>OX411546.1:30563881-31125497 GCA_948146395.1 Fragum whitleyi | reverse complement strand
AGAGAGAGAGAGAGAGAGAGAGAGAGAGAGAGAGATTAGAATAGCAATACTTCTCCTCTCTAGCTTATATGATCTTCTCAAAAATATTCCTTTTCAAATTGGAATTTGTACATCCTTTTCCGTTTCAACCTTTTACTTGTTTAGCACTCTCCCTTGTCGCTCTAGCTCTCTCTCCCTTGTCGCTCTAGCTCCCTCTCCCGACCAGAAAAAAACCCCATTTGACATCATGATATGTATAAAGTTTAGTTTGAAAATTAGTCACTTTACATCGATAGGGAAACAAGTTTTTACAACTTCGATCAATCTCTCCCGATTCTGCACACAACAGTTTTATCGAAAAGTCTGTGACGCTAATGCAAGCATTGGTACAAAATTCAGTGAGTTGAACTCGAGACATATTTTGAACATCCTAGGTGACATCTAACAGTCGCTGTATTAACACATCATAAAAACAGTTTTACGACATAACTTTATAGTCGAACAAATCTAATTATACCATCAAATTCGAATAAAACGAGCGTTTTATGTTCGAATTCTCTGGTTTGCTCGTTACAATACATGCTTATCACTTTTGAACGATAGGGTGCATATTATATAGTCTTTCTATTTTTGAAGTCGTACAAATTAAAATCTAAGCTGCATACCTTGATGGTCTCATTCACGTTAAGTCTTTAGAAATCTACATCGTACATGTATCACAGCATTAGCGCCGTAGATTTTAATTTATCATGCAAGTTAATATTGACCTGATATCACCTGCCTGATAACATAAAAAGATTTCAGGTAGTCTTTTTTAGAAACAATTAATATATTTATGATTAACAAAAACCACTTTCACCCGAATGACTTTGATTTAAGATCTTTAATAAAAAATTAAACCATGCAAAATGATAGCATGATAAAAAGAATGACATATTGGTGACTTTTAAATATCAATATTATCGGGCCTCAGCTGGGATAAATTATCATGACCCGGCTTTGCCGCGTCGTGATAAATTCTTCCAACCTCGACCAGATAATATTGATATTTTAAGACTTACTATTCTTTGTATATATGAGACTATCTAGTGTTTATAAAGTATTCTTTTGAGACGGAATAAAATCCGACTTGGTCATCTTGCATTACACATTCTTGCCTCCTTTCCCTCTTACTTTACCCGGGAAACGCCACATAAGTATTGAATAGGTTACCGGACCTAGCTGTAACTGGGGACAATGTTAGTTTCGAGTAGGTGCGAAACCAGACACAGTATTCATTGTTACATATTTATACAGATGGGTTTGGTTTGACTGGGGCCGACTATTAGGTATTTTATCCTGGTAACAGTGAGTTTCGAACCACGTACATTCAGGTTCACAAGTCAAGCGCCTATATCACTCGACCATTGGAAAGTCAAAGACTACAAGTTGACCTGTGCTGGACCCAAAATCTGTCTTCGTTAATCGCATGAAGGATTTTATATGCTTTTCATAATGCTTCTCTAGATTATTCACTGTCTTATACCAACAGTTGAGTTGTTTAGATCAAGACAGATAAAGGATGAAAATTAAAAATCAAAGTTCCGATTCATTTAAGATAGATCATTATCTTGCTTTTATATCCAAATTTAAGGCTATTTCCTGTGTAGTTTTTTATATTTATTTTGATATCTTTTCTCCCCCTTTATATTGGTAATAAATTGTTTTGTACTAGACCAACTTCATTGATAGATGTATTAAGGGGTTATTACAAAATGAACTAATTATTGTACATGTATATACGTTGGGTATAGATATAAAGACTTGAGCTGAGACCATAAACTAAAAAGTACCTCGGACTATTAATTTTGGGTCATTTTTTAAGGTAATTCTACTTACGGCACTTCGATCAATACGCTTTGGAGAAAAGAAAATTGCTTCAATACTTTCTGATCGTCCATGCAGATCTTGTAGGATTAATTATAATTTGATGAACATGTCCAGTTTAAATATTCCGTTTCCTTTTCCCCTCAAACGGCGATCGTGATGTTTGTGACGTCATGTGAACCCACGTGCGAAATGACGCGTTTTTATGGCGGCGCCCTAATTATTCCCGGGGCTTTATTCGTAGAATCGCCGAGTGTTCTCTATTGGAAATGAGAGGTGTTCCACATAGAGAAACAGACAGACGAGATGATTACGTATTTGGTGACACCAGATGATTCTAGTGCTTTTTTACGGTCAGAGTGTAGCTAACTAGTCACGTTGCATATCCCAAAGTGTTGATTTGAAAAGTAGAATACTTTTGACCCAAAAAGTAAAAAAAAAAAAAAAAAAAAGAAAAGTGCGCAACAAATCTATCTAGACTGGCATCATTCGTTTTTCTTGCAAGAAAGCAAAAACAAGAGGGTCATGGTGGCCCAAAACCGCTCACCTAAGTTAATTGTCTAAGAACTGACTTCTTTGCCTAGTTAAATTTTCGAACTTGATAAAATATCATATCTTATGATCAAAGTGTGATTAGTTTTTAGTTTCACACCTCTATAAAAATATTCTTTTCATATCTTAGTTGCACCTAGAACTTGTGTAAATTTAAAATATACTCACTGCAGGTTAATTTCTCGAATAGTATAAATCGAACTTGTATTTCAAATTCAAAAACAACATTGACAAGTTTAGTATAAAGTTATCTTTTTTAGAGAGAAGGTATTCAATATAGATATTTACAACTAAAAAAGATGTAATACTGGCGAAGATTTTGTGGTTATTATTTCCTTTTGATAACTCAAGTACAGTATTTTGCAGCTATTAAACTCTTCGCTCTTATACTTTTATTAACGAAAAATGTACACTGTTGGTATGCCACATAAAAATCATAACGGAATGGATTAAAAAATGTGATGAGGGCAACAGTTGGGAGAGAAATAGTACACTAGTAATGTGATTAGTTAGCTACACTCTGACCACTTGTAAACTGCAAGGGCGTAACTACCATTACGCTATTTACGCAAGTGCGTAAAAGAAATATTCCTCTGTTTGAAAATATCGTTGATGAATGATCATAACATCGAAACTACGGCTTTTTCAAGCTGTAGTTACGATGTTTGATTATTCATCAACGCTCAAATTATAAAAAAGGAGAGGACTTAAGGCATTCATCTTTTGTCGCAGTCCTGGTTGCCTTTATTCTATATATTCTTTAGTTGTCGCCTTCTGAGACTGCGTATAAATTTCAAAGCCCTAGATACGCCCATGACAAGTATATTTGATTAATGACAAGCATGCTCATGTCACTTTCTTGTACAAATGCTTTTCCAAATGTCATCTTTTTCAGTTGAAATAACAATCTGTATTACAGAGCGGTTTTATTTCATATTTGAGTGTTGTATAGCCTAAGCCGAGGTGACGTGGTCAAGCGGACCCGTAAAGTCTAATCGGATCCTACTTGAAGATAACTTCACATAAGATGGAGCTCTAATCCTACATATCGTTTTATTGTAATAGCCTCTTGAAAAAGCCTATCGACGTGAAAAAACAACTGTTATATGATATCATTTTTCTTACAAAATATAAACTCTGAAACCAAATGATCAGTTGTTAGATGTATATCCCAGCTAAAGAAGAATTTCGGTGATGAAGATAGCGAGAAACTGTGTTGCTTTTTTCTTTAATATGGTATGTAATTTAGTTTGTATATCAGACTACAGATAGAATCATACTTAGAAAACCGTCAGAATGAGAGTGGTGTTTTTAGTCTGTATACTCTGCTAGTCTGCTGGGCTTCTAATTATAATATGTTTCATATACAATAATCAAACATCTTACTGCAAATGCTATTGTTATCGATTGTTCATATGTCACTTTCAACGTGTAATACTAATGTATAGTCCCCCAATATAAAAAAGGACAAATTAGTTTTTCGTCTGTTATTCCAATTATAAAACAGAACAGTTGATATTCTTATGACAAAGATTTAATAGCCATTTACATGGCATGCACGGGCAAATGTTTGAGACAATTGCAGGTGATGGCATATCAATTTCAACCTTAATTGATTGAGAAAATTGAGCTTTAACCATTTCGATTCTGTCTTGAATACTGTGATATTTATCAAAGTCGCCACCATCTGTAATTAGCAAGCAACCCATGTTCATCATAGCTTCGTGGACTTCACAAAACACGTAAATTCACAAAAGTTCGTTGTGATAAGCAGACATCTACCCTCGCTTGTAGTGCCCGATAATAACATAGGCTTGGCTTTAATTAACATCACTGGTAAAATTTAATAAAATGTGATGTTTCAAAAAAATATTAGAAAAGAAAAGAATGCTTACAAAGTGAAATTTCTTTTTATTCAACAGCGTTGATTGAAAGGAAAGAAAAAGAAGAAATAGTGAAATACGTACTTTTTGGCAATATTCATTGGAATGTAAATCTAAATCGCAAGATTTCGAACCCAAGTGAGTAACTACTTCCCGGGCACAACATAAAATAAGCAATAGATGTAGGCAGGGGTGAGGAAATATGAATTTTCCCTATTTCTCCACTTACAAGTAAACGTCGATTTCTCACTTATCCTGGATCAAAATGAACTTGTTAGCAAAAAATGGAATGGTAAATATTGAGAAAACATTCTATTTAATTATGAAAATGCTGTCAGCATTTTCATAATTAAATACAATGTTTTCCACCCTTTGATGCAAACATTAGTATGACTTTTGTCCTAGATCTTTTAAGTCCTGTTTCAAGATTTGCTCTGGTATTTACAAGTCCATGGATAAGTAGCCTAGAGAAATGTACTTGCCCGCAAGCGGAAAAGCTCGTGTCGGAGAAGTCGGGCAGGGGAATTCCACACCCCTGATTTAGGTCGATCTGCGGGTCGCAAAAGGATTTATAGCTTTGGATTTTATTGCGACAAAAGTCGTAAGATCGAATAATGTAAACAGTGAAAAATACAATATGGATATTTATGCTGTGTAAACATAATTTAACGAGGTATATAAAGGGCGAGTTCATTTACACAAGTTTGATATGAAGCTTTCTCATGTTTAACTATACATATTACACCCGGGGTAACCCGATGCAGGGAAATCGGAGGATACCAGAATTTGGAGGTAAACAAAGAAAGACAGATGCAACAGAGGTCTGTATTTCCGTATTGATTATTCAATTTAAAGGCAATATCGGGCGTATTTACTTCTTCATGCGGTTGCCCTCTGGAACTAAGAAACAGTATGTAATAACTTTCTAGTCGTTCTTCAGCGAATAAACAGTGTGTCATATCTTGAGAGTCGAAATCGCGTATTTCTAGCATGTCAATGTCAGTTTGCAGTCAAGTTTTGTCCAACTTTGGAGCATTTCTTATACACCGACAGATCAGTTATAAAATTTGGTCATTTTTCTTCAATATGCACTGTCCCTTTTCACTGGTGTGTGGAAGTATTACTTGTTTTTGTGTGAAAAACGTCCCCAGGTATGATTATTTTTGGATACTAAGAATTGAGAGTAACTTCAATTAATGATACTGAGAGTTTAGAGGATTGATACTGGGAACTCTCATATTTTGTGAACGTGAATTGTTGATTTGGTGAAAAAGACTGTGTAGATGAAGATGTAATAAAGTTTGAAGTATCTTTTCACGTGCATTGGGTAAGAATAATTGTATTATTTCTGTAACTTACAAAAAACATAGGAGGTAATTATATGAACAAATCCTGGTTTGGGGTATATCAAGAAATATTGTTTTGCAAAAGGTGCAATCAGATGAGATAAGTGGCTTCATTTTGACAAGAAATATCGCAAGTGCAGCTGAAACACAAGCGGCTGGTATTTTGGCCGAATAATGTTGTGCTGTCTAATTTCTCGTTGTGCAGGCAGATATGGTGGATATGGTAGAGTAAAGTCTCTATTACTATACATGCATGAATCTTTTAAAATCTAAAAGACAATCTTTTCAATAATATGAAACATTGTAATATTTATACTAAAATAATAATATCAATTATAATTGTTTTCGTAACCAGCGCGCTCGGGTCTATTGAAATTACATTTACCGCGTTACGATAGTATAGTGGGAAAATGCTGTCTTCTTGTTACGCTTCAGCTAAAGATGTTTTGATTTTCGTGTGTATGTGTGTTCTACAAAGCTTTTTTGTGCTCATGCGCTCGCAAAAAGAGGTCTTGTATACGTCATCAACTTTTATGCGACACGAAGTGCTTTGTGTGTTCAACGCAGTGCTTTCACTTCACTACGCCGTGCTAAAATCAAAGAACTGATAGTACTGAAGGCGCGGGACCTGAATAGACGAAACAACACACGAGGTCAATTTTCTGGAATATAATCTTGTATGTTAACGTTGTCCTTATCATGTATACCAGATATATTCTTACTTTTCACTGCCAAAATCACTGCTGTTTCAAAGATACATAGATTTTATATTTGATCTTGACGGAATATCTTGCTCATAGGGAAAAGAAGAAAATTCTGCCAACTAACACTTTCTCCTTTCTCCTTAACCATTTACCCTTTCTTCTCCAAATTTTACTAATTTGCCCACAAATTGTATATAGTTTGCAACCCTTTAAGATTTTGACCTGTCTAAACATTTGTTGTTTTTGTGTAATTTGATATATATCTCGGGTAGAAATTAAAAAATGATGGGGTATGAGTATAGGGTGGACCATATTGTGGGAAAGGGAGAAATCGACCATGTCAATTTCTTGTGTTCCCACGGTAGAATACAACTTCTTTATTGAACTCAATTCAATGTAAAAGAAAGAGCCGACGAGCTTGTACCCCTAAAAAGCATCACTACGATTGTTAGACGGAATGATCGAATGGATAAATTGACTGACTAATAGCAAACATATCTACTCAATTAAATTTATTAAAACGCGAGTTGCCCCTGTCTGCAAAGCAGTATCGTGCATAGTAATCTAAACCTTGGGAATTAGTTGTGTTTTGCGGATTCAGCGCTATAAAGTGAGCATACCGTTCGACATATTTCCTTTGAAGTGAGTTCGGAATGTTGCTTACGATCCCTACAGGTTAATTTGTTTGTTTGAATGGGTTTTACATCGCTTTCAACAATTTCGCAGTTATATCGCGACGGCCGGAGCACCTAACAATGGATTCCTGGTATTTCTTTCACCTGTACTACCATTACATCCTTTCCTAGCCTTCGACTGCTATCTCACATAGGTTTACGATTATCTACCCATTGGTGAGAGACAAACGTCGGAAAGGATATTTGCCGCCACCGGGGATCGAACCCACGACTTGCAGATTGGAAGTCTTATGCCTAACCAACTGCGCTATGGTGGCGGCCCCCTACAGGTTAATGGAACCCTTGGTTTCCCTTGCCTAAAAAAACTTTCTGAAAAGATTAAAAAATGGAGTGTATGCCTTCAAATGTCACCTTGCCTCTTTATAAACTAGACCATCAGCGCTTTTAGCGCTTTGATTACTTCATAGTTTTTCACAAAAAATTGCGCCAACACCATGTCCTTATGAGCATCTCTTCCCGTTTCTTTTCAAAGAGAATTCGTCTTTTTCGTTATCGTCTTTATATGCCCAAAGTGTTAAAGAATGTGTAACTGTTCTTTCAGAATAGAGGATTGGTGTTTTGCCTAACCTTATTGGCAATTTGCATTGTTCAATTAGCAATAAATATGACGCTTCATGTTCCAGTCCTTGTGACAAAAACTGGTATTACTTCTGAATGAAGGATACACATTTTTGAAGCTGGATAACTACTCTTTACCTTTACATTGAAAAGAAAAATAGATCTTGCGTCTTTTGATAAGTGGATAAGTAGTCAATATGATTAAATATTTTTAACGTGAAATTCGCCGATTGTAAATATTTTCCCTTTCTATATGACTGATGCGTTTTTTCTTCAAGTCAAAACATTATCAAAGTGCAATAATACTTCATGGTTAAATAATCCGGAACATTCTGTGACAGTTTCATTTTAATCCACCCAAAAATATTAGAGAGTTAAAACATCAAATAGCCAGTTTTCCATGACGCGGCATAATAGAACAAAAGCGCGATAATGTGCACATGGCCTTATGATAAGGAACATTCCGGTAAATCCATCCATAAACAAGGGGTTGAACAAACAAGTTTTTTTTTACATCTATATCCCCATTTACCATGACGTGATACAATGCCGCCAGACTGTAACAACATGCACCTAGCCAAACGATTTCACACATTCTTTGACAGTTTTAATGCAGATCCATTAATAACTGTCGGATAAACAAGTATACTTGTATAAAAAAAGGAAATCCACATGAAGGCTCTCTTTTTTTCTGGCGGCACATCATCAGAAATATTCTGTGAAAGTTGCATGAAAATCCGTACATAAATGAATGGTGATGTTTAAAATGAATAACGTACAGACGGACCGACGCAAAATAATACCAATATACGTTTACCTTCAGTGGCGGATAACAATAATAATTTTATGATGCCCCTCAACGCTCGGTTTCATTTGGCAAAACTATTGACAATAATTTTTAAATAGTCTTAGATAAAGTTTATTTACAATAATACTGTCGAATTGATCATGTATTGACGACATTAAACATTGATTAGTATTTCGATTAAATTTTATTGTCAATATCATTGTGGTGTATTTGTTGCTTTACACGGAGCACTCTTGTCTGGCAACACAAAGTCCTCTCCCGGCCGAATAATATATTACATAAATCCTGCATCCGTATCCTATTCTAAAATTAATTAGCTGGAATAAAAATTGTTCTTTAACCCATTTAAATGCTAGCTCATGTATCAAAAGTATACTTAGTACAAACAAGCGATTAGAAAAAAATCTCAAATAGCCATTTCCGAGTTTTCCTTCATGTCGAGCTTCCATGTCTTCCATAAAATCCAACGGATCAGAACGAACTTGAAAAGAATAATAAACAGAATATAACAAAATATCTTTTAAATATAGTCGTACAGTTAACAGCATCGTAAAATTGACAAGGTGAATGATTTTGGAATGAAATTGAAGCAGTAGGACGAAGAGTTTTTAAGTGAAAAATAACGGAGATAATCCAGTATCGCTAATTTTGTTCTGGATGTACAAAAAGGCGATATTTATTAACTTCCTTTAGTAAAGCATGCATTCAAGTTCTATAAATAGCTTCCCATCTCCTTAAGAATCAACTAGACGCATATAATTTCAATTGTGTCAAAGAAATAGCAATTTTTCTATAGCTTTATTTATTTATTTTTTCTTATAAAGTTGTTGATCTTTTTAATGATTTGGGAGTGTTTTTGAATTGTTTTGAGTGAATGTTTCGAATGAATGAATGGAGCGGTGAGTGAGCAATTTAGAATGGTTTTGGTTGAGATAAATGTCAATTTCACTATGTTACTAAACTGTTCAAGCTTAAAATATATATGTAAAATCAAACATGACTGCATTACAATTCTCGTCTTAGTTCACCATTATCATTAAATCGACTTACTCTTAACTCCCAACATCTTGCCTCAGAGTATCCTGTAGCATAAAAAGCGACACTTCCAATTTTAATTTTCTCCAAACATTTATATTTTTACATATTTTACAGTAAAAATCCATTTTCCTTTGAGAATATACCGTAAACTTTTAATGTAGTTCAATTCTTTGAAATTTTATGCATGATTTGTCAATGATATTGATCATATTGTGTAGTTTCAATCAAATTTATCACGACTCTCTAAATTAAATTCAATTTTCTCATTTAACCATAACTGACATCTTTCATCTCTTATCATAATTACATCTTTGGATTGCTTGACTAAATGTTTAAAACTTTGCAGCATCCTGATTGTCTTATTTTTTATTGATAAATAGTGAAAAATACAGACCATTGTTACATCTGTCATTCTTTGTTTACCTCCAAATTCTGGTATCCTCCGAGTTCCCTGCATCGGGTTACCCCGGGTGTATTACCACAATCCATTCTTTAAAATAATTGACAACGATACAAAACATTGGTGTATGTATCATTCTATAAATGATAAAATATTATTGATCAAGAGTAGTTCTTCGTGAAATATGTTATTCCATAGGTAAATCGATATAACTACAAAAAAAAAAAACCCTAAAAATCCATTCAAACAATCAGTCTTTCTATCTATTCGTCGCTTAACGCATTCTATATTTTTACATTCTTCTTTGAGTTTTCTAGTGTATATTTTTTCTCGCTTTAACTATTCATTCATTCATTCATTCATTCATTCATTCATTCATTCATTCATTCATTCATTCATTCATTCATTCATTCATTCATTCATCCGTTCGTTCGTTCGTTCGTTCGTTCGTTCGTTCGTTAGTGTTTGTTTGTTTTCTTTCTGTTTTTCGTGTTGTCTTTCTTTCTACTGCTAGTGGATTGATAACCGTAGACCTATGTGAGATAGCAGCTGGAGGCTAGGAAAGGATGAGATGGTTGTAATGGTGAGGGAAATATCGGGAATCCATTGTTAGGTGCTCCAGCCTCCGCGATATAACTGAAATAATGTTTAAAGCGGCGTTAAACACCAATCAATTCAATTCAATTCTTTCCACTGCTGCCGTTCAAAGTTTACAACTATGCACCATTATCAGTTACTGCTTTAGTTTGGCATGCCTTAAATTCCCAGTGAACACGGTGCAGTTGTACAACTTGAATTGCATTCCTTCATTAATACGAAGTGAAAGTGATAACCACACACACTTCACCCGATAATTGTAGAAATCCAGTGCAACCGTGTTTCTATTTGTATAATATTACTCCATTATTTATCCATAGCTGAACCCTATAGCAAGAGAAGGAACCATTTGGATACTACGCAAATATTTTACTCAGCGAGACTGCTCATAAGTCGAAAACATTTCGCATCAGGCATATATCTGTCCCCAGAGTGGGATAATATCTTCGAAAATGCAGCACATCAACGGAAAATGTACATGAATACAGGCCTATTTGGACGACAGAGGTCAACTTTACCAGCTACTTAAATGCTGTCTAAAAATCAAGACCAAAACTACTATAGTATCACATTCTGATATAGCAAGCAGATAAATATACTAGGTCTTTATGATCGCCGTTTTTCCCTAGTTGTCTCGGTGAGTTCCAAGAGAGTCCCTTTTTGTATGACAGGTATAGGTTTTATAATAATGATAACTTGATTTCAGTGAATTTTCAAAGTTTCTTATCATTTTTTATCGTTGTATAAGAGTTTAAATAACCATATAGGACTTTTTGATAATATATGTCGTCAATTATTATGAAATACCTATATTAAATATTAAATATTAAAGACTCGTACTATAACTTGAATTTAGATGGTGGCAATAAATTAAAGCTATAATCCTGAATGCGATCTAACGTATAAGTACCAAGTGAAGACTCGGCTTAGCCTATGCATCGAACGTTTTCACCTTCAACGTTCAATAGATTTTGGCTAGAGCACAGAATGATTGAAAATTCAAGGAATATTCTTAATGCTCTGGGTGAATGTCCAAGGTAATCAATGTTTATTCTATATGACCGTGACATTGTAAGATGTGTTAGGAACATACTCGAAAGATCGATTCCAGCTCTGTGCGAACAGTTTTCCAATTATATCCCGCTTAGCACGCAAGTAGGTGTTCAAAGCGGTGTATAATTGGGAAACGGTTTACACTGCTTTGTAATCTCGAACACAGAGCCTCCCCTTAACCTCCGCCATGCCACACACACAAATATTCAAACATTACCGATCTACACAATATGAAGCTCAATGAGCACAGTGTTCTGTCAAACTGCCTATACTTAACCCAAAAGATATTTTGTATCTAATTATTTTTACAAGTAGGAATTCTTTCCTGAGTGCATAGACTTGCATCAATCTATAGATATTTTGTTTTGCCGCCAAGTCATTCTACCCTTCCCTCCTCTGATTTGTTTTTGTTTTATTAAATTTATGTTAGTTTGTTTTTTTAACTTTCATTTGGTATTAACATATTTTTTTGTAACTGTAGATATGACTTTTCGCCTATCGACGTTACATTTTTCGCGTGAAGGTCAACATTTTTAAGTGGACCTGTAAGTGACATTTTCATTAATCTAACCTATGCGTGACGAACATCTATTGAACAGCTAGAATAACGTCTTATTTAGAAAATCTGCTTGCTGAGCTTTATGTTTATACTTTCTGCCAATGCCTTTTGTACAGCAGTAATATACCATAAATACCGCGATAAGGTGTGTGTGTGCGTTTGTGTGCGTGTATGCGTGTGGGGTAAGTGTGCTTGTAAATGCGCACATGCGTGGATGAGTGCGTGTGTATGTGCATGTGGATACACTAGTGTGTTTTTGCATGTGTGTATGCACGCATAATTGTGTATTAGTTGTTGTTCGAAATAAGAACAATCGTCTCATTTCGTTTTACAAATTCCTTGAGAATGTGCAGTTATCTATTCCGAAAATTATTTTTTTGACTGATTTGTCTCAAAAAAGTGTATTAAGCAACCACGTTCCAAGACGACTACTTTGAGCGTCCCGCGACTGAATACAAAGTTTGATGTTTTATTATGAGACGTGTATATTTGACTCTCTCTGATAAAGTCCCCGCACATAGACTCTGTCTGCCATCATGTGAAGCTGTAGGTAATGTTACTCACAAGCACAAGTAATTGTGACTCGTCAAGAGAAAACGACCATCTGGGTAGTACGTAAAGTGTCGACCCTAGTCAGACTGCGCGGACTGCGCAGACTGACTAGGGTCAAAACTTTTCGCACCATACTTTTTTTCTGAATCAAGAATGACCAGCCCGATTAGCTCAGTTCGTAGAGCACCGGTCTTCAAAACCATTGAAGTTGTCTGGCTCGTTGGCCGAGCGGTTAGCGCGCTCGACTCGTAACCTGGTGGTTGCGGGTTCGAGCCCCACCAGAGGCGGGTAGTGCATTTGGGCAGGACACTTTACAGACAGGGCCCCAGTCCACCCGGTTGTAAAAGTGGGTAGCACTGGTTAGAACCTATTTCCTCTCTCTCAATGTGTAAGATAAGATAAGTGCCCAAGGTTATAAAAGTTTTCTCAGACTCAGGCTCAATTTTCAAAAAAATTCAAATTAAAATAAATGCATGAAAATAAAAGATAATGTTAATAAGTTGTTATTTATAACAACTTATTAATATCGTCTTTTATGTTAATACATTGAAATAAGTAATAAAACAGAATTACGGCTTTAATCTCAAATTAAAATTAGAGAAAATTTTGAATTGAGCCTGAGAAAAGTTTTATAACCTCGGGCCCTGGAAGGAGTTCGGACCACGATGGAAATAAGAGTCATTCGACCCTTTATCGTGTTATCCTCGTATAAATAAACAACAACAACAACAAAAAAGTTCGACCGCGTGAGCTCGATTCCCAGGCTGGTACACTAACAAAACTAATTGTCTTTCGGATGAGACGTTAAACCGGGGCCCTGTGAGACGGTGCTTTACACCGAGCACGTTAAAGAACCATGGCGGATCTCAGCAGTAGTTTCGTCATGTCTCCTTGCACTGTCCCCCGTAACAACTAACCGTCTTCTGGGGGCGTCGCTCATATGGTCTTGTGCTACGGTAGCGACGATAAATCAACGGAAATACACACACTAGAATGACCAATCTACCTTCCAGTAAAAGAGTTTTTGTATTGCGACCCTTGGTTGGCCTGTACTATTTTTCAAATATTTATTTTACAGAGTTCCTAGATGGTCCCTTTTCGCGTGACGGGTCATATTTATATGAATGAGTTTAGAACCTGAATATAGTTAAACATTTATAAGTCTTGATGTACAATAATCTTAAGGATAAGTGTAGTTTACGTAATAAATTTTTATGTCTATTCGATTCAATTAGGTTTGAATAAACATATCTATAAAACAAAGTTTAAATCAAGTTGATATAAATGAAAATTGTTTATTCAACTGTTAAAACGATTGATAAAAGAAAAAGATGGAAAATGAAATAGTTTGAATTTCAAGCAGACGATGTAATGATATCTGCAGACGACATATTTTTATAAATAAAACATGACGAATTGATTTATTTGATATTAATTACGGACGAATTGCTGTCTATTTTCCATGATCAAATACTTTATATGAGTGAGCCTCTATTTGAATAGAAGGAAAAACGGAAATTCTCCTCGGGATATGATACAAGCATACTAATAATAACACATGTCGTTTAATATAAACTATTCAACATCAGACGACAGAATTTTAGACGGTCCAAATTGGAAAAGGCTGAAATTGACAACTTAAAGTAGATCAAATATTCATGTTGTGTCCTACTGGGTAAAAATAATGTGAGAAATGAAATAAATCCCTGTTAAAAGCAATTTCTTCAATCTCTACAGTGTTTACTATCACTATTTTCTTGAGAACATCAAAAAGAGGAATTATGTGTGAATGTGCTAACAATCTAAGCTAGAAATGACTGATTATATTCGTTATCGGTAACATCATGGATTCCTGTTTGGTTTGTATACAAACATTCTCGATAAGAGAGAATTTGAATCCTACATTGTTTAACTTTTTAACTGTTTAACCCATTCCCATGCAACCCCAGCATGGGCATTCGCGCATCAGAAGAAACAAAAGTTTAAATTTTTCTCTGAATTATTTTAGTACGATTGCGACGAAAGCTTAAGTTTTAGAGACACTCAAGAACACTTAGTTCTAACGTGTTCACGCCGTTATGATAGTACAGATTTTTGTTGCGATGTTATATTTACACTGGTAATATCTGGTGAAGTATGTAACGTCCAAGTTTGAGACTAGATAGAGGCAAATGTCAGTTCGTTCGAACCATAGACCCTTAAGTCACGGTTCGAGTGCAGACACAAAGTACTACTCGGTCATCGGGACATACTAGTCTCAATTTTGAACGTTACGATGCGACCAGTCCAAAGATAGCATCGCATTCCGAGGACAGAAATCTGTACTACGGGACATACAAAAGATTCAAATACATTTGTACAAGCAATCTCTCCATTGTCCACAAAGTTTCATTCTATAAAAGATATTTTTTCACCAATTGAAAACTGTCGTCTGTAACGTCTTTGAAAATGGGCCAGTCTGCAAATTTTGTCTTCTAGTTATGTAGTCCTCAATTTTGGACGTTACATATTTCATGCGACCAGTCCAAAAATATCATCGCATTCCGAGGACAGAAATCTGTATTACTAGTAAAGGTGAAATGAATATTTCAGAAAGAAGAGTCACCGCCCTCTAATTGGGGCTTTGCACTGATGTTGCTTTTTTCGGTTGTTCAAATTTTAGCCATAAAAACTGAAAGTAAACGTATACGGGATTTTGCATATCGATAATCTTCCATGTGCATATTTTATAAAGAAGAACTTGTCTGGTGCAACAAACGATCTTAATACTCAAAATAAACGGATTATATTATTTTCTTTAATGTTTTTTGTTGGTTTATCGAGAAATAACGGTAGAATATCACTTGATAATCTCACCGCAAAAGTAGTGAAATTATCAAAAACTTATACCCTACTTTTGTGCATTTCATCCTATCTGACGTCATCTATGCGGGGCGAAATAAGTGATGTCACAATGAACGTTGCACAGCAATCACGTGCAAAATGACGCGCTTTACGAAAATATGTCCTAGAAATTTCAAGTTTTGTCTCATTTTTGCGAAAAAAAAATAGAATAATCGTTTGTTTTTCGAGTAAGATCGGTTAATATTTCATTTCGTGAACAACAAAAGCTCAATGAAATATAAATCGAACTTACACTGAAACAAACGATTATCCTCTATATTATCTTGAATTTGTTGCTTGTTAAAGTTGGAAATAGATATTAGTTTTATGTAGTTGTTAGAACAGTTTGACTGCTTTTCTTTCGAGACATTTTATAGACAGCAGACGTTTGTAACATGGTTATTAGCGGTATATGCTTTTTAAGGACAGAAAATTTGATAATAATAAAAAAAACCCAACGGACAAAAAAATAATAATAAAATAAAATAAAGATCCAGGAATGGTCAATTAAAGCTTGCTTTCCGATAACAGATATCAAACATTAGGAAATTGAGCCAAACGCAAACAGTTTCAAGCCTGGTCAGACAAACCACACTATCTGATCTAGGTCGTACTTTTCCTACAATCGGTAAATATTTATTTTCTGACGTTCACAATGAATTCTCACCTGTATAAGTCTGAGATGGCGTGTATTCCGTTTTTGTTCGTAGTCCTTGAACGATGACGTTAAAGCCGCCGTCACCAGGCGTTTTTTCCGCTATCGTATTTATAGCTTTTCTATCACATAACTTTTGAGGTGCCCCTTCCGAGATTCGAACACTGGTAGCCGTTGCTACAACGATAGTCGTAATTAGCAAAAGGTTTCCAGCCATGTTTAATCCTGTAAGTAAATAATCCAAAATTTGAAGAATTGCTTTTCACTAACGATGTCACTTCATAGAGTTTTTATGAAACAAAAAAATATCATTAATTGTCAAAAAGATCTTTTACTCCTAAAATGATTTTACTTTATCACACTCATCTTTAAAAAAAATGACGAAAATGTTTTCAGCGATAAAAATCCTCTTAAGCAAATCCTAGTCAAAAAGTAACTGATACGACCGCTATATTTTATGCCCTGTTAAATCCCAATTTACTTGTTAACTACTGTAAGTAAATAAAGAAACACTTGGTCTCACTGCACTTTCCCTCAACTTGTAAAATCCTCACTTGTAAGAATTACGCGATATATTGTAAACCAAGAGATAGCGAACAATTACAGGTACGATAAAATACATCTGACGTAGTCGGACAATCGATTGGTTAACCGGCGTTTACAGACCACGCCTACTTTTTTAGTATTTTTCAACTGTCCTTTATTTGTACTTTTTCATTTACTACCATAGTTTTGTAGCAAATTACTTAACCCTTTCCAATGCAATCCCAGGAGTTTAGGTCCTTTTGATTTTCTATTTTACAAAATAAATAAATAAATAAATATATTTTGATCGGAGATTTATTTGGAAGCTTCTTCGGGGTTTAACGTCATATTCGACATAAGTTTACAGTTTTATTACGGCGGCTAGCACCTACCCATCGTTTCCTATCATTTCTCACATCAGCATAGCCACAGCATTTTAACATAGCCACCAGCTGGTCATCCCACTTAGGCGAACCTTTTATCAAACCAAAACAAATGACGGCAGTCACATTGTCTTTTGTCAAACGTCGGATGATAGTTGGCCTAGGCGGGGCTTTGAATCATGATCGGAAGGTAGATCGTCACGGGACTGAGGATGTTAAGTTGTCACAGGGAGGGGGGGGGGGGGGGGCAGTCAAAAGATACGGGATGAAACTACCACAAACATCCACATGATTCTAAAACGTGTTGAATTTAAAGCACCGACAAACAGGCCTGGGTTTAACGTCTGATCTGAAACTTTAAGAAACAATCAGAATTTTAGTCCTGTTTTCTGTGCCAGTCCGTGAATCGAACCCATGGTCTCGAACTCCCCGATTTCGAGTCTAGTACTGAACTTTGGCAAAGTTATATTGCAGTACTTGAATAAATCACTCTGTCAAATGGCCTGTCAATCATATTGTCAATTTGAATGTCTCAATGAGCCGCTACTTTACAAATAATTGACTCGAACAAAACATCTCTATCCAAATGTTTGTTTATTTATCGTTTTAAATATTTATTCAGATAAACTGGTTTTTATTACTATCAATTTACTATCTTAGCTTATCTGCTTTCATAGTCTACAAATAAATGAGATAATGTCGATCTTATCAATATAAGAAGACAACAGATCAGCATTAATTCATATCAAACAAAATCAAATTATAACACAATCCGACAAGTAACGTCGAAATCCAATTAAAAACTTTATATTTTTCAAAATTCAAAATTAACCTTCATTTGGAAACTTATATACTGCAACTACAGCTTGATTTAAGCCGTTACACAATTTAAGTCGTTCAAGACATCTCAATTTGAGGCTCGCTTTCTTATTCATGGACTATATACCTTAAGAAGAATTATATCTCTTTGTAATAAAAAATGGTAAGGCACCTCTCAAATAAAATAAGAACTGTAAATATATGATTATATATTGATGAATGAGGGCTGATTTGAAAAACATATCATTCCTTTGGTTTTTCAAACAACATTCAGTCAAAATGATGATTATAAATAATCCTTTTTTCTTAAAAGAATAACTTTGTTCTATAGCAAAATGAAGACAAATATTATTTATGTTGATACATGAAATTTACTTTTAGAGTTGTTTTTATACGCCCGTCGAGAGACAGTACGTTTATACGATCACCCGTACTTGTCTCTCTCTTTGTGAAGAAATTACAACATAAAATAATCTGATTGAATTTAAGAAGATCATTCCGAAGTCGCATGCATTCAGTTCTATAAACATGTTAAATTGGAGCACAATTTCAAGAAATTACGCAAAGTCGTATCCGAGAAATTAGTATCAATTATTAATCTAAGGCGGGGAAAGGTCGCTATATAACGTCAGAACGTCACTCTGCAAAAGAAAAACTATCGGGTTGCATAAGACGGGTAGTCGCTTAATTCAGACGATCGCTAAGGAAGCTTGTACTCTAACATGCAATAACTGACAATATTGAAATCACGATTTTCTTCTTTGAATAAAGTTTAAAACGTTAACATAACATTTTAATTGGGTGCCATTTAGTACCATTCACATACATTAAATAATCCCCCGATCGACTAAACATTCATTTGCATCTCTTAAGTTATCTATTACCTTCATAATTCGCATGCCTAACTGTATGTTTCCCCTTAATAACAATAAAGTGAAGAAGTTTTTAAATGGTCAAAAAACGCATTATTTGAACAAATCAGTTGCACTTCGCGGCTGTATAACATGTGATTTATTCTTTTGGGAGCCTGCCTACCATTGATCTGAAAGCTTAGTGCTTTAGCAACTGAAGAGCTATTTCTCTCACCAAACTCGTATCGCTATTATACCAGTTTAGAAATAAAAGAATCCGAACTAATTGTTGAATACAATCACGCAGTTCTGATTCTTGGTCGGCATTTGCAGCGAGTCGACGTTGACCATAAAGCCTAAATCTCAACCATGCTCGATCACATCTATTCGTTTTAAAACAGAGACTAAAATGGTGAAAAGAAATTCTGAATCGTAAAAAACCTCCAGAAGAATAAAAAGTGGAGTATAAGGAAAGCCTTTTTGGTCAGCTTACTTCGAAGCGAGGTAACAAAAACAATAAATGGCGTTTGAAAAAATAGATTACCGAGTTCAAATATTGGATTCTTACGCTCGATTGCACAAAAGTCTATAGACTACAACCTTATTAATTGCATTTAATTACCCCCGTCCTTAAATGGAAAAACATATATTTGAAATTGAGCTTACATTTACATAAGATGTACGAGTAGATACATGTTTCTATCTCTAAGACCTTTTGAGATTCATATTTATCCGTATCAACCTTAATGATATTTGTTGTAATATCACAATCGATTGTTTCATTATATCAATAATATGTTAAGAATTAAACTTGATGAGATAAACTAGAGAAAAAGTAATTATTATGCATATCAGACCATCTACATGATATGATAAATAAAACAGTAAAATAAATGAATGAAAATGAACAATTATAAAGATAATAATAATAATAATTATGGCGATGATGTTAAAGACAGTTATGATCATAGTCGCAATAATACTGATAATTATTTGATAGGTAATGATGTAGATTAAAAAGTACAGAAAAATACAACGTTATCATTTGTTTATCACTGTCTTCTGTTGATATAAAAAAGCCAAAAAATAAACCAATTTGTGTAAAATGGTGTTAAGACCACCCTATCACACTCTTATGGCCAGGTTAACCGACAATTTATGCAGCGTCATGATTATTTGACATATCTTAATTTCAATATGGAAAGATGGTATTGTGAATCATTGGAGGTGGTTATTAATGATAAAGCAAGCGTTTTGGGGCTTATGAGGATTTTGAATCGGCGATTCGCCATGCTTCGGTGACGTAAAACTCCACACTTCACCTGCTTTCTCAGGAACATTTTATTCTGAAAAAAAGGAAGAAAGAAAAATTTAGGAATTTTTAGGCTCAAAGGTGAAAGCTATGAGTTGTGAAGATTATGATGCATGCCAGATTTCTCCGTGATTACGGACTTGCATCGAGACTATGATAATAATAATAATTAAAATAATAATAACAATAATGCTATGATAATAATAATAATAGCGATAATTATAATAATTCATCCATTCATTCATTTTATTTCCTGCTGTTGGAGATTAATAAATAAATACATTTTATATTATAAATTACAAACAGTAAACGATCAACAAAGTGGTAAACATGAAAGACAAATATGAATTCTGTAATTGTACAATTTGATTCTCCTTTGAAAACAGATATAACAAATTCATTCATTGAATTAAGCTGACGTTTGTTTGTGGAAATCTGACCGGATGGCAAGTAATCAAATTTGCAGAACTTACCTTTATCCTTACTCAAATCCATTTTACAAACAGTTCGTTTCGAAAATTGCTGGCATAAATTGAGCTCCAGTTTTTCTGTGAATATTAATTCACTCTTTATTTGCAGATTATTCCATAAAGGGTTGAACAGTTGATTCATTTAGCTTAACAACAGAATGTTAACCGTAGTTTTATAAAATATAATTGTAAATTTGCACTTCATCTCTATGAGGGAACAAGCTACAGAGAAAGACTGTGGGATGAATTACCTAGCCCCTTGGAAGGACCCCTTTAAATACATACTATTATCCTTCTCACTTTTCACAGAGTATTTATAAATAAAATATGCCACTCCACTCTCTCTAGCTTTATCTTGATGTTTTTGTGACTGTCTGTCTGTGGTTTATCTATATGTAACTTTCTTAACAATTGTAACTACAACTTTTCAGGATGCTATATAACCATTAGACGTTGTTGTCATTTCAAATAGTGAACATGCTTCCGTGTTTTTTTGTTTTTTTTTGAAGTGCTTTTCATACTTATGTTTTTTTTCTTACATCCATTATTTTATTTCATTCTAAATAAAAGTAACGTGGCATCAGGAATCATTGTCTAAATTGTCCCAAGACTTACACTATATACTGCCTTACATACTTTAGAAGTAGCTTATTCGCTGTCGGGACACTTGTTATTTTCAAATTTCCTCATCAAAAGGATGGAGGTTCATTTGACTGTTTATTCAAACCTAAAACTATGTATGGAGCAAATGTCAATGCTTATATTTGGTCGTTAGATGTTGAATGATTTTGTCGATATCCTTGATTAAATCTTTGTCTAATGAATGTTTTTTTGCAATTTTTTAAGTTATCTTTAAATGTTGCATGTATGGTTTGACTTTATCCATAACAATGACTTGAGTTTGGATGTTTCATCAAAACTAGATATATTTAAACTCCTGAATCAAAAATAACCAGGTTCGGTCATTCAGTACCGTACAATTACAGCACTTTGATTATTTTACGTTAGTACGTCAGTTTGGTCAACATTCGTCGATTAATTAAAATATCACTACTCATAATTTACAAATAAAATATTTTTCCTGGAAGGACGAGGATGCGTTACTAGGCAAATCAAAAACCGCACAAGCTGCAGTTACGAGGTTTTAGAATTACATTGACGATATACGCTTAAGAATATTAATTAAAGACTAGTTTGAAATCAGAAATAAGGGCATTAAATGTATGTTACAAGCGAAGTTTCGTTAAATTTCGAAAACGTTCCACTTTTAATTTTCTTTTGCCAATCAATATATATTTTTTTTAAATAATATCATCTTACACTTTGAGATTTCTTTAATTTCCTTGAATTTTGATTTGAAAATTTAGTTGATTTCAGATAAAACGACATTTAGTTAGTGTTGGTTGTTCGTATCTAATGTTGACTCAAATTTAAGTGTGCAAACGGTCTATTTGAAAAAAAAAAGGTTAAATGCAGATTGGATTAGTGCGACCGGTGTAAAATTGTAAAACCTATTTACGGTTAAATTATCACAGTTCAACTTAAAGTTGCAAAAAATATGAAAATTATTTAAACATTGATAAATTTATGATCCATGACCCAGGGGTGCTCAGACTTTGAGGCAGACGCTCACCGGGAACTTGGTTCAGGTCTGTTAGTTACGCCCTTGTCTGATTTGAGGGCCTTGGGACAGACACAATGTTCGAAGAAAATTCATTACTAAGGTCTTGAAATGTTTAGTTATTTTGTCAAGGAGCGTTGAAAACAACATAAATACAGCTTGATAAAAGCTGTATTTACGACCTTTTGGTAGCCTATCGACTATTATTGATATTCGCGAGCAGCAGTTGAGAGATTGAAATAAATTAGAAGTAGAATAAAATTGATAAATATTGGACTCCGACGGGATTCGTACCCAGGATCTCCTTGGTAACTAAAGCGTACAAATAGCAGTTTTAATGAGCTGTATTTGCGCCATTTTGGTCACTTACGTCAGATTTAGGTACACGCATTAAAGGATTTCACAGACAGGCGGATTAGAGACAGAAAACGGGTTATATTGCTGGTTATATCACTAATCTTGGAGTCGTCCGTAAACATTTCGGTAATCTTATACAGCCCTTGTTCATGAGTTTTAATCGTTTTTTTCCTTTTCTCTTTCTTCCTGGACTGGCCTTAGCCATTTTTGTTAGCACCTTCATAAAATATTTTTGTTGTAGTTCTATTACACGCCTCTTTAACCCAAGTTCATATTAACAAGTGCTGTCTTTTTAGAGACAGGGGACTTAATTGTAAGATTTGTAATGATTTAATTCCCTTTGAAAGAATACTGCAAAGAAGAATTGGTGGCAAGACTACTTTCACCCCTACTGGTTTAAATCTATAAAGCCACGAATGTTCATACATATTGAAAAGAATATATAATCGGCGTTCATGGTGTTCTTACCAACAATTTAATACAGTTAACAACATCATGAAATTGACAAGTTGAATGATTTTGGAATGGTTTTGAAATGAAATTAAATGAGTGTGTGGAGCGAGTTTTGAGTAAAATTCAAGGGAGGTAATTAGCGGTATAAATCACCTTCCTTTAATAAAATATTCATACTGGTTTTATAAATAGTTTCCTATCCTTTCAAGGACGCTTAAAATTTCAATTATGTCAGTGAAATCGCGATTTTACTATAGCTTTATTTATTTTGAATGTAGTTGTTGGTCTTAAATTTTAAGTGATTTTGGAGCTTTTTAATGGTTTGAGTGAGTGTTTGGAATGAATGAAAGGAGCGCTGAGTGAGCGATTAAAGAATGGTTTTGATTGAGATGAATGTCAATTTCACGATGCAACTAACTGTACAAGGGGGGGGGGGGGTACTTTTGGCCAGTACGAAAGTCTTATACTTTTATGCATTTTCTAGCATAACACACTTGTATAGCGTCGATATTCTAGCAATAATCAAACTTTAAATAATAAAACCCTTATCGCCCACTAACATCATTTTGAAGAAAAAAGCACCATTCTTTCGAAACTGGGTTATTTCTTTTTTCTAAACGGAACCTTTTCGACGGGATGGACTGTTTTCAAATTATAACCATTTTTAATTCAAAACAAAGTATTTTCATTATGTTCTTAATTTTAATCTAGATTAAATATCAAATTATTTTTGAATTAATTATAAATTTTATTGAATTATATTAATCAAGTTTCATTAATAGGCCTCACATAGCTCGTTTTATACAGTAATTATAACTAACAATTTAGCTACATAATTAAAAATAAGATACAAACATAGAAAAAAATCCAGCCCGGGCAGGGTGATGAAGAGTACTTCTGCACGATTGCGCCAAGATGTTAATGGCCATTGAAACATGACATGTCAAGAAGTGTTAGTTATATCATAAATCAGAATGTCAACCGTTAGTAGAACAAACGAACGTTGATCCTGTCTAAAACCTCTTGGCAATCTAACATCTCCTATTTGAAACTCTTTAGAGTTACACGAAAAAGTTTATAGTTTTCCCAGTTACAAGATTTCTGTAGATCTTAGCCCTTGTCATGCTGAATAAATTTTGGCTAAAAAATTGCTTCAAAATCAAGTGGTTAAAAACACTTGAAGTACCAATTATTGGTCAATTTGTATTTGAAAAACTAAACCTAATGACAATTGTGGTTTGAAAGTGAGAAGCAGGTGGTGTAGACTAACATCAGACTTCACATATGTGCAGGCTGATGTGTGTCTATAGCTCCTGCCAAAGCAGGAATATTCCGGGCTCAGCATGACAAGGGTTAAATTAATATGGTCCATATTAATGCATGCCAAGACCAACAGTAAATATACTATACCAAGCTTTTTATTCAACATCAAATTACAGTGATTTTTTTCCATTTTGAGTATGGCTCAAGTTTTTCCCACACTGATTTAGTAGAAGCAGAAATAGCAGGCGAAGATCATATTGCAAGTCTGTGCAGCTGTCATTGGTCTATATTTGCTGTCATATATTGAATATAGCAGAAGTTTGTCGTAAATAGAATGAGCAGTGTTAAATAACATGAAACACATCTCATCTTTAAGTGGAAGATTGGTATAGTTTGTCGTCTATACACTTCTTCTTCTTCTCTATAAATAACATCTGCTGTTGTAATAATTGTTGAAAAACAATTATTCAATTACGCATAATATTTCATTTGAATTAGTATCACACCCTAAGAACTGTTACAACGGACAAATACCTCTGCATGAAAACATGTTAAGGATTCGCAATGAAAAGTGTTATGGCGTCTGCTAATTTGTTTGAATACATGTCAGTTTCGACATTATTTGTACAACCAGAAGACACGTTGGACTTTTTATATATTCCTATTCCATGCCTTAGATAATGAATAATCCTGATCGAAATATTTTTGATATTGATATTTCGGTAAAAAAAAGAGCTTTGAGGTAAATTTGATCGAAAAACAGTGTTTTGTCTACTTCTTTATGGACTTTTAGAACAGAAAGAAGAATTAGTGTAACATTTTATCTGTTTGGCGTTAAAACCCCTGAGTCTAATTTATTATACACGTTATCTAAAAGGAATGTCTTCTGTTTCGAAACGTGTATGCATTATTTCAATTTTATGTGTATGTTACGAACTCTGCCTAATTCTTTTGGTATGTTACAGTATCTTCCCTACAGCGTTACAAACTCTGCCATTGATATTGCAGACAAAAATCCGAGTTTTCTTGGCGTCAGGATTTCAAAAAACACAAGAAGAAAGCGCAACTTAATCCGATTTATCTTATATCTGAGTCTTTTCTGCAAAATGAGATGTAGATGGGGAGAAAAGTCTCAAAACTTTATTTAATGCGACATATCTAAAAATAACATTCTGATCTCCTTCTTAATTTATGAACAAGAGTGCCATAGTCACAAAATACGCCACCACTTTGCTGCTGTTTCACGAAAATAATAGTAGACACTACTTATTTTGACAGAACCAAATTCAAAATGACCAAGTTTCATTTAAATCAAGACAAACAGTTAGGATGAGTTGCCTTCACAAGGCCGCATTTTCAATAAGCCCCAGACACTAAGTTTTAAGGGGGCATAATTCAGGGAAATAAATGAGCAATAAAATCCTTGATCCATGTACATCTACAAATTATGGTGATGCCATTGACCAAGTTTCATTTAAATAAAGACAAAAAGTAAGGAGGAGTTGCGTCCAAAAGGCTACAATTTCAATAAGCTCCAGATACTAAGTTTTAAGGGGGCATAATTTAGGGTAAAATTAATGATAAAATCCTTACTTCATGCTCATCTACCAATTTCGTTTATAACATCCACCAAGTTTTATTTAGATCCAGCCAGAAACTTAGGAAGAGATGCATTCACAAGGCTGCAATTTAATAAGCCCCAGAGACTAAATTTTAAGGGGGCATAACTGAGGCAATATGCCCCAGAGACTAAGTTTTAAGGGGCATTACTCAGGCAAAAATCAACGAACCATAAAATCCTTCTTTCATGCACATCTACCAATTGAGGTGATAACATTGACCAAGTTTCAAGAAGATCCAGCCAGAAACTTAGAAGGAGTTGCGTTGACAAGAAAAGTGGACGGACGTACGTAAGGACGAACGGACGGATGGACGGACGGAATAACGGACAGACAGACAGAGAAGATGACGCCAATATACGTCCGCCTCCGGCGGCGTATAAAACAATATGCCTACCTTCTTTTTAATTATATCTGTCTTACTTCCAGGATAAGAAGCACTCGCAAATGTTAATTATACGAATGACTATACATGGTAGTCTAATCAACATCGTAAAAAATTCACCTGCTTTAAATGAAAGAGATCTTGTCAAGAAAGTGTAAGCTTAAAACCAAATCGAAATGGACTGAACGTTCTCAAAATCTTCGGTTTAAATTTCTTCTACAAATGACTGTGTTACGAGTGTTCGCTCAGCATTTCTCCAATATGAAACTTTTGTTCAAATAAATCTACATTTGCTGTTTTTAAAAATGTAATAAATGGGGTCGTGGTGCTTATTTTATACCTAGACCCGTTTACAAATGAGAACCATCAGCCAAGTGCGTTGTTTAAATTACTTATGAAATTCTAAGGAAAATATAACCCTGTAGTGGAATAATTCAAAAATATAAATATAAGCACAAAAAGGTCCTGTTTCGCATTTTGATTGAAAATGGACACTAATTTGCATTAAGGTAAATACGAAAACTGAAGGGAAAGGAACCTTTATTCGGTCTATATAAATATAAAAAGTAAATCAAACCTTCTAAACTATCTCCGAGATTTATACAAAAAAGGTCAAAACAGCTAGCCATGCTCTGATCTAAAATATTTTCTGAAAGGATAGACCCGCCGAATTACTAGATGATTATAGTTTTTAAGTTTTTCGAAAATAGGACGTCCACGAGAGCCTGGGACGCTCTAACGCCTCATTCCCTGCGAAAAAGTTCAAAAACTGTTTCTAACGTGAGCTGGCAATTCAAGAACAGTATAACTAGCCATTGAGTTCAAGGGTTGGGATAATTTCACCAATTATCATAAGGCCCGTTTTGCATTAATTCTTCACCGCCCTAACTCTAATGCTGCAACGAGTATATTGTAATCAAATTTCCTTAATTTCCTTTGAAGTTTTTCGAACTATTTTCGAACAGAAATATTCTGATGTTGGTATAATCAATATGTGAAAGCTTGAAGTACATCGGATAGAGATTGTGGACTCTTTTTGGGAAAATAAGTGTAAGTAAACAGACTGGCGGACGGATAGACATACGGACAGACAGGAAATCATAGCTAGAATAGCTAATAAATCCCATTCAAATAAATAAAACATAGGATATGTTTTCCATAAGAATCTGTAACCTATATTAGTGATGTAGTTACTATACTGTAACACTCTCTGTCATGCACCGTAACATATATTTTATTATATTTTTTCGATTTTTTTATTTTCAGTTGTGATAATAGGGAGGAAAAATATTACAAATTATTTCAATTGGAATTATTGTTTGAGATTGCATGAATTTCCAATATGAAACGCAATCTAAAAGCTTTTAATGCCTTTACTTTGAAAAATGACACACATTAGTTCTAATTTCCCTTTAATCTTCTAAGTTCTTGTTATTGGCAGGTATGAAAGTAAATTATTATGCGAAGTATCAGACTGTAAAAGCTACACTTGTCTTTTTTTAAATTCGATGGATAATAGATATTATTTTGAAAGGCGTAGCGTTTTTGTTTTCCGTAAGTACAGAAATCATGACTGTTTTCATTGCGAATCCTTAACATGTTTTCATGCAGAGGTATTTGTCCGTTGTAACAGTTCTGAGGGGTTTGAGTATTGATATTCATGAATATTAACCCCTATTAGAAATATATTTGACGGTATCTATAGTAAAATCAGAATTTATAATTTGTAAATACAATTGATTGAACCTTTTAAACGTGATCTAAATCAAAACAATAAGTTGCAAGATCTTTTCGCGAGGTGAACCCTGCTAGAGAAGGTTTCTTTAAGGTAGTGGACCCGTGATAGTTTCGAAATGTCACAAAAATAATGAACTTCAACAGTGTTAACCGAGGTTTCCTAATGATTTTCATTAGGAAACCTCGGTCAACATTGTGAAAGATCATATGTTCCGAAATGTTGCGGAACTATTACGTGTCCATTACCTTAAATCTCACCAGCCATATTCATTTCCTAGTTTCATCATTTAACAGGTGAAATTACCAAATGACTAAGCATTGCTTTCGTTCATTTCAACTCATCTGACGTAATTTAAAGGCCCGGTCCCACTGCCAAATGGACACAAAACATATGCTAAACTGACACGACGGACGAGTGAAATTCCCATCCGTTCTCATACGCTTGACAAAAACTGATAACAGTGGCGAAAAATTGCGAAAACAGAACGAAAAATATCGGACTTGTAAAGTATTTAGCCGTTATGTTGAGTGGATGTTCACCAGAAGCCTTGTGGATAAGAGCGGATGACAGCTCAGAAGAGGTTACCGGATGTAATCGTGACGTATTCGAATAGCGGAAAGAGCGGATACATAAAGCATTGAACGTATACACAACGTATGCTGAGCGGAAAAAACGGACACAACGATTTTACGTGATGCATACGCTTACATACTGAAATATCCGCGTTACTTCCCTTTTATATACTTTATGTATGCATAATAATTCAGCCCTCTGTACGCTTTCTTCCAAAGCGGATAAGAGTTCCGAGAATGCCTAACGGATGGATTGAGGACACAGTGAAAGTATAACGGATTATATCGGTATCGTAGCGTTTGTTCATCGTATTGTTTCTTACATAGCGAACCGTTTATCCGCTCTACAAAATTTGTGCAGCTTAAAACTTTCTACGCGGATGAAATCAAAATGGGCGGACGTTCGACGGACAGAGCGTATGCAAAACGTATGTACAGGGTAAGATACAAAGTGTATTTTCAACGAATGTAAAGATTTTCATGCTTTTACATCCCCTATGCATCCGTAAGTGCAGTGGGACCGGGCCTTAAGCTCGGTTCAATATAGACATTGTAGCATTGCATGGCTAAGAAGCCACGCACGAAATGTTGCACTCTCTGTAAAAATAAACTAAAAAAGAATCACGTCTCATTTTGTATGAGGGGAATAGAATAATCGGTTGTTGTTCGTGTATTGTACTTGATGAACATCAAAAGCTATAGTTTCAGTCGTGGTTCTGCCACTCGTGAAATAGAAGCTTTTGGTGTTCACTCTAGAAAGATTTATCGATCTTACACGGAAACACAGCATAAGCCTAACTTTGTGAAAAGACAAACCAGCCAACCAACCATCCACCCATTCACCCACCAACCTTCCAAAAACCCAAACACCCAGGCACCCACCCAGGCACCCACCCAATAACCAACCAACCAACCAACCAACCAACCAACCAACCAACCAAACAACCAGTCAAACAACCAACCAAACAACAACAAAACAAACAAAAACAAATAAAAACAAAAATGGTTGAATACTTTCATATAATACTGGTGTCATGACACTAAAGTATCTTCGTAGTTCGTAGGCAAGTATCCTGGCTAGTCATCGGGATCAAATCGGAGACAGTGGAACCTGGGGGAGGGGGGAGGGTGTGTAAAATTCGTTGTCTGTATTACTCAGTGATTCGAATCCAACGCGTGTTTCAAACTTGCAGCACTCGCATGTGCTTCGTTATCCTTAATGTAGGGGTATATATGTTTATGTAAAGTAGATGCCATCTCATTCTCGTTATTTTACTTACCCATAATGAGGTTAGTTCTTCATTCTGTTCCGGATCGATTGAATCCATACTTTCTGCATCTTTCACATCTTCTTCAGAAACGCATTTAAGAGCTATAATTCAATACCTTTTACGAGATATGTCTTAGCCTAAGTAAAGGATTTTGCAATCAAAGATGAGGTAAAGTAGGCTTTTTTTGCACAATTATGCACTTTTTAAATATCACGGACAATCGGCATAAATACATTGAAAAGATAAACCCTTTGCTTTAACTTGAAAAAAAAAGTTATATACACAGGTTAACGATTTTGGTCGACTAGTTTTAACAGAATCCAGTGAATTGCAAACTCGCCAAATTACGTCCGGGATAAGCCATGCCCTACCAGGTCAATATTGTCGAAGAATAAATTACTGATACTTTAAAATACTTCAGCAATGAAAATGACGAGAAGGATAGTATACGTGACTTGGGAACAAGAGTTTAAAATTAAATACAAACTACGACAAACCAGAGGTCAAAAAAGCATGTTTAACACGGTTTATGAATGGCAAAATGTAAACAATTCTGCATTAATTAGATTCAAAGTAACCATAAAGGCACATGACAGAACTAAATCATTGAAACAAGTTCATATAATAGTTCGACCTCCTTAAATCTTTGTAACTCGATGCAGCTCAGAACACAGCGGCATTCACATTTCGAATGATTTAGGGATGAATTTAAAATAAAATTGAATGAGCGAGTTTTGAATAAAATGAAAATGTTTCAAAGTGTCTTGCCCATCGGTTCAATTAAGCCTGAATTTCTTTGATCAACCATTGTTGACTATACATACTAGCCGTGCGTTCACGTTGATAAACAATTCGCGAACATTTCAAATGGTATCCGCTTTGAAAGAAAGTATTTCATTTGTCAAACTTTTCGTGAACAATTTTGTCCTGAACCTATCCCCATCGCTAAACATGAGAGAACGGCGAGCCTCTTTGCTCAAAGACTCGAAAGGTGTTCAATGGCCTACACTTTCAAGTCAAAGATAAATTTGATTTAGTCCATTTACACGGGAATGGCCACAAGTATATAATGTCTACATTCAGCAAATACAAAATTGGTAAAAGAATACAAATTTTCACCATGTGGATCATTCCACACAACCTACAAACACCACACTCTGGGGAGTTTTTACATGTTTTCAAAATATTCTACATACCGAAGGCTTTCAAAACCCTCGTCGCTGGTGGACTTTTTGATTTTTCTCTCATATCATTTATAATGTCCATTAATTGGCCTATTAAAACCAATCTATCTATATAATGTTGAATGTGAACTGAGTGCATTATCTAGTCTGAAAAACAGATGCAGGTACGTGATGTATAATAATTTACAAGGAAAAGTTAAGAATTAGAATCAGGACAATCTCTGACCTTGCAGTCGTATCATTTCTATAGAATATCGAATAGAGAAAATTTTTTTTTGTTCATCTAAACATCGTATTTATCAGGCATTACATTTTACAATTTCAATAAACGTGTAATATCAATTCGACGTAGATACATGTATCTTCTGTACCAAACAAACGCAAGGATAAAAACTTAAAAACAAACCTAATGATCCAGGTATTTCATTCAACATATCAACTTGTCTAACTGTGATTCAATAACAACCAAAGACTTCATTCTTTATCTTTCTTTGTAATTCAAAAGTAACGTATTTTTATTACATTTTGACACTTCCTTTTACTGTACAAATATTAAATCTGGTTTTGATATTTTGATAGGTAAGTAGATTTGAAGTAACGTATCTCACAAAACATCATGGCCATTTCAGAGCGCCAAGAAGATTCAAAAAGGTTAAATGTACCATTTGCTATCAAACAGACGATGCTACCAAAACTCCTAGTGAGGCAGGGATGGAAAAATCATTTCTATTTTTATATTTTTCTTTGAATTTAAGGGTAACGCATTTTACTGCAATATTACGCCTCTAATTGTGACTGAATCTTTCCATAAAAAAAGACAAGGAAGAAAACATAAATTGGCCTTACAATTATTCAGCCAAACAAACGTATGCGTAACAAGAAAGCTTTCTATCATTTTGACTTTAATTTCTGGGGTACTTTTTTAATGTCCATTTTTAAAAATCATAAGGGTGTGCTTTTTTAAAGTAATGTATCTTACAAAAGCCACTCCTGGCAGGGTTCTTACATGTCACAAACTGTTCTATATACCATAGGCTTTAAGAAAAAAATCCTTCAAAATCCCCCGAAAAAAACCCTTCTGGCTCATGGACTAAACCGTAGGTCGTCTGTAGCAAATATAAACTAGACTTTGCTACTATTTCCTTTTATGATTGAATGTGAAAGGGTAAATAAAATCATAAAATAACGTAATCATAATAAACTGCATATCATTGCAATGAAATCGTAGAAGCAATTAGTGTAATATTCAACCTAACAAAGGTGTAATCATTGCTGTATTTATGTTATAACAGCCAATCTGTCGAATTATTTATAAAAACCTTGCACACGCTGTCAGTCGAAATAAAAATGTCGGCGAATTTAATAATCTTGTTATGGAGGTATATCTATTACAATACTTCTTGTGACGCAAGAAAATGTCAATAGATTCAAATTATGTTCGCACAGCTTCAAAATCTGAACCCAAAACATCGTGAAATGGAAATGATTATAAAATGAAATTGAATAAGTGGAACGGGCAAGTTTTTAAAGAAATTAAAGGGAGGTATTAACAATACCGCAAATTGCGTTGAAGGTGAACTTGCGTTAAGCAATGCTTATTAACAGTTATTATTATCTTTTATTTCCGCCATGTAGGCGAGCAATATTACAAAAAACACACAAGATGAAAAACATAAATGTGAAGAAAAAGCAATAAACATGTAACAACACAATGAAAAAAGTGACATTAAAGTACAAAGTGACAACAACGAAATATAGAACCCTTTTTCATACGTTCATTGATTTCATGAAAAATTAAATTGTGTATTAAGTGGTGAAAATTAATGAAAGAAATTGCTAGAAATGACTCACTTGAATTTAGGGATTGGACTAGAATGTCGTCTGAGAAAGGGTTAAATATTTCTTATCTCCATAGATGCTTGTTGTATTTAAGGCGAAATCGAATAGAAATACAAAACAAGAATCACATGAAAACATGAAAATACAAATCAAATTTTAAAAAAAATGAGAGAATACCCTTATTAAACCGAAAGCGAAAAACAAGAGGACTCTCGTTTGGTAAACAGTTACAAGAGAATAGAATACAAATTTAAAGAGCGCACACGCGCGGACACACGCGCGAACACACACACACGTGGACACACACACAAGCTCACGCGCCCGTGGACACACACGCTCGCAGGTATACAAATACACACACACACACATATTCATGTACTCACTCGCGCACGCACAAACACATATATATGTGAGTTTACGATTACAAAGAGAGATAACCATAAAAATGTCTTAATTTACTTGATATGCAATTCTTTTGGCAATACAGGATTGAAAAATTGATCCCTTATGCTTGTTAAAATCTTATTGTAGAAATCATTGCAGTCTTTATCGCTTTTCATCTATCGGTACACAACCATAACCTAACAAACAAAACCGTAGTTATAATTAACAACAACATTAATGCTAAGATGTATGCATTAATTATGTAATAGATGAGTTATAGATATACCAAAGTTTACTTAAAATGGGGAGAACAAAAAATAATAAATTTTCAGACTGCAAATCATTCACTTCTGCAACATTTTTAAACCCTGATACCAGGGCAATTATTTTCAAGGGCCCAGAAAGATCTGAAAACCTACTGAAAACTGTCACACCTAAATTAAAGTGTATAAAATTAAATAAGTAACTTCTTATATTGGCTGTAATATCACATTCAAAAATGATATGTTCACACAGTGGTATATTTATCATTTTAGTACATTTTGCGCAATTATTCGAAAAATGATCACTAAAACATTTGGCAATTATTTTAACCCCGTTGAAACAGTGCTTTGAAAAGGAAGGAACTTGACGACTTATCTTCCAAAGGTTTGATGCGTTACTTAATTTTGGTTTAAGGTATAGAAAGTCTTTAATAGATTGATCTTGTTCCAATCTACTTTTCCATGAGGTATAAGCTAAATTATCGACTGCATTACGTGAAAGGGTTTTCCAGTGATTTTTTGATGGAAAATGTCCAGAATTAATATAATCAATGAGGTAATTTTCCAAAGAATATTTTCTAAGGATTTGAACAATGTTTGGAATAAAACCAGATTGCACAGTGCCTTTTCCAGCGTAAAAGGATACCAGTCTATAATTAAATAGGAGCTTAGATAAGTGACCGGTGATTAGTCTACATAATTGTCCAAGAAATAACAACTTATAATATTCTATTTCGAAAATAATGGGCTTAGCGCCAATAAGGCTTAAACAAATGTCAGTGCGGGTATAAGTTGGAAGATTTTGAATATATTTAATGCAAAATCTATGTGCTTTTTCTAAATTCAAAATTTGAGAATTATTCAAATCTAATAAAAACTCACAGCCATAAAGAGCTCTAGGAAGGACTATGGATTTATAAATTTTGAATGAAGTTAACGGATGCAAACCATTCTCATGCAATCCTATGTTTAGAAGACTAAGTAAATTACCTCGAAGTTTATTGCAGATTTCATCTACATGGAAGTTACTTTTCATGGATTTGTAAACATTAATACCAAGATGGGTATACCATTCAGTTTCATTTATTTCGCTATCACCGAGAAACCACGATCTATTAATCACATTGTTTTTAGATTCATTAAGCACCATTACTGCACACTTTGAAGCATTATACAAATATCTCCATTTACACGAATATTCATAGCAAATATTAAGCATACTTTGGAGACCATTTTGAGTAAATGAAAGTAAAACCATGTCGTCTGCAACGCTAAGTGAACTGCAGTCCGACCCTGCTATACATAGCCCATACCCAGATTCAGATAATTGTTTAATGAGACCATTTATATAGACTAGGTACAAGTACGGACTTGTTTTCCCCCCTTGTCTGGTCCCCTGCAAAACTGGAAAAGTTTCATTTGAAATTAATCCCTTATAACGTACAACGCTTTGTAGATCAGCATAAATACTCAACAAACATCTTAAAGTTTCATCATCGATACCATATTCAGAAAGTTTATAAAAAAGACCGTTTAACCAAACACGATCAAATGCTTGCTTACAGTCAAGAAAGCATAAAAACAATTTACTTTTATTTTCCTTGGCAAAGTATATACACTCGCGAAGACAAAACGATGACATCATACAACCAAGCCCACTTTGAAAACCACCCTGTAGATTATGAACTTTCAATGAATTAGTAGCTTGCAGTCTCTGCAAAATAACGATTTCAAAAAGTTTTAAAATACACGACGTAAGAGTTATTGCTCTGTAGCTATTTGGGTCCTTTCTATCCTTATTACCCCCCTTGAATAATGTAAATATTACCCCCCTTTTCATAAGTAAAGGTACATGAGAGAATTTTATCATAGTTGTGAGAAGCTTAGCCAATAGTTGTTTGTTTAAACTCCCCCCGTGAATAATGTGCTCATAAGTAATACCGTCAAAACCAGGGGCTTTCTTACGCTTAACATTCGAAAGGGTGTGATTTATAGTTGCAACAGAAACTCTTGACGGATTTTTATTTTCATTGTGGTTTAAAAAATGTAGTTTCTTTTCAAATTCTTTGTCAACAAATTGTCTAAACTCGTCATCAAAATAGGAGTTGTTATCAAAAGAGTACAATTTCTTAAAGTACTGTTGCCAACCAGTTAATAAGGAATTATTATCCCGACATGCTTTACCCTCAAATAAAATTTCGGCGCCAGGTGCGTTATTTGTAGACTGTCTTTTACGATTAACTAGGGCCCAAAACTGCTCTTGGTCAGCCTCAGCTGCCTGATCTATGTCATCATACAGTTTAATAAAATATCTGTTTACTGCAACTCGGTGTAACCTACGAAATTCTCTTTTAAGTTCCTTTAATTTTTCAAACAAGGGGCCATACCTAGAGGAACCAGCTAAAATCCACTCACGCCTGTGATGTTTCATAGCCCTATTCAATGATGTTAATTGATCATTCCAGTATGGTTTCAAATGAGCATGAAATGGCCGATCAGGAATGCAATTATCTGCCGCATTTCTTAATGCACTAATCAGAGCATTATACAAACTATCAACGTCTGCTGTAGTGATGACGTCATGTTTTAGTAACGCAATTAAACCGGCGTCATTATCTAGACTAAAACGGTAATTATTAAGATATTCTTGGGAGACACGTGACCATTTATTTCTCCGGAAAGAGTAAGAACTATTTGCCCGATAAATTATTGGTAATTCGAGGACACATTCGACTGCTCTATGATGTGAGTATAAAAGTGCGTTATCGTTTACGATATTACACGTAACAACTCTGTCGACGTCATCAGTACTTAGGATAATATTGTCAATAATGCTTGATCCTATCGAGGATTCGTAAGTTGTAGTGGCGCCTCCACATTTTCCAAGGGGCGTAACCGCTGAAAAATTTAATTGTTTCAGAACGTTCTGGAAACACCTATCCCTTTTATCTAGCTGCTTAATAAACTTAACACTGTTTAGATGACAATTAAAGTCACCCATAAGTACAATTGACCCTTTCCATCTGTATGTGGCTATCAGATCATGGATAAAATCTATTTGTTCACTGAAAACAGAAAAATTGTGGTTTTTGGAGGGCAAATAAACTTGAAATAAATATATGAAATTGTTCGCTGACAACTCAACCTGAAGGCCGATAATCCTGTCGGTTTTCATTGGCAAAAGCGTTACATAGTTGTCGAACTTATTTTTCCATAAAATTGCCACTCCACCCTTTCCAGGACCTCTTCTGTCAGTGCTTATCAGGTCATTATCGGAGATCGCATGATAAGAATAAGAACTATTAATCGTTTTAAAAAAGTGTAAATCATATTCATGGAGCCAATGTTCTGAAACACCTAAAAACTCAATTTCCTTATTTTTAAGACAATCGGTTAAATAAGCACTACTGGATTTAACACCTGTCGCATTCCAAGTATAGAATTTTAATTGTAAAGTGTCGGACATAGTTGATTAATAATACTGACCGTCTAGACACTCGTACCTGTTACTGTGATTATAACGGCTTGACCTTTGATCTTGGTCTGTATAATACCCGTGATAGTCCTGGTCGTCGCGCTGATGATGCGAATATTGATTATCCTGTTCAATTGGCGCGGCCCTGTCAAGATTCCGCGCATTATATTGAGACTGCGATACCCAAGGCCTGCACACTATGCCGTCTGGCCAAAACTCGGGGTCATTTAGATACTGTGCGAAACGGTCAGCTTCTACATTCAACCGTATAACGACAGGTTTATTTCTATAACGAAAAATCGAAACTTTCGTAACTTTCGGCCCTCTAAGACTGACATACTTTGCTACACGTTCCTCTGTGATAGACGGCTTTAAACCTCCAACAAAATACCGGTTTGTTTTTTTACGAACAAATTCTGTCAGATCTAAATCCTCGACGTTTCTATCTATATTATTTACGAAACTTTTGCCAAAAAGCTTCGAGCTTGACTTAAGATTTGAGTCCTCGGACCAACCAACACCATTCCGATCCGAAGATTGTTCTTTATCAGAATGACGGGAAAACCGATATTGACCACCATAACTGGTGTAACCCCAGTCATTTTTGTCTCTTGGCACAGGCGGTTTTGAAGTAACGACGTCGTAATCGCGACGAGACATCGATTTACCTTTATTATAGTTTTGATAATTTTTTGATCTTGATGAATCTACGTTACTGTATCGACCCTTTCCATTTCGCTGAGAAAATTCTCGAGAACTATCTGCGGAAGGCTCATTGCGGCTTGACAATAATGCTTCTGAATAAGAATATTCGTTAGTCCTATTAGTATTTACTTCATTTTGATTTAAATTTTCCTGAGTATGGACATCTTTTCCGATTGAAGGAAAACTATTAACAGGTAGGTCATTTTTACCATGGCCAAGGATTGGAAAGGCCAACAAACTATGCGTTTTTAGACCATAAATGGATTCTGCATGAACCGGAGAAACGGCGCTCAATGGATTGTTTGAACACACACCTACATTCCCAGAGAGAGATTTCTCCGTTACCCCTGATCGGAGGTTAAACTGTTGACCAGTCACACTGATGTTTGAATTTGAACTTAAATTCTCTTGTTTTTTATCCGAGTTCGAATTCAGGGGTGAATCGTCTATGATCTGTATAGATCTAGGATCCACGACAGAAGCCGACTCATTGAGCACGGACTCAGTTTGACTTTGAACAACATTACCGTCAGAAAAACCTTTTATTGCAAGAGGAGCATCGGAAGTGGAAGGCGCCTCATTCTGTCTTATGGAAGCGGATAATTGATTGTCTGTATTTACACGTTTACTGCAAGAACTAGACGCCTCCCCCTTCTCGGAGCCCCTCTTGCCCCGATGTTTTGATTTCGATACAGAAGCATCAAGTGTAATCACCTTACTTTCTAATAAGTTAAGATTGCATTCACAATTTTTCAAATCTTGTTTTATAAGTTTTATATCGTTTTTCACATGAGTAGATGTGCTTAACTGTACAGTTTCAACTCTAGAAAGCATATTGGATACTGTCTGTATGTCCATTAATACCGTATCGCGTATTTCCTGTACTAAGGAACTAACGTCTTGTAATGCACTTTTTATTTCTGTAATTTCATTGTTTCGCTCATCTTCTTTGGAAGTCATAATTTGTTCTCACCGTTCTTTTTCTGGACCCTTCTTTTCAAGTAAAACCCTCGATATGGAAAATCATCCTTACTTGATAGGATATTGAACAGATCATGACGAACTTCGGAAAGTTTCTTGTCACACGATGCGTATAAAGTAAGGATCGAGTTCTTAAAGAGTTCCCGTGGTGACCCATTATGATATGAGACTAGCTTTTCAAGTTGGGAGCTAGTCAGGTTCGAACCATCTTGACTAACACTCTCATCTGGCGCACAGATAAAGGAGGCATCAGAATCCTGTTCAATATTACAAGGCTTTTGCCCCGCTGTAGGTATCGATGATACAGGTACCGACGATATAGGGACCTTTACTGTGGTATTTTCGTCCACTTGGATTGGTGTAAACTCCGAAAAACTATCGGAAATCATTGTAAGTCATGTGTATTTACCGTTTATCGAACAATAGTGGTGAACGTTTTTTACTATCACTATGGTATTATTGGCCCTCGAGCTATGTGATAATCCAAAAATATATCTTCGAGAACAAAGAAAATACTATTTTTTCATCAAAATCATCTTTTTTTTTACTAAATATTCAAAAAGATAGCACACTCTGTCCCACTAAAGTATGTCACTACATATCCATGCAAAAATGCACATTTAGACTATTTATAAATCCACATTTATTATCAAAATCGCGGAGCTCAATTAGCACGTCCGTTCACCTCGACGAACCAATACGCTTGTCTTTTAGCCTTTTAGTGCTGTTGGAACGTTTTTGATCGATTTAAGTGAGTGTGTGGAATGACTGAATTGAGCGCTGAGTGATTGATATAGAATGACTTTGATTGGAATGATCGTCAGTTTCACGATGCTATATTAACTGTAAGTGGGTGTGTTGTCTGGTACTCCTGATACTCAGGAAGCGAATGAACCATGTCTTCATTTACATTGTTGTATAAGGACTGTTCAAAATGGCTGAAATATCGTGCTTAAGGTAGTGGATCCGTAATAGTTCCGAAACATCTCGGATCAGTGACATGTTCTTTCACAATGTTAACCGAGGTTTCCAAATGAAATTATTAGGAAACCTCGGTAAACACTGTTAAAGTTCATGACTTCCGAAACGTTGCGGAACTATTACGGGTCCACTACCCTTAAAGACGTAAAAGACAGTTATCTCGCGTAATGTTTAAACTCGCGGATTTTAGAAGTTCATATTTTACGTGAATCAAAGTGAAGTAAAATTACACTCACTGAAACATTGAAAGTAGATACCCTATCTATCATCTCATATAAGACGTACGCCACCAAAGTAGTGCTATAAATTATTATGGCGTGCTGCCTTTCAAAATTAGTTCAAACTATCTATAAACATACGAGGGTTGTCCGGAAAGTTGTCGGACAACCCTCGTACGTCGACAAATATATTCTAACGGCAGCTTGAAGAATCTATAGTAAGGATATTTTCCCGCATGTTGATGGTATAGTAAGTAAGTTGAGGGATAATGAAGATGTAGAAATAGACCAAGGTGAAACTTGTCTATATAATAACTCTTACATTTTAAATGAATTTTTTCCCATTCTGGTACGGTTATTCTCCATCACCAGGATTTACTATTTAAACCAGTTAAACATATTTCAAAATAACTTTCCACAGATGGTCTCATTTTTGAACAGATTTTCTTTATTTTGCGAAATCACATGCAAAGCGAAATATTTAACTCGACACGAGATTGTTAGTAATATTGTTTGTTAAAAAAAGTGTAATTTATTGCTAATAATGATTATACAGTAAAGAACATAGTGAAAATGGCAAGATAAATGACTTTGAAATGATTGAATGAGTGTGTGGAGCTAGTTTTGAATTATATTCAATGAGCAAATCCACTTCCGCTAATTTTGCTTCACAATTCGGATCTCGGGGGATACCAGAATTTGGAGGTAGACAAAGAAAGGCAGATGTCACACAGGTCTGTATTTCCTTATTGATTATTCAATTTAAATGCAAGATCGGAATTATTTACTTCTTTAGTCAGTTGTCCTCTGATATTAAGAAACAGTAAGTGATCACTTTTTAGTCTTCTCAAGCGAATAAACACAGTATCATATCTTCAAATTTGAAATGCCGTAATTCTAGCATGACGATGTCTGTGTGCAGACACGTGTTGGACAACTTTTAAACATTTATAATACACCGACGGACCAGATATAAAATGTGGTTATTTTTCGTCATTATGCGCTGTCCCTTTTCATTGGTGTATGAAAGTAAGACTTGTTTTTGTATAGAAACCGTCTCAAGCCATGATTTTTTTTGAAAATAGGAATTAAGAGTTACTTTAACAAATGACGCGGGGAGTTTAGATGATTGATACAGGGACCTCAGATATTTCATAAACTTGACTTGCTGACTGGGTTGAAGAAGGTGTTGATGATGACGAAGTGATAGAAATAATACCTCATGAACGTTTGAAGATACTTCAAATGTTAACAAAATTAGGGGATAATTATTTGAACAAATCCTTGTTTCGGTTGAAATAAGTAATATATCTTTGTAATATCTGCAATCAAATGAGATAAGTGGCTAGTTTTTGACAAAACTATCGAAAGTGCAGCTTAAAACTATGTGGCTTTGATATGTTGGCCTGACAATGGCGTGCAGACCTATTTGTCGTTGGGCATGTACATTCAAAAAGCAGATATAGAGGATATGGTAGAGTTAAGTTTCTATTGCTATACATGCACGCATCTTTTAAAATGTATAATGTTGTCCGTCTATTAAAACATATGAGAGATTGTCATAATTATAATGATAAAATAAAATTTGATTAATAAATTATAATTATTTTCGTAACCCACGCGCCTCAGTCTATTGAAATGACCTTTGGTTACTATTATTCCTTTATACCTCAATTCGTTAAATTTGATTCGCCGTCCGTTATCATATTTAACGCATAGTAGCTACTTATATATGTTTAAGGTATTGTATAGCTTATCTTAGTATTAAATGGATTACAGTCATATATATTAGAGGATGCAATGTGTTACATGTATGAAGTTATACTATACTGACGTCAAGAAAAAACGTCTCATGGAAAAACGGGCATTTCTTTTCTGGTGAGCATTTGTCACCACGAAAAGTATATGATAGCTTTAATAAAACTTTAAAACTTGTCAAAAATGGAAATATTTCGATTACACGAATGTCTAATACCGTTAACATTAGCTTTTAAATGATAAAAATAATGAAAAATAAAGACCTGTGTTGCATATGCCTTTCTTTGTTTTCCTCCGTGTTCAGGTATCCCCCGAGATCCCTGCAGCGTGTTACCCCGGGTGAGTAAATCTACACAGTTTTACGACATATATTCGCGATATATTCACGATATTTTGGACGAGTGGTATAGGGCATCAGTTATTGACCTGATAATCCGGGGTTCGAGCTCAGTCAGGTGTCTTTATGGGCAAAACAATATATTATGCAGCGCCAGTCAACCTAGCTGTAAATCAGGTTCGAAGGTAGAAAGTGGTGTAAGCTCTAAGAGACATGGAAATATATAGATTGAGCGTTCTAGAGCGAATCTATAAGCTTATGGTTTCGTCGCAATCGAACAAACAGAAATATCTATTGATATTTTCCAAAAAAAAAAAAAAAAAAAAAGATTTAACGAAAGAGTTACTTGTGAAAAAGAATGAAAAAAAAATTAAACAACAACAATAAAAAATAATAAACCACTCTACACTAAAGGTTAATCCCGTTTATGGTAAATATTAATTTTGGTAGAGGACATTATTTCGACGTAGTAACATTTTTGGCCTAGTTAATTTAGCATATGGTTAACCAGTTATAGTCCGTTTGACTTCTATATGGACCGACCTTTTCATCAATTGCATAGAATCGAGTTTGAATGAGCAATTTGTATGTGGTAAAATCTTTATTTCAGCTTAATACCATTCCAAAAAATATTTTTTGAAAATAAAATGATTTCAAAATAATGATTTTGTCTATCTAGTTAATGTTAATATTTTCACATTTTCCGCTCTTATACACGAGGGGTGAAGAAGGCTGTTTAGTTTTAACAAGATGTAAACAATATAGTAAATACACGTGGTTTCATACTAAACATTTGACAGAAGAAATATCCATTCTTCCTTATTTGGACCTGCTAATTAGCATATCGACGGGCATGTCATCTTAAACTTAAATATCTCGTGATTTGTACCGTTATTACTCGCCTGCCTTTTTAGTATTCCTCGTGAAATTCACAACGACTTCGTTAAATAAAGCTTTTTGATTGGTTTAAATATGTGAATATGGGGTTCATCTCAGAATAGATAACAACAATTTTAATTTTTCAGGCCAAACGGTTCTTAAACAAAGAGAAAATACATTCAGTTTTGATATCCCAAGGAATTAAAAATCTTCGACAAAATTAATTTTATAAAAATGCTCGATTATATACCAAAACGACTCACTTAAAATAATACACTTTTGACTCGGCCCCTATGCAAATCAGAACTTTTTTGGTTGGGTAAGTCGCTGTTCCGTTTAATACAGACACAAGTAGGTATGAAAGGCTGAAAGGTAACATGTAGACGGACGGACAAAATCATTATTTTACATCCAAAAATTCTGAAAAACAAGATTCGTCATGGTATTAGATGGAAAATATGATATGACAAGAAAAAAATACGTTTCATTAATTCAATTCTGAGATTTTCAGCGAAATGTTGGTCCATATAGAAGTCAAACGGACTATAATACAGGTGTTTTATGATAATGGTTCACGTGTGCAAATATGACCAATATCTGCAATTTTCTATTGTAAAGTTTTTGCATGTTACTGTATTATTAAATATATAATATGTCAAAATCTAATTCACCGTAAAGCTTTCGTGAAATGATTTGAATATTTTTGATTTGCCACACGAGAACGTACCATCTGGAGAGGGTAAAAACTACCAGGGGCTGCACTGTCTGACTAGAATCGAATTTTTTCGCTTTTGGTGAAACTTCTTATTATATCTGATGATCTTTTACTACTTTTGAAATGCGATTTATACATGTAATTAATCTCTGTTAGTTCCAGTTTCAGCTTTAGTAATGATAAATATTGCAATTATTTAAAAATAGTTACAAAATGCTACTACCCAACTGCGCCTCATTCGCATGCAATGTTTTAGCGTATCAGGGAAACAAGACATCGCTTTGCTACAACCCCTTTTGCAATGATTACCCGTTTTGTAATAATTATAACCGAATGAGTTGATAGAGCATTAAAACAATTCGGATAGGCCCTCTTAACCCGTTTTATATCAAATACCCGAATAAAATGGGTAATTCGCAGTTAAAATACAAAACACGCTTTCCCAACCTGAATTATAGCCACAACTATTGTACTTATACGTAAAATTACAAGCCACCACCATAGCGCAGTTGATTAGGCATAAGACTCCCAATTTGGAAGTCGTGGTTCGATCCCCGGTGGCGGCAAATATCCTTTCCGACGTTTGTCTTTCACCAATGGGTAGATAATCGTAAACCTATGTGAAATAGCAGTCGGAGGCTAGGAAAGGGTGTAATGGTAGTACAGGTGAAAGAAATACCAGGAATCCATTGTTAGGTGCTCCGGCCGTGCGATATAACTGCGAGATTGTTGAAAGCGGCGTTAAACCCATTCAAACAAACAAACAAACAAACGTTAAATTACATATGAAATTTGTCTTAGTTGATAATAACATTTCATTAGTACACCAAGGGTTTAGAAAACGTCATATCGATTCGGGCAAAACCAAATTGCAATAAACTATTATTATAACAGGGAAAGAGACTTTTTGTTTGAAATGAGGGTAGGCTTTTAGAATCGTAATATATTAATATTTTTGTTTGTAGCATGAATATTTTCGTTTGTAGAAATGAAAAATTATCGTGTGCTGGAATAAAACATTATCGTGAGCGAGAATAGTGCATTATCGTGTGCTGAAAGTAACATTGAACTGTGAAGTGTGTGTGCTGTACTTGTATTAAGTACTATCGTGTGCAGGAAAAAAACATAATCGTGTTCAGAAACTGAACTTTAATGGGTATAGGAATGAAGCATTACAATGTGCATGAATGATTCATTATCGTGTCTAGAAATATAGCACTATTGTGTTTAGGAATAAAGCTTTATTTGGTGCAGGAATGAAGCATTATCGTGTGAAGGAAGGGATGATCATTTTATGCGGGAGTTAAGCATTTTCCTCGAATGAATGAAATATTATCGATTGCAGAAATGAAACATTTTCATGTGCAGGAACGAAGCATTAACATGTGCAAGAATGAAGCATTATCGTGTGCATGAAAAAACATTAACCTGTGTAGGACTGAATCATTATCGTGTGTAGGAATGAATCAATATCGCGTGCAGAAATTGAGCATTATGGTGTGCGAATGAAACAAGATCAAGTGTAGGAATGAAACAATATCGTTTGAAAGAAAAGAGCAGTATCGTGTTCAGTTATGAAACATTTTATGGTGCAGATGAAACAAACATGTACACGTGTGCATGAATGAAGTATTATCGTGTGTAGCAATAAAACATATTTATATGCAGGAACGAAGCTTCTTTGTGTGTAAAACTTTATTGTGAATAGGAATTAAAAATCATCGTGTGTCGGAATGAAACGAAATGAATCGTATATAGGCTTGATTCACTATCGTGTGTAGGAATGAAACATTATCGTTTGTAGGAATGAAACATTATCGTGTGTAGGAATGAAACATTATCGTATATAGGCTTGATTCACTATCGTGTTTAGGAATGCAGCATAATCTTGTGTACGATTGAAACATTATTGTGTGGAAGAATGAAACATTTTCGTGTGCAGGAATGAAACATTATCGTGTGTAGAGTTGAATCACAATCGTGTGTAGGAATGAAACATTATCGTGAGTAGGAATTAAGCAATATTGTGTGGAAGAATGAAGCAATATCGTGTGCACGAATGAAACATTTTCGTGTGCAGGACTGAATCATCATTGTATGTAGGAATGAAGCATTATCCTTTGCAGGACAGCAGTACCATCGTGTGCAGTAGTGAAATATTTTTTGGTGCAGGTTAATCATAAACGCGTACATGAATGAAGCAAATTTGAGAGTAGCACTGATAATTTTTTTAATTGTGCAGGAATGAAGCTTCATTGTGTGTGAGAAAAAAACTTTATTGTGTACAGGAATTTAACATAATCACGTGTAGAAATGAAACATTATCATGTGCAGGATTGAAGCACTATCGTGTGTAGGAATGAACCATTATCGTGTGTCGGAATGAAACATTATCTTTTGGAAGAATGAAGCAATATCGTGTGCAGGATTGAAACATCATCATGTTCAGGATTGAAGCAATACATGTATCGTGTTTATAGTGAATCATCATCATGAATTGCAGGAACGAAGCGTATCGTGTTTAGGATTGAAACAGTTATGTCTGCAGGAATAAAACGTCGAGTGTTGAAATCAAGTAATATCGTGTGCAGGAATAAAGGATTATCGTGTGCAGGAATGATGCATTATCTTGTGTAGATATGACATGAATTGTGTTCCGGATAAAACGATCTCGTGTGCAGGAATGAAACTTTGCCAGTGCAGGAATGAAGCATTATCGAGTGCATGAATGAAGCATTATTATGTATAGCAATGAAACATTATTTTTTGCAGGAATGAAGCATTTTTGTGCGTAAGAATGAGACATCATTTTTTTACAGGAATGAAACCTTATCGTATGCAGGAGTGAATCCTTATCGAGTGTAGAAATGAAAGATCGTGTGCAGAGATAAATATGATAATGGACAGGGATGAAGAATTATCGTTTGCAGAGTGAAGCATTATTTTGTGAAAGAATGTAACATCACAAAGTGGCGAACGGAAGATTATCCGTATGTCTTGTGTAGAAATGATCCATTCTCATGTTTAGCAAAAGGAAATTATTGTGTGCAGGAATGAAACAGTATCATGTGTAACAAAGGAACATTATTGTGTACAGAATGGAACATTATCGTGTGAAAGAATGAAACATTATATGTGTAGCGAAATGACAATATTTTGTGCAGAAATAAAACGTTATCGTGTGTTGCAATGAATCATTATTGTGTGCAGGATTGAAACCTTATTGAGTACAGGAATGAATCATTATCGTGTGCAGAAATGATTCATTATTGTTTGTTGGTTTAAATAAGTATCGTGTACAGGAATAACGCATTATCGAGTGCTCCAAGGAAGCGTTATTATTTGTAGGAATGAAACATTGTCGTGTACATGAATGTAACATAAACGCGTACAGTAATAGTAACTTAAGTGCCAAGGAATGAAACAATAACGTGTGCAGGAATGACGCATCGTGCACAGAAATTAAGCATTGTGTAGTGTAGAAATGAAACATCATTGGGTGCAGAAATTCAAAATTATTTTGTGAAGGATGAAATATTATTGCGTGCTAGAATTATTTGTAATCGTATGTAGGAATGGGACACTTTAGTGTGCGACAATGAATCTTAATCGTGTACATTAATGAATCATTATTGTGTATAGGAAAGGAGCACAATCGTGTGTAGGAATGAATCATTTGGTACAGGCACGAGACAAAATTGTGTTTACATGTATGAATGAAGCATTGTCGTGAGCAAGAAAGACGCATTATATTGTGCAGGAATGAATCATTATCTTGTATTCGGTTGAAACATAATCGTGTGCAAAAATGAAGCATTTTATGTGCCGAAATGAAACATGATTGGAGCAGGAATGAAGCAATATCATGTGCAGGACTGAAGCATGATTGTGTGTAGCAATGAGACATCATTGTGTTTGGTTATGGATCATTCTAACGTGAAGCAATGAAACATTGTCATAGGTAGCGATGAAACATTATTGTGTGAAGAATAAAACATGGTTTGTTGCGATGAAACATTTTAATGTGTATGAATGATCTATGAATGAATTATCATGTGCAGGATTGAAACATTATGGCGTGCAGCAATGAAACATTAGCGTCTGCAGGAATGAAGCATTATTGTTTGTAGGTTTAGAACATTATTGTGAACAGGAATGTAGCAATATCGTGTGCTGCAAAGAAGCGTTATTATTAGCGAGGAAGCAGCATCATCGTGTGCTCGAATGAAACATTTTTTGTGTGCAGTTATGAAACTTTTTTTTGAGTCAAGGAATGAAATATTATCGCGTGCAGGAATGAAAGATTGGGTAAAGAAATTAAAAATAATTGTGTGTAGGGCTGAATATTATTTTGTTAAGGAGTATTTCTATAGCGTGTACATGTATAGGTATTCATTTTTTTGGAGGAATGAATGATTGTTGTATGTAGGAATGAAGCAATGTTGTGTGCAGGAATTATCTAGTTTAGAAATAATACATTATTGCCTGTATGAAAAATGTATAATCGTATGAAGGAATGAAACACGTATGTGTTCAGCAATGATTCATAGTCGCGTGCATAAATTAACCATTATTGCGTGCAGAAATCGAGCATCATCGTGTGTAGGAATGAAAACGTGGGTGATGGATTAAAACATTATTGTGTCTCGAAATGAAGCTTTGTCGTGTGCAGAAAAGAACCCTTGTCGTGTGCAGTAATTAGGCATTAGTGTGCACAAGAATGAAGTGTTATTGTGTGCTGGAATGAAACATTTTCGTCTTTTGAATTGAAACATAATTGTGAGCAAAAATGAAGCATTATTGTGTGAAAGAACGAAACATTAATTGGTGCAGGAATGAAGCATTGTCGTATATAGGACTGAAATACTATTGTGATTAGGAATTAATCATTATCGTCTGTAGAAATGAGTCATTATCGTTTGCAGGAATGGAACAATATCTTGTGCAGGAATGAAACAGTATCGTGTGCAGGAATGAAACAGTATCGTGATTAAAAATAAATTATTATTAAGTGCAGAAAAGAAATCACTATTGTGTGCAGGAACGAATCATTATGGTGCACAGGAACGAAGCATTTTTGAGATCGGATAAATCAAGCTTATCTGATGCATATTCGCGAATCACAAGTGTTATTCTTATTATATGCTTAATTTTCATTCTCCAGTTATAAACAGGGTTAGAAAGTATTTTATCAACAATCCCAGTTTATCTTATATCCTAGACTAGTATATCTTAGGGTGACAGAATTAGGTTTAAACCAACTTCATAAAAGTGACAAATTATAAAATACTTTGACGTCCATGAATAACCAAAGTTTAAGTTTTGCTTTCATCTTGGTCATTTATTTTGCATATATCAATTATATAATGTCAAAAAAAACCCAAAAAAAACGTTCTGCTACTTTTCATATTATTTTCAATGTGTACCGGAGGCGGGGATGCTCCACCTTTTGCAACATTTCAGTCATATTGAGGCATCTTTAGCACCAAATAAAGGATATCTGGAGTTCCACGAACTACATCAATGTTCTATGTGAGCCTTCAGATTCTCACTCTACTAAAATTAATAGTTCGGTAAAGTTGACACTCAATCCATTCAAACCATTCTAATCCCCCCTTTGCGCTCATTCATAGCATTCGAATCTTTCAAAACGCCCATAATTTTTTCAACTACATCCGAATCTCACCAAACAGTACACGGTAGCATCTGCTTGTATATATTTTATTAAATGAAGGTGATAGAATTGCGCCCATTTTCTTTCAATTCGATCATCTTTTGGTATCTTGTATTGTCATTCAATACTCACTTATAATTCTCATTAACTTATACCCCTATATAATTACCAAATCATACACCTTGTTCGTAAACTACATTGTTCTCTAAATGTGACTTTTGTGGTTGTTGTTGTTGTTGTTAATGGGGTTTCGAGATCTTCCAATTTCGCAAATATTTGTAATATGGTGTTCTAGAGCGAAGAATTCAACTGAATCCACTATTTATGTTAAGGCATTCAAGTTGAGGTTTTGCACTATTCAAAAGTTACTTTGCGTTCTCTCACTTAAGTAAGGACAAGACAAAAATCCCCATTTGTCTGATATTCTAGTACATCATTCAATAGAATTAAATTCATGGCTTCTTAAGATTACTAAAGAAATTTGAGACATCATAATGGCGGAAGGCTAGCAAAACCTTGTAACTTCAGTTTATTGAAGCTGTTGTTTTTGGATTTTGTTTATCAACTGACGGTATTTCGTTTTCTAGACTTGACCAAGATACTAGTTTTAGGTAATATTAATAAATTAATTAACAACGGTAACCTACCTTGTCATATACACACCTGTGGGTCCTATATACCCTTTTTTGTTTTCCATAGAAATTTGTTGAAAGTTCACTTCCAAACGATTGCTGCTACTGTATGTAAACAGCCGTAGTTACATCAGTTTTGTAGAAAATAAGGGATATTTTATGTAGATAAATAAAGAGCCCATAAACAAGTCGTAAATGACCTACAGAGACACAAATGGCGTCCAACAATGCAATTACATTATTTTCTCTCCCGGTTTTGATACTTTACTTGATGCTCGACGTTTTCCAACTTTTCACATGACTATGTGCATATACTCATATCAGCCTGTGAAGCTGCAATCTGATCTTCACTTTGCGACTTGGGAATAGCTCCAAACTCAAACACTCATTCTCAGATAAATACACTATTTATATATTTTAGTGTCGCCGAGCGTATACATGAAGTGCTTAACATGAACATGAAGTGCTTAACAAATGCATATAGTATTTTACTATATTCTAATTCGGAACTAAATTACGTTTAGATTAATTTGTCTGCCATACTTTCAACGCTTTTTGTACAGTAGGCATCAGCTCGAACGAGTGGAAAATTACCCAAATTCGCCTGCCGCACGATTTGATAGTATGTCTGGTTGTGTTCAACTTTATATTATAACAATACTCGCGAAGAAAGAACGGATTTTTTTTACAAGTGAACATCTCTATCCAAAATGAAACATAGTGATTTTTCAAGTCCTGCCAAAATTTTGTGAAAAATTTCCTTTTCATTGTTATTGAAAATGTAAACCATATCCATTTTAATATGTGGACAAACATCTATTAAATCATTTAAAGTATGTATTTTATTAAGATCAAGCAGTTGGTCAAATTAAGTCAGAAAAATAATATATTGCATACCATAGAGGACTATTGTAATGCTGGCAGAATTTAGAAGAAATTGGCGGTTAAATGATGAAAACCACCATAACTATGGTGTGACCTGAACCAAGAGGAAAATGAATAATTAAAACACTCACTGGTAAAGCAATGACAATACAAAATTACCATTATTTAACGCGTATATTTGTTTTTGATCACTCAAACGCATGTGACCGAATGAAGAAGCATAAAAAAACACCAAGAATAGGAAATATTTTGAATGACCAAAGATCACAATGTAAATGTTGATGTGTAACATGCTAGGCATTGAAAATATATCACACAAAGCAAAAAATCTGACGGACAGTTTTTCACCAAACCGGATTCGAAAATTTGCATTTATCTGAGAATGAAAGCAACATGTCTGTACATAATCACGAGAATAGTCTTAATACACCACGTAACTCCAAAGGCTGATAATTTACATAATTTTACCTTAAGTTTGAATAACACCGATATGCTCATTTCCTAGTTATTATGCAGGCTTTAGAAGTAATCACAATTGGTTTTACTTACAGTGGTACAGATAAGAGGGGGTAAATTCAGTCTAAAATATGTATTTCTCAATTAAACCCTATTTTTTGGATACTGATTTGAATTTTCTTGACCTGTTTTATTTATTTCGATTTTACCAGGTGGAAAACAAAAATTTTAAAGCAACTAAAATACTTGACCATTAGAATATATATGAATCATGTTGTTCCAATAATACGACTTATATCTAACTTGATAGAAACCTGTACCGTCCACCCGTAAAAAAAACCTGTTTTGGTAAAAAGTACATTTAAGCTAGCCTACATGAACAACTGAATAGTTTTTCGTGGATTTTCATAAATAACAATTTTAAGTGGACTATCTTTTCGCTAAGTTTAGCAATCCAATGAAATAAAGAATTGTGATTGGTTTAAATCGTATCACATCAGGAAATCAATGGCTCTTTATTTCTGTATAAAATGCATGGGTTTTTTCTTGACCCATCCCCCCTCTTCCCAATATCATCTATTTTCAAATCCAGTTTTGTAGAAACCCGAAATCCCTTCCTTCCATTTCCCTCATAACTATTTACTCAGATTTTTTTGTTACAAGCATGCAGTTCTGATTCTAAGCCGCCGTTTAAAGCGAGACCCTAGAAATTGGTTCGTTTTTTTTTTGAAAATTGAAAAATACGAATTTGACCAAAAAGGTGTTTTTTTTCAATTGCATTTCGTTCAATAACGAGTATGAGAGCCGGCACTGTCAATAACAGCCTGACAGCACCTCTGCATACTCCTTATTAAGTTCTGGATTACGCTTGGGGGAATAACAGACCATTCTTCTCAAAGGACCTGGCCGAGCTCCTAGAGTGTCCATGACTGGACCTGGCGAGCCAAAACTCGGACCTCTATCTTATTCCACATATGCTCTATCGAATTTAAGTCCGGTGATTGAGCCGACCAGTCCAGACGTGGAATGCCATCTTCTTGGCGATACTCTTAGACTATACGGGCCGTGTGTTGACGGGCATTATCCTCCATTAAAATGAATCCATCCCCAATAGCACCAGCGTAAAATCCAAATGCCACCCCAAAGCATGATGGACCCACCCCCATGACGATCGTGCTCAGCAATGTTTGCTGCATGAAACCTTTCCCCCGGCCTTCTCTACACCCTAGCCCACCTATCAGTGTAGTCGAGGCAATACCTGGACTCGTCCTTGAATAGCACGGGCGCCAGCGTCCTATGCGCCAGTAAACGTGGTCCAATGCCCATGTTAACCGACGCCGATAATGAACTCGGGACAGCAGAATACGAATACATGATCTTCTTGACCTCAGGTTATGCCCATGCAGCCGTGTTCGTATGGTTTGAGTCGAAACTCGCCCTCCTGAGGCGTTTTGAAGGTCGGAACGTAGCTACGTTGCCGTAGCAAACCTGTTCCTTCGGGCTTGAATTACCAAAAAACGGTCTTCTCTGACGGAGGTAGCTCTACCCCTATTGATGGGAGACAAATAATTAGAATGGACTAGTGCCTCCGCCAGAGATCGAACAATGGATCTCTAGATTGACAGTCAGACGCGCTACGAACTTTGCTTTGACGGTGGCACATTATTTTGCAAATGTAAAGGAGTTATTGCATGGATTGTTCTTTTCAAACATTTACGATACATAAACACCAACACTTGTCTGAGATGATACTTACAACCATTCTACCATATGTAGTTTTGCTGTTTTGGCAAGCATTTTTTTTACTATGATTGAAGAGGCCCACCTATATTAAATTATTGAAGAATTTCGAAAGTTGTCTTTGCCCCAATGGAAAAAAGATCAAATACTATGATACTACTATCTAATGCTTATAAAGAGAATGCAAGAAACTATAATGACTATTATCTACCGAGAAAATTCGAGCAACAATTTTAGGCAAACCGAATTCATCCTGCACATTGTCAAAAATAAAAGTACAGGTTAACACAATTTGGTCACTTGCCGAAAATATCAACATGTATCCTGGTGGATTGTTGCAACAATGCTCGCTGTATTATCATAATTATCTTAATTATTTTTCATTAAATCAACGCGCATAAATATTTGTGCATACAAATGACAGAATAAGGCGCACGTTTTTAACATTATATTTTTAATTTAAGAGGTCAAAAAGCAGGTATAGATTATTGCAACTTTCAAAAGGCATTCGACTTTGTTGTGAAAATGATATAATGCGAGTTTATTTCAAAGGGTCTGAAAAAGATTGTTTACGCGTCTCGCTGCCAGCAATACTTAGACTACTCAATTGTAAACAATTACCGAGTATGTGATCTTGGATCAAAGGTTGTGTCCTTACATTCTTGAGGAACAGTAGCAATATTTTAACCACTACAGTTTTTTTTAAATGATTCTTATGAAACACAATGATTACAACTGTTTAAAATTATTTACAATTTGAACATTTATGGATATGCAACTTATAGGAAAAGGAAAGAAAACCTTATGTGACGTTTTTAAAATGCCAGTGAAACACATTTTCCCTTTTTCTCACTGTGATTACTTGCATTGTCTTTTTTATGGTATGTCGAGAAATGGTCTTTAATAAAAGTATGGTAGGGCGTCTACTTTATTTATTACGGATATCGACAGTGGAACCCCTTCCCACACGATCGCACATTTTGACACAGAAAATCAACGCCTCAGAAAACATTGTGGATAATTAAGAAAAATGCTTGTAGCAATTGGGGTCGATAACTTCTTTAAAACTAGACTAGACTTATCATTTGTGTCTGGTAATGGGTTAAAAGATCTTTACTGTGGTCACCATGCGAAATATATGTTATGTTGTGAATACGCGTATTTATGACTTACAATGAGACAAAAAAAAACCAAACATCTTTGGTCATTTTATTAACAGTCAAAAAGGACCACCCGCATACATCCGTCAAACAAATGTTTTAAACAAAAGATTTGGCATGGCAGAGGGCAACCGGGGCTAGTATGACGAAAATAAAGATATGGTAAGGTAGAAGGACTATTCTTGTTTCAAAACCCAGACTAACCAGGGTCGATATTTTTTACACAGATTGTCCTGCGTGATCTGTTACTTGTCTATATTGGGCGTGGTTTACGATCGGCTATGTCATAAAGCTCTGAGTTTAACTCCTGTATTTTTCGCAATAAATCAGTAGACACATCACAGAGTAGCTGCAGTTACAAAGCTTTGTCGTCCACTGTCAAAACAACGTGACTGACCTCTTCGTTAAAACTGTGCTAGCGATATTTAGTGGGTTTTTTTTTGTTACATCCGAGTTTTCTTGTTTTATTTTCTTTGGCTTAAAAAAGGACATCTGATGATTTTTATCCTAAAATGGCTTGATGCGTATGAATCGTTTTATATCTGACATATGAAATAGGTATTTAGAAGTAAAACATTGAAATTGTGGAAACAAACTTCGTGATATCTATAATTAATCCATTTTTTTTTCAATATGTTCAATGCCATTCCAGACCTGTCCATCTACATGATAGGATTGCTGGGCGTAATTCCTATATCTGCACGGGATGGCCAAGAGCAGATAATACTGATTGCGTTGTGTATGTCAGAAGAGAGGGAAAAACCCTACTAGTTTGTCTTAGCTCTAGACTTCGGAATAATTTTGGAATGAAATAAAATCCATGAGATCAACGAGGTTTGAATGAAAGTAAAGGTAGGTGATATACCATCGATTATTTCGTTCAAAATGAATTGATCGAATTGAGTGTTAATTTCATGATGATAGTAACTGTATCCTAGCACGACAAGAAGAACATTAGAATACGAGACCGTGACAGCGAAAAAGCAACAATGAGATTTTGAGAACTTATCTTTGTATTAACGTTTCCTTAGACTGGCCTTTAGTCGTTTTTGTTAGCATTTTCAGAAAATATTTTTGTTATAGTTCTATTACATGTCTCTTTAATTCAAGTTCCTATTAACAAGTGCCAATGTCTTCTTTTTAGAGACAGGGGACTTAATTGTATGATTTTTTTTTATGATTTAATTCCCTTTAAAAGTACTGTAAAGAAGAGTCTGGCGGCCAGACCACTGACCCTTTATAGTCCCTGGCCAGACTTACATGTATGTTTCCTCAGATGATTAATTCTCTAAATCTCAGCTTACTGCTTTACTATTTGATTTCTATCTGATGAATATAAGATTCAAGCGACATTCCGTAAATTATAGTAAGATTCAACGCAGTTGTATTTTTCCTTGCAAAAATATGAAATAAGGTACTATATTGGACCTGTCCAGCGAAAAAGGACCAGTTAAGAACCCCTAAAATGGATTAGAGGCGACATTTTAACATGGGATTTTATTTCACATATAATCACACGAAAAATCGTCTGCGAAGTAGGGTACATTTTTGAAGCAGAATCTTATCAACCTAAGTTTAGATGATTAATAGTATTTACTCGATGACAACATAAAAAAGTAGAGTAAATGTACATTTTGACAAATATCCTTCCTTTAAAACAACGTAATGTATGTATCAAACTGAAATAAAAGGCGGTACCCAATTAGTATACACGTTACTTTTACGAGCTGTTTAAATGCCTACACCCTTCATATATTTGATAAATTGCGCGATGCACATTATTAAGGTAATTTTTATTCCCACTTCTAATCCTAGTTTATCTATACTTAACTAATATTTTGTCTTCCCCATTTTGGCTACACCAAATATCAAGGTAATGGATAATAAGAAATTTGGCTTTAAGATCACCTGGAATTAGATAAAGATTAAAAGAAGAACGAAAAAAAAAACCCCACAAGAAACAAACAAACAGAAATATAAACAAACAAACACTCGTTATTACTGAAAACAATTGTGCTTACATCGATTAACATCTAACAACAAAACAAAATAAAAAAAAAACTTTTTTCAATCCTTATGTCAAAATATCAAAAAGAAAAAAATAAAAGATTAAATAGCGGTGTGATAGATTTTTACGAACTAATTTCCGCGAAGTCTTAAAAAATAGTAGCGTTCTCGAATTGCTTTCACTGAGTTATGAAACAAATTTTACACATGATCGGAAGGCACTGATCTTGTTGGACACAACTTTACTTAAATTATCAAAAACTCTAAGAAATACTCAAAAAGCTCCATAAATTCATTCAAATTTCTTCCAACAATCCATTTCCTCATTTTATTAAATGTGACCCGTCACGCGAAAAGGAACCATCTGGGTAATTCGTAAAGTGTCGACCCTAGTCAGACTGCGCGGGCTGCGCAGACTGACTAGGATCGAAACTTTTCTCACTTTGCAAATTTTTCGAATCGGGAATGATCACTCTACCTCCCTGTGAAAGGATTTTTGAAATGCGACCTCTGATTGACCTATGCTGTACCGTATCTGTTTTACAAATATTCATTTTAAAGATTTCCCAGGTGGTCCCTCTTCGCACGGGTCACATATAAATTGAAAAAGCTTGATTCATAGATGAAATGTGTATATTTAATCACAGGGAAAATGAAATATCACTGAGCTGTACGAAATTCGCGATAATTACCCCCCCCCCCCCATTTGAAATCATTCAGAACTCGCTCATTAGACTCATTCATTTTCATTCCAAATAATTATAAAATTACCCATTAGAATTGTTTTTAGTAAGGAGACTCGTTGTAGAATTCGCCAAGTATTACTTAACTAAGGACGGTGACCTTAGTGCAAGAGGTAAATGCATTTTAAATGTGTTTTATATGTGTTTTATATTTATTTTAGCTTGTATAAAGTGTAAATGTTTGAAGAAGGCGTATCTAAATTCGGAAAGGTCATCATTGTATGGTCGGTATACCGTGGTCAACTGTCCATCCTCTGGACACCTGATTAACGATATCTGTCAAATGTGACCCGTCACACAAAAATGACCATCTGGGATCTTCGTAAAATTAATGTCTGAAAAACAGATTAGTAACGGCAGTTGTCAACAGAACGTCGATCTTCAGGTACAACGGAGAGGTAACGGAAAGGTTTATTTATTTTTCTAGATAAAAAAAAAAGTGTGGCCGAATGGTTAGCGTGCTCGACTCAAAATCTTACTGTAATTGGTTCGAGCTACAACGAAGGCAGGTAGTGTTTTTGGTAATGACACTAAAGTACATGTACAGCCAAAGCCCCTGTCCACCCAAATGTAACCACTGCCTCTCGATGTGCGCAGGATAAGATCTAGTATGAGTTAGGATCACGATGGACATGAGTGTTTTTCGACCATATACTGTGTTATCTTCGAGTAAAAAAATGTCGCTTACAAGCGAAAAGTTTCCACGTTTTATCCTTATCGCGCATTCAAGATGCCCCCCCCCCCCCCTCCCCCATTTCGTGAGACGGGTCACAAATACATTATAAATGGATTGCGTGATTACGTTTTATTAAATCTGACCATAATGCATGTATATCTAAAGACCCCATGAAAGCATTTCCGAGAAGACTTCGCTGAATGTCGTTCGCCACTGCTTACTTCACGGATGCTGTGCTACACAATCAAATGTTTAATAGGCATATGTTTTATTTTACTGAACAATAATTTTAAATCAACCTCACTTCATTAGAATTGAGTTTCATGGGCTACACACTCTTCTCATACTGCTGTGTATACATGTGTAGTAATATTCAATGATGTCGGGCAGTGATCAGAGCAAAAATCTTCTGTCTGAGAGGATAGTATATAACGATGTATCTAGGAAGAAAGGCCCAGTCTACTATACAATACAAGAGGACCCTGAGGGCCCTAAATCGCTCACCTGATATTTCAAGTAAATTATCATCAAGACTCCATTTCCTATGATATGGAATGAACCTTCCCATTTTCAACAGAGTTCATTCTTGTGACCTGGCAAACATTTTGACCAAGTTTCACGAAGATTGGATTATATTTGTGGCGTTTGGAGCTCTTACGAGAAAATTGTCATTAAGGCCCCTTTTCCAGTGATTTGGTTTGGTTGATTTTGGCCTATAAGTTTAGGAGGAGATGTCGTTTAAAGAAATTGTTGACAAAATTATCATTAAGGCACCTTTTTCCGTGATATGGCACGGATTCTTCCCATTTTCGATAGACTTCATCCTCATGACCTAACAAACATTCTGACCAAGTTTCATGAATATTGGACTATATTTGTTGCTTCTAGAGTGTAAACAAGAAATTTGTCATTAAGGCCCTTTTTCCCGTGATATGGCACGGATCCTTTCCATTTGAGCAATTTTCATAAGGGACCACCCAAGGAATATTTCTGCCAAGTTTGGTTGATTTTTGACCCATAAGTTTAGGAGGAGATGTCGTTTAAAGAAATTGTTGACAAAATTGTCATTAAGGCACCTTTTTCCGTGATATGGCACGGATTCTTCCCATTTTCGATAGACTACATCCTCATGACCTAACAAACATTCTGACCAAGTTTCATGAATATTGGACTATATTTGTTGCTTCTAGAGTGTAAACAAGAAATTTGTCATTAAGGCCCTTTTTTCCATGATATGGCACGGATTCTTTCCATTTGAGCAATTTTCATAAGGAACCGCCCAAGGAATATTTCTGCCAAGTTTGGTTGATTTTGACCCATGACATCAGGAGGAGATGTCGTTTAAAGAAAAAGTTGACGCCGTGACGGACAGACGGACAGACGGACAGACAGACGCAGGACAATGATCGATCACAATAGCTCCCTTGAGCACTTCGTGCTCAGGTGAGCTAATAAAAGTAACCACGTACGTTACGAGTTATCAAATCTCTAACATTTCACAGTTCAGTCCGTTCGCCAGTTAATCTACATAAGCTAAGATCTGCAACCAGTCATGATATTACAAACATATAAGACATTTTTCAAGAAAAGAACGTTTTTCTTACGAGGACGATTTATAGTTGAATAAAGTGTCGTTTACTTGACCAACAAATATAGTTACATTTTGTAATTGTTTTGTAATTGGGTCGTCCTGCCATAGATGCTTTATACAATTCTGCTGTGTCTTTCAGTACCAGTTTTTTTCAATCGAATCGCAAACTCCATTTTATCGTTTGATCATTTTTGTGGTTAAGTTGTCTTACAAAGATATAGAGATAGTCAGGTAGTGAATGAATGAGTGTGCAACAGAGGGGAGGGGGGGGGGGGGGGCAGATATTTTCACCGGGCAACAGAGGACAGAGGATTATGTTATCCATGCTGGTACCCAGTTCTTCTCACATACAAGTCCATATCAAGGACCAGAGACTACCACGGTGAGATGGAAGGGAGAAAATTCACCAGGTGATGGAGGAGTTGTTTATCCATAGCATTGATGGGCCCAGCGGTATTGCGATGGACGACGCATTGTTAAAAGACGGATGGCAAAAACCCAATCTCAATTTCAAAGAAGGAATGTTATACTAATAGGCTATACGAAATGTTATGTTTTCTCATCCTTATGAATTTGGACGCTTATTTATATAATTCTCTATAATTTCAGGACCCGTTTACCCCAGAAACGACCGTGGTTATTAAGGCGATGGCCCGACGGACTTTTATCTCTACAGACCGACCGGAAAAGTCATAGCGATGGCGTGTTTCTCGTCCGTCTATCCGACTGTCTTTCAAAGAAAAACACCTTTTTATAATAGCTGAAATGCCAATGAGAAGAACTGAGAACATCAAAATGAAATAAAAGAGAGATAATCCTTCGTAGCAGACTAGGGATAAACAATCCACAGGTTAACCCCCTTTGGTAATAATGGTGACATAATTAACTTAAATTGTTTTTAAAGCAAATCGCTTTTGGCGACTAACAGCGTTATATATAACTCGAAAACGGTGTTGTGACTTAACAGTACATTTTCTTTGCAATCGACGAGTCAAATTAGCGATTTATACTTATATTTCCTTTTATCGAGTTATAGTTTCATTTAGGTCGTCCATTGACGGAGTTTGATGTCTGACGAGAGTTGATAGTACGCTTTTGTACTTCTATGTTTATCACAACCCTAGAAGTAAAACAGCGTACTATCAACTCTGGTCAGACAATACAGGCTGTGATTCATCAAAACAGTTTACTGATGACACAATTGCAGATTTTGAGATTCCACTTTACCGTACTTAAACCTATTTTTGACTTTACGACCGTGAGTCACGTGATTGATTCGATTTGTCACGTAAAGGGAGGTGATATCACTTAAGTCAGTGTTCGGAATGCTATGAATTGAGCCGTGGGCGAGAAATTAAGTATAGTGTTGTATAATAAACTTGTCGTTTAATTGGCATTTCTGTATTAAGAAAAAAACCTCAACAAGATCCAAAAATATCGAACACATATTTACTCCATCCAGTCTGGCATTAATGACCTTAACGGGGGTTTGGAACATCTACAGTCTAACAGAAGCAGAATATACGTGATATGTCGTAGTCCAGGCTGGAATCTAACCAGATCCAGAAACACACTAGTCCGAATTAGAATACTAATTTTGACTAGGCAATAATGGAATTCTCTCTTTGACTAGGCAATAATGGAATTCTAGTTTTGACTAGGCGATAATGGAATTCTAGTTTTGACCGGCAAAATCAGAATTCTAGTTTGGATAGTAAGATCTAGAATCGGCCTAGACCATATGGGAATCTCTCTCATTCTTAGTCGTGATATATTAAAATCTCATACAAATTAAATAGATTGTATAACAGGGGTTTTTTACTACATGTACATCATTCTATATTTTGAATGTATTAAATTTACTCAAAACCAATTAAATACAATTCCATACAAATGAAAAATAATTTCTACGTATGTATATATAAATAACTGGATAAGTTAACTTAGAAACTGTTGATCTTTATTCATTTATGGTATTTCTTTTTAATATTCATGTTTTTTTGATCGAGAAAAAATCGAACTGAGAAAGAAAGGCGTAGGTGATTTACAACTCAAAATGTTCTGAAACTTGGATTTTGGCAAAGAGATTATCCTAGATTTAATCAGTGTGTTGAATAGAATTTTACAACGTAGGATAACAACCCCCTTACACCACTTTCATTTTGTTATGATGTATTGACAGATAAATGCATTAAATGGTAAATCGAAATTTGATTCAATTTTCTCTCTTGTGTATAAACATAGTCTTAGTTTGTTATTATCCATCTAGTTATCAAGTATTTATTGAATGAATAAGTTAAGACCAAATGCGTTGATATGTCTGATTAACCTGAAGACACCCCTATGCCACCGTAGAATATGGTTCAAACATTTATTTAATATGTCTGGTGTGCAATGCTCAAAAACCTCTTTTAAGGTGGAAAATTTTACATCGACGTAAATTACATCTTAATTTTTATTCAACGATAAAGCAAAGTTGTGAATTATCTGATCGCAACTTAATGCATGAAGAATAACAATCATATTTTTTGAATGCGTTTTAACAATTTTCAGACACAATTTGTAAAATTTGATTTTATAAAGTGCACACATAAGTATAAATTGAAAAAAAAAATGAAATTATACTTTTCACATTGGTTTATGTAACTTTTACTATCCCAAATCTGATCCGAATTATTCCAATCTGGACTAGGCCGGTTCTATATATGACAAGCCAATCTAGAATTCTATTTTGCATAGTCGAATCTTGAATCTGCCTAACAAGTCCAATTCCGGGGTTGCCCAGATTACAATCTGGACTCCGGCATATTTATATATCGGTGACAGGAGAGGACAAACTATTCTTTGATACATACATTCTCTTCCCGATGGAGGGATTTTTGATAATTCGAATGTTGATGAATGATCTAAACATCGTAAGTGCCGCTTTATTATTCGGTAGATACGATGTTTTGATCATTCATAATGGTTATTTTTTGCGAATGACATTTTTGTAATGCGAGTGCGTACGGTGTCCAATGGTAATTATTTGCCTGTGACAATTATCAGAACATTCCACACTTCCGGGAACGACTTTTTTTCCTCTACAGCAAGGTTCGCATTAAGATATACTTAAACTCTCGCTTTCAACGTCAGATAAAACATACACTGTAATTAAATAATTCAGCACTTTACACCAATATTGATGGCAACTCTGCTGCCAGCAATTTTAGTTAATCTTTACACTAAATTGACTTTGAGAAAAGTTACGCGAGAATTAGTGAATGTTACATATGTTTCTAGATTAAATTAACATTGCTTGATTGGGGAAAACGTTACACAAATATTGGTGGCAACAGAATTGCCACTAATATTAGTGTATCGTCACACCGTAAGGCCCGTTATTAAAGCACCATTTCACCAATTTTGGTGTATTTTCACACCGCTATTAGAGTATTAACTGTGTCACTATTTTTGTGTATCTTCACACTGCCATTAGCGTACATTGCCAACTGTTTTAGGTGTATCTTCACACTGCCATTAGCGTACATTGCCAACTGTTTTAGGTGTATCTTCAAACTGCCATTAGCGTACATTGCCAACTGTTTTAGGTGTATCTTCACACTGCCATTAGCGTTCATTGCAAACTGTTTTAGGTGTATCTTCACAGCCATTAGCGTACATTGCCAACTGTTTTAGGTGTATCTTCACACTGCCATTAGCGTACATTGCCATCTGTTTTACGTGTATCTTCACACTGCCATTAGCGTACATTGCCAACTGTTTTAGGTGTATCTTCATACTGTCATTAGCGTACATTGCCAACTATTTTGGTGTATTTTCACACTGCTATTAGCGTACATTTCCAACTGTTTTAGGTGTATCTTCACACTGCCATTAGCGTACATTGCCAACTGTTTTAGGTGTATCTTCACACTGCCATTAGCGTACATTGCCAACTATTTTGGTGTATCTTTACACTGCCATTAGCGTTCATTGCCAACTGTTTTAGGTGTATCTTCACACTGCCATTAGCGTACATTGCCAACTGTTTTAGGTGTATCTTCACACTGCCATTTGCGTACATTGCTTACCATTTTAGGTGTATCTTCACGTCGATATTAGCTTCACTTACAGACTGCACAAGTATATATGTTTGTAAATTTCAAATGTATTTTTTGGGGTGAAAATAGCTTTTTATGGGTTTATTGAAGGAAAATAGAAATAAAGAAATAAGGAAATGCGAGTGAGATCTGAACCGACGCGTTTATACATGTATGACATTGACCTTAATTGCAGCACAACATCGTTTGTTTTTCCTCTCTCCAATTTTAGTCTCTGTCACTCTAAATTTATATGACTTTCTATCATTCGTCATCCACCTGCTGACATTCTTCTCCGAAAATCACATACTTAATAGTCAAACATCGATGCATACAGAGCACACGAAGTTAAAAGGAACGCGTACTCAATTAGGCATATATACGTAGCAACATTAATGGTGTAGCCTACAGCACTCTACTATAATAGGAACTTATAAACCTGAAATGGTTTCAGCTTTCAAAACCGAAAGAATCAGATTGCCCTGAATTTAGTGTATAGTAACACTAATGGGGTAAAGCATAGTAAAATAATGTCAAGGGAAAGTCTGCACCCAAAATGGGTAAAAAATTCAACATTGAAAGAGTGAATTTTCTCTAAACTTAAGGAAATTTTACACTTAAAATACTATGAGGTTCCAACATTAAAAGAGTAGATATTCTCTTAATTTTACGTATGGTTACACCAATAGTGTAAAATATTGAAATCTAGTGTACGTAATGGCAAAGTTTGCATCCAAGATGGTGAGAGGTTTCACAAACTAAAGAAAGAGGCGGGAGCAATTACACACCATTTTTCGTGTTAAAAATCACCAAAAGTAAGGTAAGTATTCTCAGAAAGCCCGAGTCTACATCCAATCTGGTGTAACGAGATGTTGCAAGAGTTTCCATTGATTCTTTTGGTGTAACTTAACACGCTTTGTTTACAGTGTATGTTAGGTATTATGACAATTAAATTCTCCTGAATGTGAAAGTGACTACATTGGCAAAAGTTTAAATGGCTAACTTGTAGATGATCCCGGAAAGTAGGCTATCTCCTATCATAAGTGTAATGCGGGTGAATAATTTTCAGCAGAAATTATCTTTGACTCAGTTATCGTTGTAACATGACCATTTTCAAATTTAACTTCAAAATTTCTTAAATCTCCTCATTGTGTATCTTGTTGGAATTTTATACAGACTTTCTCTGAAAGACAGTCATAAGACTGTGACACATGCAAATACTATTTGAACATCTGAATAACCATGCTGTCATAAAGCTTTTCTGGTGATATCATTCAGGTTCTTGAGCACGCTTTATCAAGTATCGAACGAGCGATTCGGATGTCAATTTATAACGTGCACAAGACCTATGATAAAACTAGCCACAAAGCCAAAAAGGCCCTTGTCAGTGTTTAGTTTGTACTTATTTTCAATTTTCAATTTTACTTAGTCCGATTACGATGAAAGCCTATCAAAGTTATTAAACTATCTCTCGAACACCGACTGTAGATCTGTGAGAGAGGCAGTAGCTTAAAGCCATTGTTTCACAAACCCGTTCTTACTACGATCTGAAAGAGGTAACCGAACGGGCTCAAATTGCGTTCAGACGGAGTGGACGGAGTATGATCGTATCCCAGTCTGTTTACGAACTTGATAGACGGACTATGACGGGGTTGATCGGGATTGGTGTTTCAGAACTTTGAGCATGTTCAAAAATTTTGGGCGACCATCGCGTTCTGTGTTTAGATGCAGTGGCAACGTACTTCAAACGGAATTGACGTGCTACGAGGTTTTAAGGTTTTGGTTAGCCTCTGACTATATACAGTATTTAGGGACTTTTGGCCACGGTCTAATTTTCGCAAATTTCGCCATCCTCGCTATGTTGCGAAAATTGAACGGACCAAAATATCATAATACTTTGAAAGTCTGACATACATTCATTTATCGTTATCAAAATGCGAGCGATTTGACGTATCTTTGTTAGTTTAAAATTGAATAAACATTGCACATGATATTTTTGTTCAAGATATTTGGCCGAGAAATAGTTAATGCAGTAATTTTCCTTAAAGTTTCTGCTTAAACAAATGAGACATGTTCCCCGTAGGAACCATTCACAAATGACTGAATTGTAAATAAAGTTTTATTTTGATACTTTTGTCAGGTGGCGAAAATAAGTCGCCCCAAAATAAAAACCACTACATTTAGGGTGAAAGTGGTGAAAATAAGATGAGACGAGAATATCTAAAATTACAGTATGGGTTTTAAAAGATCATCGATTTTTCGACGTTATTTAGATTTTTTACGGGTTTTGGCACCGTGTTTATAAACCTATCGGCTAGTGACTCATTTCACATTTCGACTTTTAGAGTTTGAAATCCTTTTAGGCTAGTTCTGATTTATTTTGATAATCAGAAATATAAGTGGTCATTGCACAATTATTGAAATCAGTTTTAAGGCGTTGGAATGTCGATTGCCCTTAACATAAGGACCGTTGGTCATATTTGATGACACTAAAGATAACTGAATTTTAGTCCGTATTAGTGTATAGAAAAGAAGGAAACTGTTATCGTCATTCGCTTCTTGCTCTACTAAATATAAAGAACATTTTACGTTCACTTAAAAATTTAAAGGCCCACTTACTCTAGGCGCTCTTACAGCAATCTGAAATTTTCCAGAGCTCAGTGGGGACGCCGTGGCATCGTTTTGACCACGACAGGAGCACAGTGAGATCGAAATGAGAACGTCGTACAATGTTCTAGAACTCCAAAGTTCGACAAAGAACGATTTCACACTCCAAGTGTGCACAAATCACTCGCTTTGGTATCGCCTCGCGACAGGATTGCAGCAAGAGCGTAGCGAGGAATAGCCTATTTTTCGAAAAGGCTGAGGCGCCAGTATATAATCGACAGGACAGCGCAGTAAAAGCGACTGCAGTGAATCGCAGAAGGAAAGCAATTTTTGATCGTAGAAGCGTAACAGAATCACCACAGAACCGTTGTAGGAGCGTCATTGCATCGCTTGCATTACGAAAACGTCTAGGATCTCTTTTTTTTCACTTATAAGTTTAAACTTTTTTCTGCGATCTCACTGCGATCTGAAAAATGCTTGATCGACGAGGAAAAGCGGTACAGTCACTGTCAAGTAATACATGCCTACCCAAATAAGGATGCAAGAAGTTGGTTGATTTCAATTCTACAAGCTGTTTACAACTATCCTGTATATAGAATACGCTATTACAGGGGATGGTCAGAGAAAAATGTTTAATTGCGTAGTAAAAGCAGAAAATGCGGTTCACCGATAACCTATGGAATCGGGGTCATTGGAATGAGCCGAATTACTACGAAATACCCGATCGACTACACGCCAGTTTTTACCCTATTTCGAACGCTGGCTACATACTTCTGGACTTTATACAAATAAAAAGAAGAAAAAAGAATATTCAACAACAAGAACAATAAACCAACTATCACAATCATATTAGAATTACAAACTACGGACAATAACAGATTGTTCCATTCATAATTGAAATCTTCTTGTGTTTCCTCTTGTTTGCATTTTTAACAAAGGCAAATAGCGTCTCCGTGTTTATTTGATGAGCCGAGGTGCTCGATGGAGGATGCATATTTGTCAAAGGCGGCGGCCTTAAAATCGATGGCACCTGTTTTGGGCCATTCTAATGCAGTTCATGTATTGGCCAGCATCATAATTAAAAGGAACCGTAAATATCATCCAATTCTATTGAAAGTTTCACAGGATGATTGTACGGTCATAAGAATCATCGCTTTCGCATAAAGAAGGGTCCGTCGGATAACAGTCGAAAAGGGCCTTTTGGAATTTCACTTCCAAATGTGACTTAGTGCAAACTTGCTCACGCGCTTAAGTTCGCAAAGTTTTTGGATACTTTCGAATTTTTCACAGGATGATTATTGTGACATAAGGAACTTCGCTTCGGAAATGGAGTTGATCTGTCGGAAAACACGAGAAGAGGGATCTTGTGAACTTACATTCTGGAATTCCACTTAGTGCAACATTGTTTATGCGATAGAGTCCACACATGGTTCAACATTCTCTTGAAACTTGCATAGGATAATTTGTGTTTGGATCATAAGCATTATTCCTTTCGATAATAGGAAAACACGAATATAGGGACCTAGTGGTCTGTTGTTTGTTTATGCAACAAAGTCCATAAATACAATTCGATCCTGTTGAAAATTTTACATGATAATTGTATGGTCAAACATTAATACAGAACTCCAATTTGGTTTAAAATCATATCTGACGCTTTATAAAACTGTCATCTTAGCTAAAATCTAAAATGGAAATACGAACTAGTTCAATTGCAAAGCGTCGTCTTTACAAATAAGAAAATGTACAAAAGTATATATTTTTGGGAAATTGCAAGTACATGTATGTTATTTGGGCGTTCGTGTATAAATGACTATAAGATAAACAAATATCCATGTAATGTTTTCAAATTAGGAGATAAAAATCCTGTGGTATAAAAAAAGTTTTTGCACGCTATGTTAAGCAGTATATGAGAAATCTTTCACAGATAGAAATTGTTACAAAATATGGAGTGATAAATATGGGGGGGGGGTGTTTCAAGCGAAGTATGTTCTATTATGTTGCCTCCCTTTTAAAAAAATATGCGACCTCTTCTATAAATTAGTTTGTTGGCCGCCAAAGACGTTAAGATTGAATACCTCCTATTCCCTAACAACCTTAGACACCATTCATAACTCTCTCATCACACTCATTAAATTTCATTCCTAAATCATTCTAAAAGAAATCAATATATCAATTTCACGATGATCTAAACTTCATACTTTAATTTTCTCCATTACTAGACCAGGATGTGTTTTTAGAATTTCTCACATAATCACGAAAGGTACTATTCTAATATAGAGATTAATCACGCGTGTAACCTTAAAGACCTAATTAGGTTGATTGCAGTTATCACGTTTAATGAATGCTTTTCCTTGTGACCATTAAAATTCAGCAACTCAATTAAACTTTACAAAATATAGAAGACCTGTGTAATGAACGCGGGTAGGCCTCTACTATTATCATATCTGAGGTGGTTTTCCATATATGTGGTCAATTGGCGTGACCAGCGATCGGTTATTGTACTGATATGCTGGAATGATTTTAAGTAAGGAATAGTATGTAGTGGGAAGTTATTGACATGACTTGACCCTTATGCTATGAATAAATTAACCGATGAATACATTTATCATCGAGGGTAGCCGCAAGCTTTCGAAAAACATCGTAAATCCGTGTAGTGTATGGGTTTTAAAAATGTTTTATAATGTAATAGTACCAATATACACTGCTGGACTGTGTGGTAGAGAATCTTTAGTCTGAACACTAAGGGTGCAGGGATCATGAGTTAGAATCTGCTTACATCCCACTGCTTTTATTAATATCTTTTTTCTGTTAGCCCCATTTCACTAGTTATCTCGTGTTTGAATGACACAAATGTTTTACACAGCGCGTTTCATATCGCATTCTATCGCCTGAACTCAAATGTGGAAAATATAAGACAGTGTGAAGACCTATGTGGTATTAGCAACTAGAGTCTCGGAAGAGTTGTCGTGGTAGAATTCGTAAAAGAAATACCAGACGTCCAGAGTTAAGCGTCCCAGCCCCCGCAATATGACAGATTTTTTTAAAGAGTTGTTAAACCATATTCAAACATTCTACTCATCACAGTTTCATTTAATAAGTAAAATGTATATATTATGAAAGTTGATTCACGAAGTTAAACGATACCTAACTGAGTTACCACGTGACAATCAGTCAAGCATGTTATGTATGCTAATAGAGGTTCTGGTCAGTCATGTCAATGATTTCACGCTATACACATGTATTTAGAAATACGCTCGATGACAGAAAGCTTTAGAAAATATATTTATGTTTCGGTCTAACCAGACAATTTTATGCCATCGCAGTACTTAACGTAAGCGCCTTTATATTGTATAAATACTTACGACATTTAAGCGCTACAAAGGAGCAAATTAATATCATGGACGAAATTACTACGTTGTTATATTCCCTAGTAATCTTTAAATAAAAGACACCATCCGAGGAAACACGACTCAAGCCAAGTAGAAAGACCTTAGGGATGGACTACAATAAGTTGATTTTTCAAGCATTCTGATTGGTTAAAATAATCCATGGCTCTATAAGTGAGCTAAATAGTATCACAAGAAATCCTTCTCATAGTGGTAAGATCTCCTGAGTATTTATCCATGTTTATAGGCATCGTCCCCATAAAAGAGCAATCATCGTCTTTTCTCTATTCTAAGCCTGTGAATCTTGGTATAAAAAGATGGTTGATTGGATCAAAGAACCAGTCAGGGTTTCAAGATGCTGGAGAATATTGACATTGCTTAGGATAAATTCATAAAATTCAACTCCTAGAATCTACATGTCAATGTCCAATCATTTGAGCAATCAAGGTTTGGAGAAGTTGGGTCTGAGATGAGGTTACCAAAAACGTTTCGGAGACTTTTACACACACGATTTCCCTAGACCGCTTTCCTCTCGAAATGCGTACTAGATACAAAAGCCTATGCAATTTCACCTGAACGCTAGTTTTCCAACGTCATCTGATCCAAGGCTAAGGGTGTTGAAGGTTTATAGGATTATTTAGGTTAATCCATTATTTCTAGTAAACAACCCCCGCAAAGACATTCTCGTGATATTAATATGCTTTCATGACAAAAAGGTATTAAAGCTGATACACAAATGTTTGAAATAATTTCTTTTAAAAACATTCATGTTTTTTTGTTAATATATATATTTTTCTATCCATGAACACTAAAACGTATAAAGTAATCATGAAGCTTATAGTCATTCAGAATTTATATTTGAATATTACTCTAATGTTAATATAACTATATGATAATGATGATAGTGGTGATGGTGTTATAATAGTTATAATAATAATAATAATAATAATAATAATAATGATAATGATAATGATAATGATAATAATAATAATAATAGAATTAATAAAAATAACAATAAAAATAACAATGATAATAATAATAATAATAATCATCATCATCATCATCATCATCATCATCATCCTCATCATCATCATAGTCGTCATCACCTTGTAAACGATGACGATAATTTGAAGAGTGTGAAGAAGAAGAAGAAGAAGAAGAAGAAGAAGAAGAAGAAGAAGAAGAAGAAGAAGAAGAAGAAGAAGAAGAAGAAGAAGAAGAAGAAGAAAAAGAAGAAGAAGAAGAAGGAGAAAAAGAAGGAGAAGAAGAAAGCAATCAAGTACAATGCCCTTATTGTTTTTCTTTTTCTCTGGGACCTCTTACATGTATATAATACAATGAGAGTGGACGTATTGATGACGTATTGATGGTTCTAAAATAATAAAAGAAAAGTATAAAAAGACTTTGATTGAAAATTTCATGGTAAGAATTAAGACATTTGTCTTGAATGAATAAGATTTGTCATGGGAAATGTCTTCATTTAATCAAATATTTTCCGCTAATACTATTCTAAGTAAAAACTCTTTTGATTTTTATAGGATTTAAACGTTATCTTTTGTAGGTAAGAAACATGCCCGACTAGCAAAAAATTATGTTTTGTTTTTATTCATCTATTTATAAAATATTATTTTTATTTTTCCTTCTCGTTGAATTCAGCCGATCATTCACCTACTATAAATGTCAACAATCTCATCATTTTAGTGTCAAAAGAATATTTTCAAAACTAGCACCGCTATTTTGGAAGCAAAACAACATCGAAAAGCCACCATTTAACATAAGCAACATACAGTATCTATTGGCGTAGCGAGTTTTGCGTGTACGTCGCGAAGGAACGAAAGCTGGGGACATTAAAAATATATCAAGCATGTAAACTTAGAATTTAAAAGAGAAACAAGAAAAAATATTTTTGAGAGGGAACTACAACTCAAACATGTAGTAGAGGTTAGACGTAGCTGTTATATAGCCCTCTCTCTCTTAAAGGCTGACAAAAAGAATCTCAACCAGCCTATCAGAGATGATGCTGTTTTGAGCCCTGGACCAAGCCTTAATGCCATCACCTTTGGCAAGATTTAATTTCAGCTAGCTACGCCCCTTGTATCTGATGAAAATGATATGGTCGGAAGAAAATTATAATCTTTAAATGTCATTTGAAGTGATGTCTAAAAGTTTTCGAAACGATTTGTCATTTTGTCACCTGAAAGAGTTGTGAGGTCAACCATATTGCGGTCACCGTTTTAAAGTGAAGGGGCAAAAGTCAAAGAGATGTGTGCGTAAGTGACTCGACTCTTTTCAGGCTAAGTACAAAATTAAGAAGAAGCAGAAAAAAAGTAGGGGGGGGGGGGGATGCTCGTCTTTAAGCGCAGCCGCCGAAAATATCATAGTTTTTATATCAATAATTTCTTTTATTTTATGATGTTAATTATAAAAAGTGTTTCTTCAATATAAAGAATTTCTCATTCTTTTTGTTTTTCTCGTTCTTCTTCTTATTTGTTTCTTCTTTTTATGCATCTTGTTTTCATTATTCTTCTTGTTATTATCATTATTATTAGCATTATCAATACCAAACGTACTCATTCAAAATCAATTTTGAGTTGCGTTTATGATATAACGGGCCCTTACTTAGATTGATGTTCTATGAATATTGCAACCTTAAGCACTAAAATGTGAGTCGAATAATTAGATCTTTATACGGCGAAGACAGGGGCAATTGCGTTGTCTGAGGTAGAAAAATCTGCTTTCGGCAAGTCCCGAAGAAAGTTGAGATATATTTGCGCAAAAACTTGGTGATAAAATTCTTGATTTTTAGGCAAAGGGTATGGTTGACATAAGGTTTGAAAAGGCAAAGGGTCGTCAAAATAAAAGAGTACTTGTTTACGCCAAATTGCAGATTGAAGTCAGTCGCTTTACGACAACTGGTCGGGTCAAATCCGTCATTCGAACGTGTCAATTTAGACGGGATTTGTGCACCTCGTAATGCATAGATTATGTGTTATTATCGCAATAATTACTTTATTTCTTTACTTTAATGACTTACACGCAGTGCAGGTAAACTGCCCAAATATACGACATAATGCCGTATCACCTCATAGACTCCACAGATGTGTTCGCAATATTCGAGGAATGTTGAGATTTTTGTGCAATATGACTTCTCGTAGAGGGAGCAGACATGGTGAGTGGTAAAGTCATTTATATTTCTAACATTAGTTTTTTTTTAAAATATGTATTACATGCTATACTCCAACTCCGTATTTTCGTGGACGTCATATTTTTTGCGGCGGCAATCGAATTTAAGCGAAATGCTTGTTCTGTTGGATGTGAATTGATGCACATTTTGTGAACAAACCTGAAAATGTCTACCAAATACAGAAGATCAACATTGTCTTGAATTTTAATTATGAAAATTAATAAAAATACAAATGCATTCAAACTCTGCATAATGTTCCTTCATTCAGCTACCCCCTTTCCAAATTACCTCCATTTTCTTGTTTCAAAATTGTAAACACAAAGCAACTTTGACCAATACATGGTGCATAGACACCAAAGAATGTAAAAGAATAAGAAAAGCAAATGTTTGGATCTTAATAAACTCTTTCAAGACAGATTGTGTAAACTACCGTGGAAATATGACGTCCTGACTCAATATGGTGCTCATAACGGTGGTCAACATCCAGAAGTATTTTCAGCTAATATTTTTCTAGATAGACCCCTATAATTTTGCTGATTGGCAGATTAAGGAATATGTTTGAAATGCACAGTATTTTCGTTCTTGATTTGTTTTTGTTTTATTTGAAGCCCATTCATAATTGACTAGTTTGTACCGTGAAAATACGAAGAGCCGTAGTATTTTACAATTTTGGCTAATATAAGAAAAAGGTATAAAAATACGATTTTGCGATCTAGGAAACAGGTGGTTTCAAAATGTGAATGAACGTAATGGTTGGCATTTCCATTTGACCTACGATAAAGCACATACAACGTTTTGATAGTCAGCCACCTTCGATGTTCAATATTTTATCCAGGCATCCTCCAAAGAAAGAACTTGTAAAGATACGAATTATTACTTATAAACGGCGAAAACAGCTTCAAAAGGGAATGGAACATCGTAATGCGTACAAACGTGACAAAATCCACTTACGTCGCGCTCCGAAGTCTTTCGCATTTTCTGTATTGACTTCAATGTCATATGTCAATCAAATAACGCAATAATGCTTGGATTATTCGTCGAATTAAAAATCGCTCTGTTGCGAAGATTTTAAAACTTACAAATTCATGTAAGGTTCATGACATCCATTTAATTACGCTGTTAGATGCATACCATTGCTAAGAGCCGAAGTATACATTGCTTTGACATTCTTTGGCTCTTTAAACTTAATACCCCAGGTTTAAAAACAGTTCAGAATAAGTTAAAAACATAAAAACACGTTTACAGTAAAGTCTGTATTAAGCAGGTGCTTCAGTGACATTCGAATGGCGCTTGTTTAAGACATGTGCTTGCTATAAAGGTTGCTTGAAGAAAATAGCTGACTGCTTAGGCATGTTTGACTGTAAATATAACAGTAAAACACGTGTATAACAGTTTATAATAATCGATAAAAATGAATCAACATGAACAATATAGTATTGAAAAAATGAGGGGCCAATTTGATACCTAGAAAGTAATTTGTGATGGCCACAGATGCATATTTTCAAACTTTTGGTGGTCAAACCCATAGTTTTAGGGGTGTAAACTCTAGATCTGATATGGAAGTAAGCGCTCCTACTTCACACGAACCAATTTTCAGGCTTGAATTAGTTTAAAGGTAGTGGACCCGTAATAGTTCAGATTGTGAAAGATCATGTGTTCCGAAATGTCGCTGACTTATTACGGGTACTATGTCCTTTAACGCACACCGATGACCGAACTCTAGATTCTGGTCATAAGTCAAGCACATTTATGTAACACACACTTTTTAATCTGGATTGAGTTGTATTAACCTTGAACAATTTTGTTAAATCAAATTCTAGGTTAATCCACTAACATGTCAGTGTTGACCCTAAACTTTGATTCCAAGATTTTCGTAGGCATTATTCTATGTAGGAACCTTACATATTACAAGTACGACTTTCTTCGATACGTGACTTATTGAAGCTGAAATAACTATGTTTTGTCGCCCATATACAACCTACTTTACTGTGTCTAAGCCTCAATTCCAACAACTTAAAGACTCGACCATGTCATATCAACAGTTATGGATAATACGTGTATATATTGGATCCTTGAACAAACATGACTTTATTTTTTTTTAATTTATTATGAGTTTTATTTCTGGAAAAAATTAATGCAATCTCTTCAGTCCTTCATTTAACTTTCAAATTCTACGCGAATAGTTTTGCAACAGAATAGAAATTATTTGCAAAACTTTATTCTTGCAAGAACTTGTTTCCATTTGATGCAAAGTGATTTCCAGAAAGTGCAAGTCATTAACCTTTCAATCAATTCGCCAGATCATTATTAATATCATGAATATGTTGTCATCACCAATCTTGCTTTACTTGTTTTGTTATACATTGAATTATTTCAGAAGGCCTCATTGTAAATAAGATATTCATTGTATTGTTTGTATGGTGATAGCTTAATGAGCTACCTTCTTTAAAAAAAGATTTTATTATTATTATTATTATTATGACTGGTTAAAAATACAGTAATTGAGCCTGTGCGCAATTTTTCCATAATCTTTATTCATGTACGCAAAAAAGTCGCCATCTGGAACAATTCGGATTTCGCACAGTCTGACCAGTCTTCAATATGCGCTTTGTAGATGGAAATAGTCCATTAAGGTATAATATTGTAATTCCTTCTCAGTCGGTCTGCGGATATTCTGAATGCATTGTGTGGCTGTCTAGGCAGCTCAGTGATTTTGCCTCCCAATAATGCGATATAGTTGAAAATGTCACGGACATGCCCATTTAGACTCACCGGTATGGATCGATTTTTAAGACTGCTTAATCTTCCTGATTAATGCCCAAAACATATTCATTACAATATCATTGTTCACATCCGTCTGAAAGATACGCAAGCCACCACAAATATTTTGTTTTTGAGAAAAAAAAATATTTTTTTTTTTGTTTTGTTTTTGTGCACAAATAATTAATTTTAGGTCACAAATAATTAATTTGAGGTTAATGACCCTTCAATCAATTTTTTTTAAAAAATACTTGTGAGAGAGAGGCAGAGAGAGAGAGAGAGAGAGAGAGAGAGAGAGAGAGAGAGAGAGAGAGAGAGAGAGAGAGAGAGAGAGAAAGAGAGAGAAAGAGAGAGAGAGAGAGAGGGGATCTCATGCCAAACAACTTACTTTGTTTTCAAATCAATGGCCTAGCGCGAAACAGTTGTAACTAACTATTTGTTTATAGGGAGTTACAACTTATTCGCGCTGAGCCATCGAAACGTTTACTTGTGTGAAGAGTCCTCATTTACCGGTATTGCTTCTCCCAAAGAAATTCATCTCGTCCTTGTAAAATAAGTATCTTAAGATTTTGAAAACGATGAAAGGCAATATCTTCAAATTCCGGATGGTATAATGGATTATCTTATAACTTTACAAATATCCGTGTTATAACATCCCATATGATATTTTTTATGATATCACATAGTTATTTTTAGAACAATGATATTATTCGGTTATTTTTAGAAACTTGCATTTCGGTTAGAAGCATCGATAAAAAACAAGACAAATAGAGGTTTTAAGATAAATATAATACGTACTTAGTGTTTTATGAAAAAAATATCTAACTCGGTTTTGATAATTGATAATTGTCTCGGCAGAGCCTCGACAATGATCAATTCTCCCAACCTTGTTAGATATTTCTTTTCAAACAAAACACTAAGTACGTATTATACATATATGTTTAAGGCTATTTAAGGTTAATACTACTTATAATATCATATCATGGTACACATTGTAATAGTATGAAGATTTGTATCATTCTAAATGATTATGACACTCTTAAGCAGTTTTATTACTGTAAATCGAGTTTTATTAACGGGAGACCTAATGTATTTTTGCAAATGATAAGCGACTGAAACTGCATGCGTAATTAAGGATAAGAATATCGCCATTTTCTTACAAAATGGAGAATTAAAAAAAAAATAATCAAAGGTTAAATGAGCCTCTGTCGCAAGTGGTTTTATTCATACAGACACTTACGTACAGGTTACGTTAAGCAATGGAACACTTTTTCTTCAATATGAACTCGCTAATAGCTCTATCAACCCCAGAATCGTATAGCTATTTGAGGATGCCGTGTTAGTAGTAGTTAGAGAAATACCAGGAAAACAGATTGATTCTCCAGCCAGATACGACTTATAAACTGTTGGATACGACGATAAGGTTGTCTGACACCAAAAGGCACTTGTTCCAGTCTTTATTAAATACATACATTTCGTAGAGTGAAAATCGCAAAAATGCAAACAAACTGACGATAAGACGCTTAATGGTGATCTTCAATTTTAGTGAGTTGGTTAACCTGATTCATTGAAAACAAGGAATTCTGGAATTGTAAAATATTTGATAAGTAAAATTTAAGAGACGAAAATGCAGGAAAACGTTCTCAAAAAAAAAAATACTCTTTCACTCACCGAAATGTAATTTTTATATTTACATCCACAAAAACATACACCTACTATAATTAAAATTGAAAGAATATGAGTTTAACATAAGAAGAATTAGAAAAGGAAAAATAAAGTTGGTGTAACCCGGCATTTATGGTCATTTTGCTCTCCAAATTCAGGCGCTCACTTATTTTTCCTGGTAATATACATGCATAACCATAAGACATGAGTTTGATAATATTTACTGTGATACAAAACATGTACGTCATTTATATATATGTAGCTGCTACTAAGTTTCAATTACTGATAATCCAGGCGCGTGTTGAGCAATTCAGTAGGGGGTGGGGTGTTATATTAAAATTTGTTCCTTTGGAGAATTATTCTTTCACTACAAGACAAAATAAAATTAGATAGCTATACCTGTTATAATTACTGAGAAGGAAAATGCATATGCAAAAAAATATGTTCATAATCAGCTCAATCAACAAGCATATCAGTCATAAAATGATGAATTTCAGGCAACAAACTGTAAGCGTCCATGAAATACTATTTATCTAAGTTGCATTTGTTGAACCTTCTAGAAAAATTATTCAAATGACAAAAGACAGTTGAAAAGAAATGCAATGGCAGAGAAAAGTCAGGTTATAACATTATTCGAAAAGGAAATATTGCTTGCAACAAGAGACTTCACTAACCAACTAAATACCCCGATTTTTTCCAAAAACGTACGCTATGAAAGAAATAAACGTCCGTCATTTAAACCTCTGTGGCATTGTTACCTTCCAAGTTTTTTTCCAATGATCCAGTCAGAATAAGTACTTGTAACTTTGGAAGGAAAAAAGCCCTTGAATCTATATTGCACAATTTTAAATTAGGGTTTACAATTTTATAACCAAATTTTTTTTACCTCAGCAGAAAATATTTTCGATTAATTGCAATTTGATTTCAAAACTAAATACTTATAAAGTAAGAATACCAAAAAACGCAGGAACTTTTAATACATTTTCGTTTCTTTTGCTTATTCGAGTTAGGATTTCCAATAGTGTCCGATAGCCTTGAACCTTTTCACAACTAACAGTCATAGAAACACGATATTTACCCAAAGCGAATATTACCCAATTTACCGTTATTACATATGCGATTTATGTATAATTAGAATAGTCGTTCGGGGACATAATAACGTTTGACCTTGGCATGTAACCTCGGTCACCGTGAGACCTAAATACACAGTCGATCCTAAATTATCCATCTTTAGAAAACATCTTAACCAAACCGAATTGAAGTCTATTAATAAATGTGAAAGTTATTCGCCGGATTAGAGTTTGATTTAGACATAAGATGTGACATTCACCTTGGAGGGAAAAAATCCCTAAAAACAGCCTTTTTAACATAAAATAGGGAAATAATTATGACCGAACGTAACCTTAGAAAAAAATTGAATATCAAAAAAAAAAATCTATTAAGGTATGAAACTGATTTAAATATCAAATCAGAGTACAAAACACCGAAACTAAATAAAATTATCCAGCCTTGAGAATACATGTATCAGATCCACTTTCAACCCAGTTAACATATAAAGCTACAATGTTGTAACTTCGGGTAAAAAAAGCGCCCGTCTGGACCTTACGTATCTTCGGAACCATTTCAAGGTTGTCAAAAATAATTACATGTCACGTGTTTCCGTTTTGACACGTTATTTTCATCCGCCCCCATGTTTATTTCCTGCTACCATCGACCTCCAACTATTTTGGTCGTTATTTTGACAGCTTCATTCTTAAAATCCGAAATGACACCAAGTTGTTAATATTTATATCCAAATTCACTCTTACGCTTACTAATTATCATTTACTTTGTACAAGGCGAATTGTCACGTATTATTCTTCATAAATCAAGCATATCGTTTAGCAGATTGAGCTATAGTTTCTTCTGGCCGAGACCTTTCTAAATATGCGGACTTGCTTATATAACTATAACTATATAACTATATGGGGGGGCAACCGATCATTTTTATACTTACTATATGTATCCTATGATGTGTTTATTTTTATTTCTTCAGGTGTATAAGCGAAAATCTTGTTGTTTAAGCTTTGTCTAAATCTCATGAAAAAGTAGAAATGTTCCGGGTTGAGCCTGTCAAAGATGGATTGTATACACGGTTCTCACGGGTCATATTTGCTGTTTGTCTACTTCAGGTTCTCACATCCGACGCCATCTGTCCTCAGATGAAGATCTCACTCAAATCTACTGTCACTGCTGTTCTTCTAGATGTAACAGACGAACGCTACTCAGTTACTGTTGACGATACCATAACAACATCATGACAAATAGATAGGTGCCAAAGAGCGTACAGCACCCCGGCGTCGCTGAGTCCACAGCTTCACAGCTCACAGTTCACAGCTTCGAACATTTGAATCCAGTAACTACATGCAAATCGTACAGATTCGAGACTTTTAGACTTCTAACGCTTCTCAACCTTGAGTGTCGACTAACAACTAACAGACAAGTGATGTTTTCTGAAATGTCACGAATCCGAATGAAACTTCTCTCGGTGGCTTATATATACATATAGTAGAAAAAAGACTAATGGGAAATGATGATATTCAATAAGAAAAGGCGACAATGGCTTTGTTTTCTTGAACGCTTATAGGAAACCAGCCCCGCGTTTAGATGAAAACGTCCGCGTTATAATTAAGAAATAGTACCTTGCTTTTACGTGTTTTTGCGTAATGAGGAGTACCATTTTTGTACGTTTCGCGAACGTTTTGTCATCCTTAACGCAGGGCTGTTTGATTAACGTATCGCTGCTATCTGCTAAGAATCGATTGACCAATGATATTAATTAAGGAATCGCTGGCCCCGCCCCTTCGACATGGAACACCGACCAAGATTTGAAAAATATATTGTTATGGCAATAAACCACTGCCAGTGAAATAGACAGTGAGCGGCCTAATTTCATCAGTACAGAATGAATGACTTAGATGTCGCTAATCCCCGACAATGTTTAAAACAAAATGGAGGAAAATGACGGAAGTCAATATTCTTATCTAGTCTAAATTATTCATTTGATTGATTGTTTTTAGCTCGCCCTGGGCGAAAGTCTCGGAAGAGCTATTGTCATACCCTCGGATGTCGGCGTCGGCGTCGGCGTCAGCGTCAGCGTCGGTGTCGGCGTGCACTAGGTTAAAGTTTTTTTTTATTGAAGACAGGATTGCCTGTCTTTCAATATAGGGATCGTCGCTATCGGATTTTGATAACAAACCTACATGTGTCATTACGCTTAAAAAAGTAGACCCATTCATAAAAATAAACGCGGCAAAAATAATCAATAGTGTAGTAAAATTTTGATGCTGACCTAAATTCTGGCCGGGACCTCAGGGGAGTGAACACGTGATCGATATGCAGAAGTCGCCTGCAGAAACGTGTTTTGCATTCGTGCTGTTTAGGGCATTTTCGGCTGCAATCATTTGCATTTGCTCCAAATATTCAATTGCATCCTACAACTGTTTTTTAATGCATTGGTAAGCCATTTTCAGTTCCCCATTTTAGACTCGCTATTTCTCGTTAAATTGTGCGTTTGTGAGCCTTAAGGTTGCTTTATTTATTCGTCTCCCGGACCTGTCGTAGTGTAAATGGATAAATACTAAAATAGCACAAGGCTATTTGAATAAACTCGTAAACCCTCGGATTTTCCTAGGTTTGAATTTTTACGGATTTACGGAGAAATCATTTCGATGGCTTTTCAAATTTCTTTACTATTAGGCTTGTTTTGTCTATCCATATTGTACAGCATTCTGAACATCACTCGGCCAATGCCGTAAACTACAACAGATCGTGATCGTGATATTCACTCGGCAATCTTCGGGCGATCTCCGAAGTCTCCGATCTATCTAAAAGTAGGTTACGGAATCGGCCGAGTTAAGACAAATGCGTGAGATTGACCGAGTGGTGTTCCGAATGGCCTGTACAGTTGTACGCCGCATGCGCGACCCCGGTTTTGAGTTTCCGTTTTTGTTTTCGACAATTTTCTGATGATAACAAAAACTGTTTTCGAAACTGGAATGGACTTATTTGTAACATTCTAGAGTGGACTTTAAAAGAATTCTACTCAAGGTGATGAATGCTGTAGCTCGGGAGTTCATTTAACGATCTGTTATTTTGACAGTTTTGTCAAAATTGATAGTTTACCGGATAGTTCAATCCGAATCTTGATCTAGAAAAGCAGTCCCGTGGAAAAGGCCTGAAAGGTTGGTTGTCTTAACAGGTTTATTTATTATTTTGTAGTTAAAATAATTTTCTACTGAGTAAGACCATATGCAACAAGAATGACCTGAAATGGAGATTGAAATATCTCATTAGAGAATTAGAAATAGAATGTCTCACTCCTGGAAGAAATTTAAATGGTATTCATGAAAAAATTAAGCTACAGCTATTGTACGGGAAAATACTTCTTCTTGGTATTGACTTTGACTAGTAAAAGTATAAGAATCTTGGTATTACTTTCATTGCTTCTTTTATGTGGAGATATTTAGTCAAATCCTGGACCAGATTATAAATGTAAAAGAAATGTGAACAAATTTCCAATTCAGGGCAATATTCATCATGGCAATGAAATGTTCAGCTCTTAATCAAGGGTTAAGCAATGTGTGTCATGTGGATTAACATTTTAATTTAAGATTTTTACACATCCACTTAATGAGTTTGCCTAAAAAAAATCGGATTTGGATCATATTTTGATTGCTGGGGATAATCTATACAATTTTATGAAACAGGGTTGCAATAATTCATATGAGTTTTTAGAATTCAGGAATTGCCACCATATATCTGCTGGTTAAATGAATGTTTTGCATTTAGGATATTGAAAACTTATACTGGGGGATGAATAGCGATTATCATCAGTGAAGGCAGTTACCCTCTTGTTAAGCTTGAACTGGCTAGAGGGATAGGTTTATCTGGAACTAATAAGTCTTCAAAGTGTAGCATATTCATTTGTAATGGAAGTGCTGTTTCCATATGTAACCATCAATGATTGTTTTATATTTTTGATTCCCACTCAAGAGATCTTCTCAAAACGCCAAAATTTTCATTCCAATTATTAACGTTCAGTCCTGTCTTCAATTCAGGCCTTTCAGGCCTTTGATTTTATTTCTATCAATATCAATCCTAGAAGCTTTATATTTTACATGAACAGTCATTAGGGTATGGGCTTTTATTTAAGACAAGCACCCATGTCAAAATGACATTGAGACAGTGGCCTGGACCCTTTAAAAAAACTTTAACCAAAAACTTCAAACCGAAAAACTTTAACAAAAAAAAAAACTTTGCTTACATTTTCTGAATGCTTTACCTAGGGACATCATTACTACATATATGCACTCACTAGGTGATATGCTTACACCAGAGTCCAAGTGCCTTGACATTTTGACCTTGACCTCGACCTTTTATGTACTTATAAAATCTTTAACAAAAAAATTTTAACCTTGCTTATATTTTCTCGGTGCTTATACCTATGGCCATTATACCTTTTTTCTTTCTTATTACTTAATCAGACTGATATATATTGCATCATGGACTTTAGCAAAAAAATATTGCCCTTGAACTTGGATCTTTGGTCAAGTGCTGTTTCTGACAAGCAGCAGTTTGGGCGAGCTACGTTGTCCGCTGACATCTTGTTTTTTTTTTATGACAGCGGCGATCAAATGATTTTCAGCTTCGTTGGACGTAGTCCAGAGGGGGCTATTGTCGTTGCCTGGTGTCCCATATTGTACATTATATATAAATAATAATAATAAATAATAAATTATTAACTTAATCCGCTCTGTAACTGCGTGTCAAAATCTAACCAAAATTCAAAGGAATGACAAGAAATATTTAAGTTAAAGTTTCGTTTACAGTCTTGTTTTACGATATACGTATTCACACGACTTTACACTTTAACTCCCGATCACCGAATTGCAGGTCGGCTGTTAACATATGGCGTATTCGGCTGCCACAGCCATTTTATTTACAACTCTCACATGTACCAATTTATACACCTGTGTGGACAGGAGCAAAGTGGAGTAAATTCCTTGCTCAGAAAGATTCCAGTGGTCTGGTCGGGATTCGATCCCGGGACATTTCGATCCCAAAAGCCACCGTCCTAACCATTAGGCCACGGATTCCTTCATTTACTCTTGATCGGGCTGGTATCATGGGTGCCTCGGGCTGTCGAGTCACACATACACACAAAAATGACCTCATATAGTGAGATAGTCAAATTAGAGGACCGTGATGGTCCTAGATTGCTCACATGGGTCTCTTTGATCCCTGAGGTATCACATTAATCAAATAGGCAGATATCAAGAACGAGATTATTTCTACATAAAATCAAAACAATGGAATATTTTCAGCCAAGAGGAAGAAGGATTTGCCTTTTCGCTCTTTGATTCTATGTAAAAAAGGATGCACCCGGGTGAATCCCAAATGTGACCCAAGGGTCTTGATATGAACAAACTTGGTATAGGCCCACTAGGTGATGCTACATACCAAATATGAAAGCTGTCTGCCTTCTAATTTCAGAGAAGAAGATTTTTGAAGATTTTCCTATTTTCTCCCATCGTGCTCAGATGAGCTAAAGGGGATGCGCACGGGCAAAGCCCAGATATCACCCAGGGTCTTGATATGAACAAACTTGATAGAAGCGCACTAGATGATTATACGTACCAAATATGAAAGCTGTCTGCCATTTTGTTTCAGAGAAGATTTTTAAAGATTTTCGCTCTTTGATTCCATGCAACTTTTGGAAAGGGTCTCCCAAGGAACATTCTGGTAAAGTTTCATTGAAATGGGCCCGATGGTTCAAGAGGAGAAGTTGTTCAAAGATTTCTGGCTCAAAATAAGCCCAGCCTAGGCACACCCATATTTGTAGGATCAATCCAATTTTTAACAACTTTAGAAGAGGACCATCCAAGGAATATCCTGGTAAATTTTCATTGAAATTGGCCCGCTGGTTCAGGAGGAGATGTCGTTCAAATATTTCGGGCTTGAAAAAAGCCCCGTCCTGCCACGCCAATATTTGGGGATCAATCAAAATTTAGAAGAAGGTTATCCAAGGAACATTCTGGTAAAGTTTCATTGAAATCGACCCGATGGTTCAGGAGGAGATGATGTTCAAAGATTTCGGGCTCAAAATAAGTCTCGCCCTTCCACGCCCATATTTGGGTTCAATCAAAATTTCTAGAACAATTCAAGTAAAGGGTCGCCCATGGAACATCCATGCCAAGTTTCATTGAAATTGGCCAAATGGTTTGGGAGGAGAAGATTTTTAAAGATTTCATAGTGAAAAAATGCCACGCCCTGCCACGCCCATATTTAGGGTTCAATCAAAATTCTTAACAATTTTAGAAGAGGGTTATCAAAGGAACATTTCTAACAAGTTTCATGAAAATCTGCCCATTGGTTTGGGAGGAGAAGATGATTAAAGAAAAAGTTTACGCACGCACGGACGGACAGACACACGGACGGACGCAAGACGGACACACCGCCATGACAAAAGCTCGCTGGATTTCGGCCAGTGGAGCTAAAAATAATAAGGTGTAATGTCTTAAATGTAAATGCCTTCATCGTTGCTGTTTTCGGGTAGAGTTATATTGCTGCCTAACCATTCCGCTGAAGACTTTTTAAACAAAAACCCTATATCTACAGGTTATATTTTTTTTGTATACATGTAATTCGAATTCGCGAAGATATCGCAAATCAAAAGATATTTCAACGTCGCGTTAAATGTTCACAAAAGCTGCCTTTCTAAACGGATGAAAAAATTAGTGAATTTTGTTTTTCTTAAAATTACATTCAGATTTGATACTTTTGTAGTCTATATTTTACGATAACCCATAATTTCAAATAATTTAGAATATGTTATTGCACGAAGATTGGCGTCAAGTAAGCATAGTAACGATGGTTTTGGTGCGACGTCGAATTCGACGAAAAATGTTGCAACAACTTCACAAAATCAAATTTGACGAAAAATCTAACCCGATCTCAAACCTTTGTCATTTGATAAATGTAAAGCATATCATTTCGCTACAAATTAACAAAAAAAATCAGCATAGGTAACCGGTAGTACTGTTAGGAAATTTGTTCCTAACAATTATAGAGGGATCACACTAAATAGTTGCTTAAGCAAATTATTTTGTCAGATAATCAACGAGAGAATAACATTTGAATTGGAGAAAAGATCTTTTATTAAGTATGTACAAGCGGGTTTCAGAGAAAACTTTAGAACATCAGATCATATTTTTGTTCTCAAAACTATTATTAATAAATATGTGTTAAAAGCGAAACATAATGTTCAAATGTTCGCATGGTTCATAGATTTAAGAAAGGCATTTGATACTGTTTGACATGATGGTTTACTTTTAAAATTACAAAGAGCGGCTATTTTTGGAAAGGTTTATAATGTCATTAAATCTACTCTTGTTCCTCCTCAAGTGTAAAGTTCAAAAGTTTCCTGTCGGAAGACATTGGTATAACAAAGGGTGTACATCAAGGTAATGTGCTGAGTCCCTTACTATTCAGTTTTTTATCAATGATATTGGCGAAAATTTCAGCGAAGAGGATGCCCCTGTTTTACAAAAAAAAAATTAGCAGAGAAAAATTTAAGTATTAAGGCAAGTAGGGCTCTTTTTAAAGTGAAACAAAGTTTATTCAACAATAATGTGAAATCGTCAATTGTTATGCGTATTTTGATATTCTTGTAAAGCCTATTGCTCTGTACAATAGTGAAATTTGGATTGGATTTAAGCTTTGCTTGCTAAATAAGTCTCTAGACGATATTTTTAATTCATCATTTAAAAATCAACATGAATTTGATATGGTTCAGTCCAGAATTTTGAAAAATGTTTTGGGTGTTCATTCTTAAGCTCAGAATTTCGCAGTATACAGCGAGCTTGGGTAATTTCCAATGATTTTATCTGGTATTTCTAGTTGTTTGAACTAGTTTTTGGCTACATATTCTTCCGTCAGACGTAGGCTCATTAACTGCAAAAGCATACTGGGAAAAATTGCTTTAATCCTGATGTAAAAAGTTGTCATAAACTAGAAATCATGAGAAAGAGGGAGGTATTGGAGAAAAGAAGTTAAAGACAGATTGTGTGTTTCCTGTAATAAAGTTGAGGACATAGTACATTTTTTGTGCTATTGCTAACAGTATAGCTCCCAACGTTCTGAGCTTTTAAAAAATATAAACTCTAGTCATTTTCATAGGGGGGGAATATCTTTTGTCAGCTTGATGACCAGTAAAAACAAGAGTGCCATCGTCACAAAATACGCCGCCACTTTGCTGCTATTTCACGAAAATAATTCTAGACACTACTTTTTTTGACAGAGCCAAATTCAAAAAGACCAAGTTTCATTTAAATCAAGACAAAAGTTAGTAGGAGTTGCCTTCACAAGCCTGCAATTTCAATAAGCCCCAGACACAGAGTTTTAAGGGGGCATAATTCAGGGAAATAAATGAGCCATAAAATCCTTGATCCATGTACATCTACAAATTATGGTGATGACATTGACCAAGTTTCATTTAAATAAAGACAAAAAGGAAGGAGGAGTTGCGCTCAAAAGGCTGCAATTTCAATAAGCCCTAGATACTAAGTTTTAATGGGGCATAATTTAGGGTGAAATTAATGAACCATAAAATCCTTACTTCATGCTCATCTACCAATTTCGGTTATAACATCCACCAAGTTTTATTTAGATCCAGCCAGAAACTTAGGAAGAGATGCATTCACAAGGCTGCAATTTTAATAAGCCCCAGAGACTAAATTAAGGGGGCATAACTGAGGCAATAAGCCCCAGAGACTAAGTTTTTAAGGGGCATAACTCAGGCAAAATACAACGAACCATTAAATCCTTCCTTCATGCACATCTACCAATTGAGGTGATAACATTGACCAAGTTTCAAGAAGATCCAGCCAGAAACTAAGGAGATGTTGCGTTGACAAGAAAATAAGCCCCAAAGACTAAGTTTTTAAGGGGCATAACTCAGGCAAAAATAAACGAACCATAAAATCCTTCCTTCATGCACATCTACCAATTGAGGTGATAACGTTGATCAAGTTTCAAGAAGATCCAGCCAGAAACTAAGGAGATGTTGCGTTGACAAGAAAATAAGCCCCAGAGACTAAGTTTTTAAGGGGCATAACTCTGGCAAAAATAAACGAACCATAAAATCCTTCCTTCATGCACATCTACCAATTGAGGTGATAACATTGACCAAGTTTCAAGAAGATCCAGCCGGAAACTTAGGAGGAGTTGCGTTGACAAGAAAATAAGCCCAGGAGACTAAGTTTTTAAGGGGCATAACTCAGGCAAAAATCAACGAACCATAAAATCCCTCCTTCATGCACATCTACCAATTGAGGTGATAACATTGACCAAGTTTCACGAAGATCCAGCCAGAAACTTAGGAGGAGTTGCGTTGACAAGAGAAGTGGACGGACGTACGGACGGACGGATGGACAGACGGAGAAGATGACGTCAATATACGTCCGCCTCCGGCGGCGTATAATGAGAAAGACTTAAAGGCTCTGGCAACTTTTGTATTTTCATGCAACATTACCGTGGCTAACACTGTGGCTTTTAGGTTCCGAACACATATTTTGAACATGCCGGATTGTGTTTTGGTTATAATAAGTGTTTTTGTCGTTTTCAATTGTTTATTGTGTTTTTTTTTTTTTTTTTTTTATCATATGCCTTTAATCCGTAAATGGTATAATATAAATAGTGCATTAATAAAATTCTATTCTATTCTATTCTATTCTACTCTGTTCTAAAATTCTATTCTAATGTATTTTAGCCACTGTATATAGGACAAATCTCATTTTCCCGATAATTGGCAAATTTAAAATACTGCATACATGTTCACTATGTATACTATAGATGTACACAAGTTTAAATAAATGATCGACGGTCATTTTTTTCCATACAAGTATAGATAAATTGACTTTTTGATCACTCACTGAATCTCATGAGTGTGTCTTGGAATGTTCAAAATTCAGGTTCGTTAGGTAGGACTGCATTCACAATCAACTTTAACGAAGCCGGTTATGGTATAGTTAGAAGTGGTACCAATCAATTGTTTGGTGTGGCGTACAGTCAATTAATTCTTACCTTTTGTAACACGTGCCGGAATTGATCTAAACACATTGTGCCACCAGACCTGGGGTAATCGTAATTGGTAATCATGATTACATGTAATCGATTACAATTTTCTGGTAATCATATTGTAATCGGTAATCAGAACATTTCTGATTACATGTAATCGTAATTTAATCGATTACATTGCAAAAAGGCCTGTAATTGTGATTACATCTCGATTACATTATGATTACATTTGTTTTGTTTGCAAGTACAAACTTTGAAAAAAATTTTTTTTTCAATGATAGTCATATTAATTTTGGCAAATTTTTATTTATACTTAAATAATGGTCCTAGGTTTTAGTATTGAATACAAAAATGTATAATATTTTCAAAGTAAATGGAGTGACTAGATAGAATTTGAATTGAGAAGAAAATGTTTCCAAAAACAGATAATGTATTGGGGAAAAAAATCAAGTAGTTAATTTTTCATTTTTTTTAAGTATTAAAAATTCAAACTAGTCAAAATATCTTATGAACGTAAAGTGTTATAATGATAATGTTTAAGGTGTTAAGGAACTAAAAGAAGTGTCAGTCTCATCCAAGATAATCCATAGCCTCTGGCAGTTATTAAACAATTACCTGTTAATAACCCTTTACTAGTATTTGACAGCCCATGTTAGTTATATTTTTATATTCATTTATATATTGTCAAAACAAATTAATCTTCTCTTTTTCACTTTTCAATTGTCTGACATTTTTTTCAAATCCAAATCACATGACAAAAGTTCTACGGAAATGAATCTATTCTATGATTGTCCCATTACAATACCATGCAGGAATCTTGATGTTGGTTCATTAGGGTAAATTTTGAAGTCCATCAAGCAAAATTCAATAAAGTACTGCAAAACATGGGATAGTTATTACACTATCTTATGAAGTTTTCCAACAAAGTTGAATGAGTCTAAAAGACATTTGACATATCCATTATGTTTTACAGTTTGACATGCCGTTTCCATGAATTAAAAAAAAAGAGGAATTATTGACTTTGTCTAAGGCCTTTACTTTCTTTTTTTCACAATGTTAATCATACTGAATTATTTTTAGCAAATACTCATATTTTCTAAACTTAAACAAAAATGATAACAAGAAAATGTTAAAAATGATAAATATAATTGAAAATTGAAAAAATTCTGGCCAGAAAAAATTCTAAATTTTATCTGTTATTGTTGCATCAATTATTCAAAGATACGAACAAGAGCATTTATAAATGTCAACCTAGGCTATAGGTGCTCAATGCATTCCATAGCAGTGGACTCAAATGTAAGAGGATATTAAAGCTTTGGGTATATCTGTATTCATAAAAAGCACCACGGTTAATATTAACAGACCTAAGAGAAGAATTGGCATAAATAATTCATTGTTTGTCCTTCCACAATTTTTTAATTGTTTACAAACCTAACTTGAATGAATAAACTCCAAAAAAGACAAAAATGTTTATGAGTAAGGTTGAAATAAAAATGTAATCACATGTAATCAGATGTAATCATGATTACATTATAAAAGTAATTGTAATTGTAATTGATTACAATGAAAAACTGTGTAATCATAATGTAATCAGTAATCATAGAATCTGCAAGTAATTGTAATTGTAATCGATTACATTGGCATGTAATCGACCCCAGGTCTGTGTGCCACAGGTTAATTGACGAATTACGACACTTGCCAGTTTACAACGAGGCATTCAGTATCAGAACAGAGCAGAACATATCTTTATATATGAGAGCAGTGTACAACGCTTCTTTCGGTTCATTTTTTTATTCAATATGGAAAGATCTGGATTCTCTGAAAGAAAATTCTATGATTCATTAAAATCGAAAATAGATTAATGAATTAGTGCAGTCTTGATATGTTCTTAGAATAAGAGAAACATGCATGATCAGTTGGTCAACGTCTGCGGCGGAAGCCATTAAGAACGCAATCCCATGGCAGCTAAATAATTTGTACAAAAACCTAATTCGGTCTTCCGTGGACGCATGATCGACCTAAATTTATCGTGTAGTGCGTTATAATAAATACTTTTTTTTCAATTCAATCTTTATTCACCCAGGTATAGGTAGATTTTGAGCGGTGAGCCGCGAAATCTACTTTTAACGGTTAAATTTCCGTGCTTTTCTTTCAAAATAGATAAAACAGACATAACGAAGATACAAATTACCTTTCAAATGAAACTTAGTGCTTGTTTTAGATCTTACTGTTTCTCATAGACCCATGGTAATGGACTCAACGCCTAGGTTAGAGCTCAGTTTTGAAAATACACCTATATACATAATACAACATGGGGGTGTTAACAATGATCAGAAAGTAATATCAAATTTTACCAGACTTCTAGGGTTTTATTTTTAGAGCAAGGGCGAAACTACGCAATTTATGCAGGTGCGTAAAAGAAAAATATAATCTGTTGAAAAATATCGGTGATGAATGATTATAACAACGAAATAAGCTGTAGTCACGAATGTTTTGATTATTCACAAACGCTCAAATCATAAAAAGGGAGCGGAGGGAGGGCAATCATCTTTTGTCACAGTCCACATATCGCCTTTATCCTTTATATACTCTTTGGTTGTATCGTTCTGAATGCGAATAAATTTCAAAATCCTAGTTACGCTTATGAAGAGACAGTGCTTAGAGAAGGGGAAGAGGTATTCTATTCAATAAAGGGTTGCATGTTCAGCTACGCACTAATTTTACGACCCTTTTCCAATTTCTATAAATAGATTTTTACGTCATAGATACACGAATTCTTTGTTATCTATTGTCTGCGTTACTATATTATTCTGTATTGTCTGCGTTTTAGACCCACTATGGTCCATACCATATATGCCTAGAGCACGGAGGGACCTAAATCCTACAAATACACACACATTTTAGACCCACTATATCGTACGAAATCCCCAAGTACCCCTTTAGTATCAATTTTCCCAATGCGAAAGGGTTATGGTACGAAACGTCCGGAGATTCGTTCGGATCATTGTTCGGACATTTCCGTAAACCATTCGGAACGTAGCAATTTCATTTCGTAGAATCGCCGAGAGTTTCCGATTGCGAATGGGGAAAACCCATAGAATTTCCAACAAAAAAATTTCAGAAAATTTGGCAAGATCAATGTCCAATCATTTTGAAAGAAAAGTAAGTATTTAATTCAATAAACTTTGTATATCCATCGTTAATTTATGTATGATTGGAGTAGAGATTCTAATGAAAAATTCAGATAACATAATTTAAGACTAAAAGTTAGTTTAGTATACAGCCAAGCTGAATGTTTTGTTGAAATAGTCTCTTAGCCTTGCCATATCCCCTGTGATTTGTCAAGGAAGTGAATTAGTCAAGATATTTGTTGGGGGCCTAGAATCAAAAAACATAATTAAAAGATGAACCGAGGAGGGTTTTTTGTCTTTTTTAAAAGTTAAGTTCATATTATTATGTATTGATGACCCACCTAAATGAAAGAACATGACTTATCGTAATATCATTATGTAAATTAATTCTAATGGTTAATCAAAAGCTTAATATGAATCTTTCCCAAGCAGTCCCCACCAATACAACTAGAGGCACATCAGTCAAATAAGAATATTTTATCTTTCAAAAGCTTTTTATCAAGGCAGGGTTCAAATTTAGCACTTGCATACTCGCAAAATGCAAGTTATAATTCAAGAATGAGAGTAGAAAAAAACAGCCCCTTGAATTTATCTTTGAGTCACATTTTCGGGTCTTTTTTTCATATGCAAAATATGCAAGTAGAAAGCCAGAAATGAAGATTGGTGCAGTCATGCAGCTGCTTGTCATTATCATTTTTTTTTCCAATAACTGTCACATCGCTACTTGAATTTATCTTTGAGTCACATTTTCGGGTCTTTTTTTCATATGCAAAATATGCAAGTAGAAAGCCAGAAATGAAGATTGGTGCAGTCATGCAGCTGCTTGTCATTATCATTTTTTTTTTCCAATAACTGTCACATCGCTACTGGACTTATTGTATTAGAAGAGGAATGGAGAGGGATGACTTGCTACGTAAAGCGTATTTTTTACTTGGACTTTCAGAACATGTGCCTTCCGGTGTTTGGTTGATAAAAATGTGTACGTCAAAAACTGATAGGAATATGTGCCTTAATAATGATCTGATGCCTTTTTAGTGCTATTTTTGTTTCCCAAATAACAATTTTACCTTTACACTGAAGGCTTAAAACCAATGTCTGAATAGTTTATTACAACAAACTCAAGATTTTTTGTTCTTATTATTAAACCATTTAACAATAATTAAGTTTGATTAATTTACAATTTATAAAAAAATAATCAGTTCAGCTTCCTACAGCTCCTGTTATTCAAGTAAGGAAAAACTAAGCCTGCCATTTTCTATGAAAGGTTTTGTAATGGGGATCAATCTGATACCAACCCAAATAAAACGTGAACTTTCATATTTCATGAACTGAAACCCTTGACCTTTTCACAGAACTTTTGCTTTCACTTTGTCACTCTTTGTCGGAATGTGTCAGGTGGATTGAAGTTTGAAATTGGGAATTTTTCCCTGATTTGGGAGAAATTTTCTAGCCACACTTGGGAAAAAAAAGAGGCTATTTGAGATTTATTTTCACTGTCAGTCTTGTTTTTCCATTGACTTTTTAGTCCAAATTTAGTCATAATTACCATTTTGAACTTATCTAAAGTTTTACCAGTGTTTATCAATTACTTTTTCCAAATATTTTTTGTTTCTAGTCATCACCTTGCTTGATTACTCATTATACTTGGATTCAGGGAAATAGAATTAAAGCACAACAAACTTTAAAGGTTTCTGTATTGTATTTTCAACTACCATAATAATGACAGTTTATTGTAATATACATATACATGCAAATGTATGTAGATGTTTTTAGAATATTGTAATTTGACAAATGGAAGAGAAACACTAGTACATTTGTGTATTCTACTTAACAAGTAAATCATGACAGTTCTAGTCCATTTATTATGCTTTTGATTGTTTCCACATGGTAAATCAGGTCTGATGCAAAAAAGCATGTTGACTTTCAGAGTTAGCAAGTAGGAAAAGTAGGCACTTGCTAAAATAAGAAAGTGACAAAAAATGTTAAATCCGAACCCTGTATGGGGCTACATTTTGTTAGCTCGGCTGTTTTCGGAGAAAACCCGAGGTATTGCTATAGCCTCTGTAATTAAAATTAAAATTAAAATTATATCAATAATTATAAGTCGAAATCTGGATAGAGGTAAGTAACGATATAACATTTTTTGTCCTGCATTTCTATGCGCACATTGTAAGAATCATCAGAGACTGAGAGTCACAGATTAAAGATGAAAAAAAATTGTTGTTTTAGATTCAGGTTATCTAACTGCATTAATTTACCATAATTCAGCCTGTGTTTGCAATAGAATAGACTGATCACTGACCAGGTATCTTGCAGCTGTAGTTACAACAATCACATTCAAGTAGTTGTCTCAAAACCTAAAGAGCTACAGCTAGAGGGGATATTTTGGATTTTAGATCAAGGCATTTCAATTATTATAGTACAAACCTTATCAAACCTTATGTTGTTGTTGATACTCATTTGAATGATCTCACTGAGACAATTCATTTTAGTACCCACAACATAGGATTTCATTGGAAATAAAGATTTTTGACTGGCTTTCCCTCTTCTTAAAGTCTCAAGACAAGGTATTACAGCAATAATTAGTTTAACCCTGAATAAAAACCTTGGTAAACTTGCATTTCAAAACAAAATGCTGAAATCACTGGATACACTTTTTGTAGGTCAGTATTTATTTTGAAAATGTAAAAACATGTACAAAACTTTTATGGTTTTGAGAAGCTTCTAATTGACTTGTTAAACAAATTTTTCAGTAGTTATCCATATTTTTGAGGAAACATCAATGGAAGAATTAGTTGGAAGAGTCCATTTTCATGACAAACCTGAGAAAAGCGATAAACAGAAATGTGATAGACTGAGGGCTTTGATAATAAACCATGTAAAAGCAAGTCAGAAAGATGTGGACATCATTAAGATTGGGTAATAACTTCCAACAATCTATTTACTCAAATCAGCGCTCTCACTCAGTGACTGAACTTCGGATAGAAGCAATGGTTCCTATTCAAAAAGTGTTAAATTCCATTACTAGTTCACCGAATTTGGGAATCATGTGTGCTTTAGGCTGATTTAGGTCCCCATATATTCTAGACATATAAAGGTCTGGTATGGGCTATGAAAGAGAAAGAAACTTTGTTGGTACATGGAGAATAATATGCTCATGTCTTGAAATATCAATGTTATCTGGTTGAGGTTGGGAGAAATTGTCATGACAAGGCTTTGCATTGATATTTAAAGACACTTACATTTTATTCTATTTATAATTCAATTATCATTCGGGGCTTAAAAATGTTGACATTTTGAAATAAAGAAATTCATAGGAAAGATTAGATATTCATGTCCATACAATAATATTAAGATAATAAATTCAAAGCTCAATTTAAATTTTGAGTTCATTTATATGTGACCCGTCATGAAAAAAAGGACCATCTGGGAACTTTGTAAAATGAATATTTGAAAAAGAGATCTGGTCCAGCAAAGGTAAACTAGAGGTTGCATTTCAAAAATTCTTTCACAGGTAGGTAGATTAATCATTCTAGATTCAGAAAATTAGCAAAGTGTAATGTTTTGACACTAGTCAGTCTGTGCAGGCTGCGCAGTCTGACTAGTGTTGACACTTTACCCACTACCCAGATGGTCCCTTTTTGTGTGACGGGTTACATATATTTTTGTATCACAGGTGCATAGGTAACTTGTATGGCTGGTGTAATTGCAAACAAAATTTTGGTTATTTTCATGCTTCAATATGAAATATACAGCAAACATTGCTAAAATTTTTGCATCCCAGGGGCTGTCATATTTTAAAGTTATGAGTTCTTTGTGAAATATGTGCATCTTTGATGCAGGATGCACAGCAAAAATGAAATACTGCACATTAAAAATTCTTGTCCAAATCAATCGTAAGATGTGTAATAAAACAGGCTCCTGGGTCCATATGTCCTTAATTTTTCAACCAAAAGATCTTCTTTAACTTTGTTCTTTTACATGCTCAGTGTAAAGTACCAAATAAACCCAAAGCTTCCTCTTGGTTTTTTACCTGTTCACTTTTACCTGGGGGATGTGAGACAGAAAGCATGGCTTCCCTGACAAATCCTGCCCCATTGTGATTCAAACCACACAACTTTGGAGTCTTACTAATTATTTGAGGAATCAAGGGTATCACAAAGATTTCTATAAGGGGGAATAAAGCTTCTTTATTTCTCAAAAAATCTCTATATTGTGGGTACTCATTTGAATCATCTTTTTTGTTCTCAACTGGTACTTTTTGAAATGTTCTACCTGGGTCTCTTTCACTCTGGGCCTTTTTGTTCACCAGATCTTTTTAACACTGGATTTCCTTAACGCTGGCTCTCTTTTTCACTAGCCCATTTTACCCTGTTTTGAATAATCTCATTATATGAAGACTTTTATTTTTCAATTGGAAGAAGAGGGGATGTTTTGTTTTGCGCATGTGGATAGATCTCATTGATGATAAGTGCAGTGCAAAAGACTCATTAATAACTCTATTCATCATTTTTTGAGTTATTGCTCTTTGTTAATTGACATAGTATTGGCCATAGACCTGCTCTAATGGGGGGCATAAATGTTTTACAAAAATCTCTTGTTTATTAGTTATGTAATATTACTCCTGTCTGACACTTTTTTTTAAAGTGTCCACTTAATTTCCTGTCAACTAATGGACAGATTTGATTCAAACTTCACAGATATACATGTATGTCGTTTCAAACAGAGATATGCATGTCTTAGTTTTGGAAAAAGTTCTTTGACTTTTGAGAGAAATTTTACCCTTCGATAAAAAATCTTGTCAGCTCAATTTATTGGCCATTAAAGAGGAATTTCATTCAGACTTCACTGAAAGACTCTGTACTGTACTGCACTGCAGAGCTATAGAATAGAGGGGGTATTTTGGTTTTTAGATCAAAATATTTCATTCATTAAGCCAATGTTGTTAGTACTCATTTGAATTGTCTTGTAGAAATGATTCAAATGAGGGCCCACAATATAGGATGTCATTGTAACATACAGATTTTAGACTGGTTTTCTAATCTGTAAATCTGTACCTCTGAACTGGTGGCACCTCATTGTGGACATAGATCTTTGGTATTGAGGGGTAGTAGTCAGCTTAGCCATAATTCTACTTTTCTGAAATGTTGAAAATTTGAACATTTTCATTTAGTGTTTTTGAAATGAGTATGCGTGTATTGTTAGATTATAATCAGATATATGACAAGAGAACTTGCAGGTAAAGTGCCAATCAAACTTTATTTACTGTTTCCAATTTTGTGATAAAATATCCCTTTTCTGTCATGTTTTGCATGATCTATTGTTTTCAAATATTTGTGTTACAGAATTTCAAGGAGTCTGTTTAAGGTTATCATGTTTTATTCATTCAGAGCTACAGATGGAGGGGGGGGGGGGGGTTATTTCGGATTTCAAAACAAGATTATTACAACTTAACTTTCTCAAATACTTTAATGTGGGCACTCATTAGAGTTGTCTCGAGATGATTCCAATAAGCGTGCACAGCATAGGGTTCTATGAGAATTCAAGATTTTAGACTTGCTTTAATTACCCCTTCTTATCTGTACCACTGTTCAAATTTATTTATTTAATAAACTTATTAAATTCATTTATGGCAGGGTTTACCACAGATACACTATATTCATTATGTGTTTTGCAACCTATCCACAACAATTTATTGAAATGTACAAGAATGCTATCGTTGACCTTGACATGAAGGATGACCTTGAAAGGTCAAATGTCATCAATTGGTGTAGAACAACTAAACAACTGTACCCAGTAAAAACCACAGGTAATCACCTTTTATTTTTAATCTATCATTTGATACATATGGAATTAAATATTTACCATTTGTGATCCAATGTCCATCATGTGTCAAAGAATCAAAGAGCGTAAACCTTTTAAAATCTTGTTCTCTAAAACCAAAATGTAGACAGATTATATATTTGGTATGTAGCATCATCTAGTGGACCTCTACCAAGTTTATTTATATCAAGACCCTGGGGTCATATTTGGGCTTGAGCCGGTTGCATCCCTTTTTACATAGAATCAAAGAGTGAAAATCTTCAAAAATCTTCTTCTTTGAAACCAGAAGGTAGACACCTTTTATATTTGGTAAGTAGCATCATCTAGTGAACCTCTATGAAGTTTGTTCATATCAAGACCCTGGGGTCACATTTGGGCTCCCCCCAGCTGCATCCCTTTTCACATATAAATGAAAGAGTGAAATTTTTTAAAAAAATCTTCCTGTCCAAAAGCAGAAGGCAGACAGCTTTTATATTTAGTATGTAGCATCATCTAGTGGACCTTTACCATGTTTGTTCATATTATGACCCAGGGGTCACATTTGGGCTCTATTCAGGCACATCCTATTTTAAATGGAAGCAAACTACAAAATCTTTCAAAAAATATCTCTGATTTTTTTGGTCAAATTTGGGCTCAGCCCACTTGCATCCCATTTTACATAGAAACAAAGTTGGAAATATTTCAATTTGTTTGAAACATTATATAGGGGACATAAAGAGGTTATCTTTAAAAAATGTTCTCTGAAACAAGAAGGCTGGGGCTTTTCATAATAGATTTGTTTAATTGAATTTCATCATGTTTGTTCATTGCATACCCTTATGTTCATAAAAGGGCTGTGCCCAGGCATATCCTTTTTACTCTTTGCTGAAAACATATTGATGACCTAAATGTTGTGATTGCAACTTATTTTTGGTGGTTGGAACTGCTGGATCAGTCATCTGTCCATTTGTTTATAAATGACATTGTCATATCACTTTAATAGTCGTAAGTTGAAAAAACATATGCTGCTAAGTTATATTTGGTCTTTAAACTATGTAGCTCTTTGTTTATTAAATAGTGTAATTATATTGTTTAATTCAGCTGATGGAAACTGCCTTCTCCATGCAGTTTCTATAGCTCTGTGGGGAATTGAAGACTCGGACCAGTTTTTGCGGCGTCTTTTGTACCTCAACATTACCACAGATGGAAGAGGGATGTTCAAAAAGCGCTGGTTATCTTATCAGCGTCAGTCCTTTAATGCACACAGGATTGATGTGCGGATTAATACTGAGGTAAATTACACCTTGCTTGACCAATAGTTAGAGATAGTTTATTGCTTCTTATTCAAGACCAGATGCACAGACTGGCAAAAAGCTTTGCTTTGGGCAAATATAAGATTGTTGGAAGTGTCATGCACTGGCTCATATAACTTTCACTTTTCATTTTTGGGACATTCAAGGAATCAGAGTTTTCACTCCAGTTATTATGTAGTTAACGACTTCTAAGTTGTTTCTGAAAATTTATGTGAAATATAACCTAAAGATGAAGGAGGGAATTCAACACCATAATTTTGCACACATATACCTTTCATACTGCTTACCTGTAATATAGATGATTACATTCCTTTCCTGCAAAGTGTTCAAGGTGAGCTATTGTGATCAGGTGCTGTCTGACATCTGTTTTCCATCGCCCATCGTCAACTTTTACCTTGAGTGCACTCTAGAGGCCACTTTTTTGGCCCAAATGTCTTAAAACTTGGTCAGAATGTTTGTCTCCATGAAATCTTGGTTAAGTTAGAAATTGGATCAAAAATGGATCAAGGGGTCAAATTTTAGAAAGACCTTGTGGGCACTCTAGAGGCCCGATTTTTTGCTGAAATGTTTTGAGACTTGGTCAGAATGTTTGTCTCCATCAAATCTCAGTCAAGTTCGAAATAAGGGCAAGTGGGGTCAAAAATGGGATCAAGGGGTCAAATTTAGAAAAACCTTGTGTGCACTAAAGAGGTCACATTTTTAGCCCAGATCTCTTGGAACTTGGTCAGAATGTTTGTCTCCATGAAGTGTTGGTCAAGTTTGAAGTTTGGTCAAGTGGGGTCAAAAATGGGGTCATTGGGTTGAATTTTAGAAAAACCTAATGTGCACTGTAGGGGGCACATTTTTGGCTCATATGTCTTGAAACTTGGATCGAATGTTTTTTCTCTATGAAATCTCAGTCAAGTTCAAACTTGGGTCAAGCAACCTTTGTCAACTATATTCATCAGGTGAGAGTTTAAGGGCCAATGTCCCTCTTGTCTTTAATCAACTCTGGTTCTACTTGGATGGCAACCTTTTACAAGACTCGTCATGAAGGTGAATAGACTCTCAAACTCTTTCCACTTCAGAACATTTCATTGCATTTCTTTTTAACAAAAATAATAATATGCCTCATTTATATAGCGCTTTTTTCAAAAAATGTTCAAAAGTGCTTTACAATTAAAAAGAAAGAGAGAAAAAACACACATAATTGTTAATTGAAAAATGCATATCATATAAAATTGTTAAAAGAATACAGGGCATTGAAAAGCAAAAAGCATATATATTGATAAAAGCAAAGGAAAATGAAAGTGAAGAGGGACATGAGATTTTATTTTGTTTCAACCCTGATGCCTTTTTTTGTGTCAATTTGAAAAAAAAATAGGAGTACCAAAAGGCTTGATTTCATCCTATTCTTCTCTTGATTAACATGCAGACTTGTTATTCAAGAATGTTCTACTGCTTGTAACGAAAAAATGTGTTTAAGAATAACCTCAAAAGATCAATCGAAATCTTTTTTTTTTCAAAATAATTGATTATATGTTAGGGGTCATGGAAGACATTTTATCAGACAAGATTATGACATCACTTTCTGGTTTTGAATGGAATCCCTGCCCATTATGACCTAAAGTCAAATAGCTCACTTATTTGAGCAGACCATCAGGTTATGCGATATATTTTTATGCCCCCGATAGGGAGGCATCATAAATTTGACTTGTCCGTCCGTCCGTCCGTCCATCCGTCTGTCTGTCCGTCCGTCCGTCCGTCCGTCCGTCATTCCGTCCAAAAACTTTAACATTGGCCATAACTTCCTTATTACTTAACATATTCGCATCATACTTTACCACAACATTCCTTGGTACATTACCTTTCTGTAGGCACATACTTTGGTGACCTTGACCCCTGGATGACCTTGACCTTCAACATAGATTGGCCATAATTTAAAATCAAAGCGGTGTCGGGGGCATTGTCATCTTACAGTGACAGCTCTTGTTTGAATTTCAAATGAAATTGGGGCCTTTCATTGGAGGAAAATATGGCGATCACTAGATATATATATAATACACACTTAGTGCTTTGTCTGAGAAAAAATATCTAATGAGGTTGGGAGAATTGAATATTGTCGAGGCTCTGCTGAGACATTTATCAATTCCCACAACCGAGTTACATATTTTTCCATACAATACACTAAGTATGTATTATATTTATCTTATAACCTCTATTTGCCTTATTTTCATCGATGTTTCTAACTGAAATGCATGTTTCTAAAAAATAACCGCATTATATCATTGTTCTAAAAATAACTATGTGATATCATAAAAAATATCATACGGGATGTTATCATACAGATATTGGTATGGTTATAAGATAAAGTATGTTATCAAATTACCAGATGATAAAATATTAGACTGGTCCAATTTTAAAGAAGTGAAGGACAACATCTTTTGTTATTAAATTGTGAAAATTCTCCAGAAGTAACATTGTAGACAATTGAGTTTTTAACCCTTTCCTGTTTTACAAAATTTTGGACCTGTCCAAATTCAAAGGTTTTGCAGACGAAAACTTAAAGTGGATTTAATTTGAAAAATAACCATTAAGTAGGGTAGAAAATAGTGTGGAAAAAGAAGAAATTGCTTGTCTGAAGCAATTTCTTCTTTTTTCACAATGTTTTCTCAATCATTAAATCACAGGTACGTAAAAAGCAGGGATTAAGCAGCAAAGGGTTAAAGGGTGTCAAAATAGGAATTGTATGGGAATGTTTTAACACTGGACTTCCTTTGGGTTACCTCTGACTGGTAAATGAACATATTGAATGTATTTTTACTAGCTGTAAAAAACAAATGACTTTGATAAATGATATATCACAGGTTTTCTTCAGTAACACAGTCGTTTAATTACTATTGATGATTAAAACATAAGCTGTATATATGATGTTTTGTCACCCCCTTACTTACATGTTGACTATTTTTTTTTAACAGGAATTCACTGGAGAATGGGAGTTGGTGATTAAAGGAACAGAGGACATAACAAGACAGGAGAATCATGGCCTTCCTTATACATGTCTGGAATCCATACATCTGTATATACTTGCTAACATTCTGTGTCGACCAATCATTGTGTTAGCTGACAGAATTGCCAGGAATGTGTACGGACAGTCACTTCAGGAGAGTGAGATTGGCGGAATATATTTGCCATTAGAGTCCTCTCCTCAAACCTGTCACAAAACCCCGATTGTAATTGGATATAATATGAACCATTTTGCTCCGCTAGTTTTTGAAGACAGTGACTGTAGTACATCTAACTCCCTTCATTCTGTACCACTTGTCACAGATGAATTAAACTCTCTATCAGTTCACTATCTGTTACTAGATGAAGAGCCCAGGGCTCAGGCTCTGATAACAAGCTATCTGACCGTCAGTGAGATTGTGTATACTGGCAGAGATGGTCCCATAACCGTTCCAGCGGTACTGGTCAAACATGAACCCTTGCCCACAGATGTTAATATCATGGAAGCTTACAGAATAGACTGTGAAAATATCTATAGAAATTTGACAGGAGAAAATGTTGGAAAGAAAATGCAACAAAACTTTCAGTTTAAAATGAGAAATCAACAAGTCATTTCCACTGGAAATGTAGGTGGGGTAAGACGAATTAACATTTTTCCAAATAATGCAATAAATATTGTAAATGGTGAGGTGGTTATTGTACCAGAAGTACCACAGACAGGACCAGAAACTGAGGATAAAAGAGAATGTCTGGCCATGGGATGTAAGATGTATGGTACAGAAGAGACTGGATGGTATTGCTCGAAATGTTTTAAAAAGGGAACCATACAGTACCACAAACAGGAAGAGGCTGCAAGAACATTGAGGAAACAGCAGGAAAAAGTTAAGAATCCTGGCTTGTTAAACGGTAAATCTAGACCACACCATGGCACAGCTAATGTTGGTCATCATGGAGCCTACCAGGATATATCTATAATGGGGGAAGATTGTCATGCGGGCTGTGGGTTTAAATGTTCCACAGAAACTTATCCCTACTGTCATGAATGTCATCCAAAGTTTACACAAACAGTGGTATCCCCATTAGGGTTCCGGCCACACAATGCAGGACAAGATGAAGTACAGTACAGTATGTTACCAGATACATGTATCACTCCAAACTGCATGTTTAGATGTTCAACAGCAACTAAACCATACTGTCATCAATGTTATGATCAAGTGAGTGAATTACAGAGGAACACCAACCCTACTGCTCCTCCACCCTCAATCCCAAATAAACAACATCCTCAAACTGGATGGCATCAGTCAGGCATTGGTATTCACAATACAGGGAATGCTATATTACCACATCCCATTAACACAAACTTACCCAACCTACAAGCTCCTATGGACAAGGCACATCCCGGTGGACAAGGGACTGTGGAGGGTCTCTTACCACGGAAGTGTAGGAGGACAGTCTGCACAAATCAAGCAGTTAAGGGAAACGATGGTTTATGTGAGAGTTGCTATAATACATCTATGTTTGGAGCAGGTACTGATGTCAGTCCTCCAACAGGAGATCATGATTTGAAATGTCTCTTACAGAACATAAACAACATTCCAACACAGTATGAGCTCTGTACAAGTCCAGGCTGCACAGAGAAGCCAAATGCTGGAATGAATCAATGTACCAAATGTTTCTTAAGGATAGGTAATATGCCCTCATCTACAGCACAATCTTTGTCTGGTCACATGCCAATGAATATTGTAGATCCAGAAGATGGTGATAAAATATTGAATAGCAGAGACAGAATCAACATACCAGGCAAAGAATGTGAGCAGAAGATTCCCTCTGCCATGGAACTGCAGGCAGAGAAACAATCAGTCCACCAACAGAAACAACTGTGTTCTACCGAAGGCTGTACTGGTTTACATGTAAATAATGAATTAGGACTTTGTGATATATGCTACAGCAAAATACAGGAGAAAAGTGACCTAGAGTCATCAGGAACCTTCCCTTCTATGAGTCCAATGGAACTGTCGGAAAAAGAATTAAAAACGCTCAACCCTGTGGTTGTTAGTTCAAGACAGAAAATAGAATGTAACTCCCCATTCTGTGAGGAGATGATTTATCCACCAAAAGCCTACTGCGAAGATTGTTTGAGTGCACTACAGGAAAAGCGTGCTGAAAAGGCTCTAAAAGCTGAGATGAAAAAAGGTGAGTTTTTTATTAATTGGTGTGGAATTTCTTTGCCTGACTTGTCAGACATGGCTTTTTGTACTTGCAGACAAGAACATTTTTCTTGACTATTTGTCCACGGACAAGTAAATACCAGAGCTAATCTTTGAATGGTACTTAAGAGATCTAAGTGTAAAATAATTTAAATGGTTATTATATCAAAGGGTGAAAAAATGTTTTTAATGACGAACATGCTGGATGCTGGATTATATCTTTTTCTTCATTGAAAGCAGAGTTTTCTCAAAATTTATCATTTCACTTTTTCTGCAAACATGTTGACTTTGATCCTGGACAAGTAGAGTATTATCTTTTGTTAGTCATTGGTCAAGTGAAGAAAATCTGTATTTCCATAACTTTGTTTTTATAAAATCTCAAGGACAAGCTTTGGTTTGTGTCTATAATGCACATCACGATGTTGTGTTGGCTCTCTTTATGCTACCATTGAAGATATTGACATGGTGATAGATTTTGGAATAATATCTAAATGGAATCAAAGTAATGATTGCAAACATTGCAAATAGTGGATACAGTAAATCTATACAGGATAGCAGCTAAAAAGTGGCGTAAGAAACACCGATAATCTACATTTAGCTGCTATATATATGCCAGTTGAAAGACGGGACAAATACTGGGATCACCTGTAGGGTTTTGGGCATCTGATGTCTGGAATCCGGCAGGCAGACAGCGTCCACTTCACTGTCCGGAGCATAACACTGTCACCTTATGCCTGATTGACTTGAAACTTAGCAGTCATATTCCTCTCATAAATATGGAGTGCAGTGAACAAGAATCATAGCTCTAGCTGGCTAATTTTTAATTTATTTCCCTTTGTTATTTTTATACTTTGGCATCCAGTAGTGTAGCGGATGTTTGAGACAATTTTCCACCTTGTTGAGATTAATAATTTGCTCATTCAATGTCAAAGGTCATCAGAATGATATCTAAAAAGAGTAAATAAAATTTTTCTCTCATTGCTCCAACAGGTGTGTCATATGTAGTATACCTAAACGGGATGAGTAGCTGGTGACTTTGATGAAATGTTGTGGTTGTAACGTTGTGAGGAAAAACATGAGGTCATGGATAGTTGTACCAGTCACGATATAACTGCAATAATGTTGAAAGTGGCACTAAACCCAAATACATACAATTCAAATAAATTTCTCTTTTTTTACCTGGGTATATAAAAGAATACACATATTGAGGGTCAGTATAAAAACAATATAAATGAAGTGTGAAAGCTCTTGCCTCCAATAGGTTTTATAGCAGTCTATCTTGAACACACTGGGAGGGCTTTCCAAAAATTACCCTCTTACTAGGCAACAAATGTGACTCGACTCAAAACTAAATCCCAGAAAAACCTGCTGAAAACATTTTTTGATTTATAAATTGAAGTCAAAAACATTTGATATTCATAAATCCTACCCCTCAGATGATTAGATATGCAAACAAAGGAAAATCCTGACATATTTGAAAATGTCAATAATAGTCAAGCTAAACGCCACTATTGTTTGCTCTGCTAGTCAACCTGTAACTTTGCTAGCCAAATATCGCAGGTGCCCCAGGGAGCACATTGTTCAAGGTAAGAAAGCAGGATAGTGCTGGCTAATGTTGGCTTAGGTTTTGCTTTCCTGAACTCAGGGCTGGTCACAGCTCCATTGTACATAAAATCAATCTTCCCCCTATTTTTCAGGTTCTTCAACTTCTAACTCATGCAGGACTCAAGGCTGCAAATTTTCAGGAAGTCCTGAGTTTAACGGCTACTGTTCTCAGTGTTTCAAAGGAAAAAGTAAGCTTTCTTTCATTTCCAATTAATGCTGAACCCAGAAAATTCCTTCTTTAGCAGGAGGTACAGACAAAGATCAGATTGGACATACTTATAGTCTCATCTTAGTGTATACCATCTGATTTTCCTTTTCATCTTATTATTTGCAAAATTTATTTTGACTTGCAAATAGTATTGACTTGCAAATAATGCATCCAATGCTTTGGACAGTTTCATTTTCATCAGTTTTGTCAAGGTTTTTATTCAGCATAAAAAGGGTTAAATTTGATTTGATTTGAATTGGGGTTTAACGTCGCTTTCAACAATCTCTCAGTTATATCGCAACGACTGGAGCACCTAACGATGGATTCCTGGTATTTCTCACACCAGTACTACCACCACATCCCTTTCCTAGCCTCCAGTTGCTATTCCACATAGGTTTACGATTATCTACCCATTGGTGGAAGATAAATGTCGGAAAGGATAAGTGCCGCGGCCGGGGATCGAACCGGTGCGAATATAGACCCCTGGATTAGAAGTCCGGGCGCGCTACCAACTGCGCTATTGCCGCGGCTTAAAAAGGGTTAAAAGATATCCATTAGGTTCTGGAAATACTCTTTAGATTGGTAGGAATTCCTATGTAGTCCTTTCAATTTTAATGATCTGCTGATGAATATGGATTTTAGATTTCGTTTTAATGTAAGATTTTGGGATCAAATCAACCAGTATTGTTCAATATTCCATTCAATCATTGAGTATAAATCAGATTGAGCATACTAAGATCAGACTGCATAATGTGCTGATGGTAGACCTTCCTGTCTGCCTTAACTTTGTGTTCCGTAGGAGTACATAAGGAACAGAATGAAAGGGTTGATTTAATGTGTATATAGGAAAATCAATGAAGTATTTTCAGAAACCTTTAGTGGATTCAAACCAAAATGTATGACAAAACAATGTTTGTCCAATTCATTTTTCCTTATGATAAACATATTTTCCAGATAAAATTAAGTTTTGTTTCCTACATATATCCATTGTTTTTGGCATTTGAACACTGGCTCAAATTGTCACAAAATAATTTAGAAGAGAGCACGGTAGGCTAAAGTCAGACACCATGGTCCTATTTTACTTAACATCTGACGAAAAATTTAAAATTGCTTATATATTAGTAACTAGATATGGAATTGTGACATGCATAATCTCATTGGAATCCGATTCCAATGAGATACTGCAAGGCAGAATCTAACAATGAATGAAATAACCAATGACGATTTATGATTTTGACTTACGATTAATTTTTTTGTAAGAAGTCTAGTAAAACGGGTCCCTATCTGTACAGGCTAATCTTAGAGTCTGTGCTCTCTGCCAGGGCTTTGTGTTCAGAATGAAGATGTTGTTAACAGTAGAAGAGTTAACAGGGATGTGGAAATACAGAATTTCTCACCTTGTCGCCGGACATGTAAAAGATGATTTTCTACTTGTTCCAGATCAAAAATAAGTTGTCATCAAAGAAGTTAATTTTGAGATAACTTTGATTCTAAAGAAGAAAATGCCGGACTCTGCATTTTCTTCATTAAAAACAATGTTTTCAACCCTTTGATATTAACATTATGATGATCAATCTTTTAGATCTGTATAGTACCATTCAGATATTTGTCCTAGTATTTACGGGTCCATGGACAAGAGACATAGAAAAAAGTACTTATCCATAGGTAAAGAAAGTCAGACATTGGAATTCCACACCCTTGGTTAAACATGTTCTTTTGAAGTAAATTTTAGACCTCTCTTCATTTTATCTAATAACCATATTTCATTTTATCAATTATTTTAAGTCTAAGCAATACAATTTCAGCTACAGAGCTTGGAAGGAAACCCAGTGGTACTCATAACACATTTCCACTGCAAGGAGGAAATGGGATTAAAGGGAGACAACATACTTCAGCACCTCTTGCAAAGAATCCCAGCAAATTCAGCGGTAAACTGTGTGTCTATCCTAACTGTAAGAGATATGGTGACCCTTCCCAGTTAGACATGTGCTCTCTACACTATCAACAAGTCTGTCCACCTTTACCACTGGGACAGACTGTCAGTCTACGTAGATCGAATGCTGGTGCCCTGCACAATCCCCTACATCACACAACTAATGAGACTGGTACCCATAACGGCGCAGTAGATCCTTTTGTACAGGCGATTTGTAAAGTTGAAGGTGATCAAAAATCGAAGAGCCTTTGTAAAAATAATTTATCAACAGGATGTCAGAATTATGGGAACGCTAAAAACCATGGGTTTTGTAATAGTTGCTATCCTGACCATAGACGGAAGGAATTGGCAATGCAATTAGCCGTAGCTGGTGGAAATAGATTTGGGTAATATTGTGCGGACAGATTTACTTACATGTTTTGAAGTGCAGCCTGACTGTTTCTAAAATTTTGGACTGTGATGCCTTTTATGGCTCAGCTAAGCGCACATTACCTATGATGAGTTATTGTGATAATTTAATGTCAGTGTGTTTAGAGTATCTTGTTATATTATCCCCTGCGAGGGGATATAGTAATGCTCTCCGTCTGTCATTCCGTCATTCCGAGGTTCCGTCACTAAACTTGTGCGGAGCATATCTCCTAAAGTATAATAGCTATCAACTTGAAACTTTATGGGTGGATAGATCTCATGGAGGAGAAGTGCAGTGCACAAGAACTACAACTCTTGCTTGCATAATTTTGGAGTTATTGCCCTTTGTTATTTTTAAGACTTAGATTTGTCCGGAGCATATCTCCTAAAGTATTTTAGCTATCAACTTGAAAATTAATGGGTGGATATATCTCATGGAAGAGCAGTGCAGTGCACAAAAACTTTAACTCTGGCTTGCATAACTTTGGAGTTATTGCCCTTTGTTATTTTAAATACTTGAATAGTGAAGACTATTGAAATCATTTTCTCAGAACATGAATGATAGATTTCAACTGAAGTTCACAGGAAGGCTCCTGAGTGACCCTTTATTGGTTTACAAAGAATATTCATGAAAAGATGAAAATCATGTTTTACTCTATGTTATTTAGTAAAACTTTTAAAAGATATTTTCTCAGAATCTGAGGCATGGACTCCATCCAAATTTCAAAATTCATTTTATTATAGATAGAAGTGAATAATGCCTTTGATGAGAAGAGGTCATTCTGATTGATGATATAATTAAATCTACAACTTTGAAATCATTTTCTTAGAACCTAGGAATGATCCTTGGCTGACCTTTATTACTGCAAAAATTATTTTTGCAGTAATAAAGGTCAGCCAGGGATCATTCCTAGGTATTTAGAATTGCCAAGTTAAGTAAAGACATGTAAATTAAAATCTTTGAAAATCCTATCACCATAAAAAAGTCAAATTCATTTCAACCAAATTTTACTGAAATGATTCCTGGATGACTTTCTGTAATTACTTTAGGAAAATTTGATTCGTTAAAAACTTGGATATTTTAGCCGGATTTATTTAAGAGTTGAAGATAGTATTCGATGATTTCACTGATGTATGAAACTGAAACCGTAATCACACTGTAAGAATGTGCAATGCTCATTAATACGTGGGTGTGATTAGGTGCTGAGTTTCATACCTCAATGAGATGTAAGAAAATACAACCCACTTTGAAATAAAAAAAAAACAGTTTTAAGCTCCACTGGCTGAAAGCCACTGAGGCTATTGTCATGGCGTTGTGTCCATCGGTCTGTCTGTGCGTCCATTCGTACGGTCATAAAAAAATTATTGTGATCGGATGAAAAATATGTATTTTATGGGCGGAGGTCATTTCTCTATATGTTATATAGTGGAAACTTTGAAAATCATTTTCTCAGAATGTAACTGATGGATATCAATCAAACTTCATTGGTTTGATCCTTTGGTGACCCATTATCATTGGATGAAAAATATGTCTTTTATGGGCGGGGGTCTTTTCTCTATATGTTGAAAACCATTTCAACATCAGTAGAACCCAAAATATCTAAAAATCTTGTCAAAACTTAGATTTGCTTTTACAACAATTTCAAGCATGTGGAGCGACTCAAGCCATTCATGGCTTTCTAGTTTAATTACTTTGTATTTCAAAGTTGGGTAATGTTGTAAAATCCTTCAAAAATACATTTCAATTTGGTATCAACTTGTTACTAAATCAAAACCTGTTTTGAAATATAATGTTTCGCCTTTAATGAAAACAGCAATAATATGTTGGATGAAGATATAATATTACAAAGAAAAAATGCAACATTTTGTTTTTAGCTCCTTTGGACAAGGTCCTGGTGTCAATCGTTAGTGTATGGGTCCGTGCACCCGTTAACTTTTTAACTCACCTGAGCACATCGTGCTCAAGGTGAGCATTTGTGATCATTGAATGTCCGTCAGCGTCGTCAGACGTCAACAATCAAAAAATTTGGTCAGAATGTATGTCAGGTCACAAGGATGAACCCTTTTGAAAATGGAAGTATCCGTATTTTCCTCTTAGGAAAAGGTGCCTTAATGACAATTTTCTTGTTTACACTCTAGAGGCCACAAATATGGTCCAATCTTCATGAAACTTGGTCGGAAATGTTTTTTAGGTCACAAGGATGAATTCTATTGAAAATGGGAAGGATCCGTGTCATATCAAAGGAAAAGGGGCCTTAATGATATTTTTCGTGTTTTTGCTCTAGGGGCCACAAATATGGTCCAACCTTTATGAAACTTGATAAGAATGTTTGTCAGATCACAAGGATGAACTGTATTGAAAATTGAAAGGATATGTGCCATATAATGGGAAAAGGGGCCCTAATAACAATTTTCTTGTTTACACACTATAGGCCACAAATATAGTCCAATTTTCATGTAGCTTGGTCAGAATGTTTGTCAGGTCACAAGGATGAACCCTATTAAAAATGGGAAGGATATGTGTCATATCATTGGAAAAGGGGTCTTAATGACAATTTTCTTGTTTACACTCTACAGGGGCCAAAAATATGGTCCAATCTTCATGAAACTTGGTCAGAAAGTTTGTCAGATCACATGGATAAAGCTAATTGAAAATGGGAATAATCCGTGCCATATCACGGAAAAAAGGCCCTGAATGACAATTTTCTTGTTTACACTCTAGGGGAGTCAAATATGGCCCTGTCTTCATGAAACTTGGTCAGAATGCTTGTCAGGGCATTAGGATGAAGCCTATTGAAAATGAGAAGGATCCATGCCATAGCATGGAAAAAGGGATCTTAATGACAATTTTCTCGTTAACAGTCTCAGAGGCCTCAAATCGTAAAAGTACAACTTTTCTGGAAAATTTTGATGTATTAAATGAGACAAAGATACGAAGGTAAGCGATATAGGACCATCATGGTCCTCTTGTTAGCTCATCTGAGCATGAATGGTCATTATGATTCCCTTGTTGATTGAAACCATCCGTATTGCTTTTTAGCTTGCCTGTTATTGGAGAAAACCCAAGGTATTGTGAGCACCTTGGCGTGACAAATTTTAGCCTTGGTCATATCTCCAGTGCTATTGCAGATATCATTATGAAACTTGGCATGTGCGTTCATCATTACAAGAGCTATCAAGACTATCAAGGGGGTTTACTCTGGAAACATTTTTGTAAGAGAAATCTCCCTTTTTGACTTAGGTTTTTTTTTCATTATCCAGCACCTGCAGCCAGGTGTTGCATCTGTAGGAGGTGCTCTTGTTCTTGATATTATTCCCTACTCTTGTAACGAACCGAGCAACTTCACTGAGGTGATTCATTCTTGGAAAAGGATCCTCAACAACCCTAATCAAATTTTAGATGGTTAACTAAGGTGAGCGATTCAGGGCACCATGGGTCTCTTGGTCTTTAAACATACGCTTATCTGCTTTTGACAAGCAATTTCCTCTTTTCCACAATATTTTAAGTATACTAGGCCCAATGGAAAAAAACATTCAACAGTCAACCCTCTTTTTTTTTATCAAGATTGAAAATGATATGACCTATGTCAAGAGGTCAGAAGGACCTGCAACATGGTAGCTATTACCATTCCGTCCTGAAATCCACAGATAGTTTGAAACAAGTACACATTCTCAATGCGCAGTTGGTAGCAAGTCGGACTGTCAATCTAGAGGTCCCGGGTACGATCCACGACGGCGGCACTCATTCTTTCCGACTAAATGTCTCACCAATGGGTAGAACATCGGGGACCTATGTGAGATAGCAGCTGGGGGCTAGGAAAGGGTGTGGTGGTTGTACTGGTGAGAGAAATTCCAGAAATCTATTGTTAGGTGCTCCAGCCACCGCAATATGACTGAAAAATATTGAAAGCGGCGTTAAACTCCAATCAATCAATGTTATTATTATTCTTTAAGATAGCTTGAGCCCCGAAATCTACTTACATTTACATGATTACTATATTTGACTAATTCTCGTCTATGAAAATGAAATAATCTGAAGAGAATACGTAGGGCGTGCGTCATGTAATTTCTATAGTTTGTACATTTTAGATTTGTTAAAATAATCATCGTTATGAGATGAATTTTAAACTTTTATTGGTATATCAATCTTTTTTTAAACATTTCAGCGAAATCACAGTACATGTAGCTTTCCTTTCATACAAGTTATATCATAGTCATCATTTTTAATCTTTCCCTTACACAATACTGTTTACTTGCACATATACTGAGCGACTTTAAAAACGCAATACTTAAAAACAGCACTAAAGTGCAAATGTAAGTGAACAGACTCGGACTAAAATATACTTTTTTTGTTATCTCAACAAGTTACCTTAAATCCAACATCAATGTCATTTTGGACCATTTTCTTGTATTCACAATACGGTGACAAATCATACCTACGAAAGTTGAAATTTCTCCATAGCCCAACTGTTAGGACGATATTTTCTTTTCAAATGAAACAACGTCGTCTTTTTGACCAGAAATGACGTCACTTACATGCTTTTCTATTTCTTACGCAGAACCATAAACGTTGTTTATGTGAATGCGTTTTTTTTTTGCAAACAAAGCCTGTTCACGCTTTTTACCCTTTAGCAGACACGTCGTTTGGAACTAGGATGACATCTTAAGAGTGTTTACGGCATGACGCCAACGTCATTTTAACACGTAAAGTCTTCCAAAACTCCTTACTGGCAAGGTCCTACCTTACAGATGTTCAAATATTGATGGAATAAATCAATATTTTTTCAGTCTAACCGAGGTCAACGACGTCCCGATTCTAAGGAACGATTCCCCTTTTGATGTACAGTCAAAACTGTGCGATCGGTCACCTGAGATTAGCGGTCAAACCGCCGTATGCAGCCAGCTCAGGTCAGCCCGCGTAAATTTACTCATTAAAGTTACTGTGAATAGCGGCAATTTGCCGTATGTGGCCGGCGGTCACCTTTAATTGTCTGGATTGCACTCATTGTATATCCCCTTAAGCGGTCACGTGAGTCATCAAATTATGGCAGGTGACTCGCTGATTATCGAAAAACCGATAACACGTATGCATTTACAGTGACGCTTACCTAATCAACAAGTCTACTAATTTGTGTTGTCTGAGCGACCCGCATATTACTTGATTTATAACGGTAGCAGATTATTAATATTCCTATTAGTAAGCCTATTAAACATTGCGGTTTGTCCGAACTATCGAAAGGCTTTTTTGACGGATTGATCTCGGAAGGGATTTCCCTTCGTCGGCTCCGGAAGTTGGTTTTTTTTTTTTTTTTTTTTTTTTTTTGTCAGAAAAACCGTTTTGTTTTTGATCTTCTTTGCACCAAAAATCGTGTCCTCTTGGAAAATTGAATGATACACAGATGAAAAAATCGATAACAGATTGATAAAATTGCCTTATTTTTTGTTTTGTATCGGTTGATTCCGTGGAATAATCGCCGCTTGTCGAACATGTCTGGGGATTTTCCAAATGACGTCAACTAACGTCGTCAAGTATACCGGAAAACCCGACTTTGTTTACAACCCGCGCACGTGAAACAAATTGCCACCAAATCTTAGGGAACTCGCTTCTATGAAACATATTGATCGTGAATGACCAAAACATCGTAAATACCGCCATTCAAGAAATATTTAAATTATTTTGGTCTCCTATCGCCGATTTTGAATGGAATCTTTTTGACACGAATACTAAATTTTCGGTGTGACTTCCGATGGAGATGTGATATTAACCAAATGTTGTTCGTCTCGGCGGCCGCCGGCGCGGAGGGTGGGGCGTATTTTCCGAAAGCGACCAACTCCCGTATGCGGTCGATTTTGTCATGCCCCGTAGGTGGCCGCTATTGACAGTTTTGCAAAGTGAGTGGGCTTATTTAATTTCTTCTTACGTTTTTTTTGAAATATCTATCGTTAATTACCTTCCACACTTCTGGTTTGTTAAATCAATCAACCATGAATAGTGCAATGGCAAAGAAAGAGTGGACAGTAAATTACTATGTCAAAACTAACCAAAGCAACAGATCAAGTGAAGATTAAGCCGATTCAACAGAGTATCTTCTTTGAATTATTTTTGTTAAATTTAGTTTAAACAAATCTACTTTACCGCGCTCAAATTTCTTATTTACTTTGTTGCGTTAATAAAGTCGCTCAGTATATATAATTCATTGGCAATCTTAAATTTTCTACAACTATTTGTAAAAAACTAGTGAGTTAGGAGTACCTATTCAGCACCAGGAATTCGAATATCCATAATTAAAGGTATCTTTTTAAATTAAAGATAATGAGATGATTTTGTGAGTTTGTGTGCTTAAAAACTAATATTTGCGTATTTAAGATGCCATAACATACTTAAAGTACTTGATATTTTCTCATTTGTTTTAGGGCGGCTCGTACTCATATTAACCCAAGTTATTCATGGATACACATCGAGTGATGTATGAAACTTGAACAAATCCAAGTTTGTTTTGCTTTTATTGAATTCATTTAGTATTTATAAAAGTAAAATTAGACGTGTCTTGTCCTTGATTCAGTTTGTGTTTCCAGGGCTCGGATTTTGAAGAGAATGGACGTGTCTGAGATTGGTTGGCTCAGAAAAGGTCACTTCACACGTCATCGGATCAACAGAAACGACAAAGTCAACGTCACTTCCTTCTACACGAAGCACGTGATAGAGTCGCTGTGCATCTTTGGAATATCCTTGATAAACAGATCCACCATAGTATCTCTCAAAAATACCTGAGATAGATAAATTATATAATGTTGTAGTTAATAACATCGTTGATTTGACGTGATGGGTGGTCTCGGAATGAAATTGAAATAGTTTGCTAGCGAGTTTCGAATGATATAAAATGGGGATAATGGAAAATCGCTAATTTCATTCAAAGTTGATATCGTTCTGATATTTCATAAACGGTTAAAGATGAAAGTCGCTTAACATGGAAAAGATACTGCATATGACTTGCATTAACAATGATTTAAACTAAGAACGTGAAAGTATATTTGTTATTGCGATTTACGGTCTGGGAAGTAAGCTTGATAAATTTTGTAAAGATTATGCGAAGCGGCAGACCACAGCATATACGAGATTTACTAAGGCGAATTATTTTTCCAATACGAATAATATGCGCAAAAAAATTAGTTCTAGTTCTTAGTGGTCTGAATGTGAATTTTACGATATTTTTAACAGGCATCTCTGACCTGACATTTTCATTTATTTTTGCAGTATGCTCGCCTATCGATGCGCAGATAGGAAGAGAAGAAAAGGCTGCAAGTGCGTATGCCAAATTTCAGAGCTGCTTTCAAAGCGCAGTTGGTATCTAGCGTTAGATTCCAAATTCCAGTCATGTCCCCATAGGTTTTATCCCAGACGACGGAAAATATCCTTTCCGAAGTTGGTCTCCTTCTGATAGGTGGGATAATCGTAATTCCAAGTGGGATAGCAGCTGTAAGCTAGGCGAGGGTATGCCTATCGGAATAAAGGTAGTTTTGGTACGATAAATACCAGGAATTCAATGTTTGGTCTCCAGCCGCAACGATAAGACCGAAGAAGTGTTAAAAGCGGCGTTAAACACAATTCAAATTAGATTAAACCAAATAAGAACAGAACCCCAAATTTAACCCATTAACAGACGAAAACATTTCAGACTGATCGGATTCAATGAAATTGCAGACGGACGACAAATTATGATTAATTTAATTTTTATATTTACTTAAATTTATTTAAATAGGTTTTGTCCTTTTGGTAAAAAATAATGTATCAAATGTAGAAACGGCGGGTTACTTTGAGTCGAACCTTTGAGAGCATAAGGGAAATTCCGACGCGCTATCAACTCGGCTATGACGACGGGTTTCTTAATTAAATTCAAAATAAGTTAAGAGATAAAGTGAGTACATGTATCTGTATGTATTTTTGTTTATTTCACTAAGGTTTAAAACTCAAATCAACAGTATTTATGAATACGAGAAGATGATTCATACATGGTAGTGATTGGGGTTTTAGATGTACTGTCCGTGCGTGTGTCCGGTCGTAGACTTTTCTTTGAAAATATTCTCAGGAACTACTAAATGAATTTTAACCACACTTCTCAAGAACGATCCTTGACCCTCTTTCAAAATTGTTCCAGGCTCTTATTTTTATTCAATGAAGAACAAGGCTTTAATGGGCGATGCTTTTTTCCATGTAAGGTGTTATGTGACTTTTCACAGAATCTACCTTATGAATATCAACCAAAATTCAGTGGAATGATGATTTAGTTACTATTTATAAGTCTAAAAAAAAAAAATTGTGATCAGATGTGAAATATGTATTATATGGACAGAGGTCATTTCTCTATCTGTAATAGAGTGGGACGTTTTAAAATATTTTCTCAGACTCAAACTGATGGATATCAAACAAATTTTACTGAAAATGTTCCTTCCTGACCCTTTATCAGTCGAAAATTGTACAGAAATAAAATTTAAAAATCCGATGGTCATGAAACAAAGCGGTTTTGTACAGCGCGGTAAAGTCGACGTCGGTATTTTCGTGGCCATTTCAAACACCTGTTTGTCTTTTCTCAATTTGTGTAGCAGATACTCATTCAATAACATAAAAATAAATCATGAAAGTATCAGAGTTGATTTGGTGACGATATGTCTTTGGATCAAAGTTCTTTCTGTTATTTTTCCTGGTAGATTTATCAAACTTTGTGGAAACATATTTTGAAAAAAAAATGCAATTTCAAAGTGCTCCGTAGCGCTCGACTAGCTCATCTTTAGAAGTATATTTTTGTAACGATACGATCTTTCACAGATTTTTAGCTCACCTGAGCACAACGTGGTCTAGGGGAGCTTTTAGGATCACCCTGAGTCCGTGCGACGTGCGTCGTCATTCGTTAAGAATCTTAAAAAACTTCTTCTCCTGAACCTACGGGCCAATTTCAATGATACTTTACCAGAATGTTCCCTTGGCGACCTTTTTCACAAAAATTGTTCTCGAAATTTTGATCGGCCCATAAATGTTGGCGTGGCAGGGCGGAGCAAACTTAGTGCCCGAAGTCTTTGAATGACATCTCCTACTGAACCACTGGGCTGATTTCAATGAATCTTTACCAGATGTTCCTTCGGTGACCCTTTTCAAAAATTATTTCGACAAATTTAGATTGGCCCATAAATATTGGTGTGGCCTATATTTAGGCCGAAATCTTTGAACGAAATCCCGTTTTGAACCACTGGGCCATTTTCAATGAAACTTTACCAGAATGTTCCCTGGGTGACCTTCTTTAAAAATTGCAAAGTTTTGATTGGCCCATAAATATGGGCGTGGCAGGGGTAAGCATATTCTTGAGCCTGAAATCTTTGAACGACATCTCTACCTGAACACTCGGCCCATTTAAATGAAACTTTACCATAATATTTCTTTGATGACCCTCTTCAATAACTGTTGACAAAATTTTTATTTGCCCATAAATGTGGGGTTGGTAGGTTGGGGCCCATTTTGAGTCTCCACAGTGAAGAATGGTCGGGCAGGGTTTATCATCACTTTAAATTCTTGGAATGATTTCTTCTCTTCAACAATTTGGCAAATGTAAATGGAACTTTGCCAGAAAGTTACTTTGATGAGATCCGCTGGACCAATAAAATTAAGGTGAGCGGTTTAGGGCCATTCTGTTCTTCTTGTTATATTGATTTGTTAACTGAAGGGACTTTCTGCTGTATGTTAAAAAAGGTTTCATTATTTTTCGACTTGTAGTTCAAAAGGTATAAACACAGTCTTAAAACTTTCGGAACATCCCTTGTATATCTTTTATGGGCAGAACTCATTTCTCTTATATATGATATGTATAGTGCAAACTTTGAAAATCATTTTCTCAGAACCTAAATAATTGGTTTCAGCCAGATTCAACTGAAATTATCCTTTAGTGACCCTTCACCAGACTACAAAAAAAATGTGATCAGATGAAAAATAGTATCTTTTACGGCTTTTATGGGTTAAGCTCATTTCTAGGTATATAGTGAAAATATGTTTTCATAACCAAATTGGTGGAAATCAGCCAAATTTCAATGGAATATTCCTTTATCAGACTGGCCAAATCATTGGGATTGGATGAAAAATATGTATTTAACTGGCGGAGGGCAAAATGTTCAAATGTTATGCAACGATCACATTTTTACGTTGTAGAAATAGTTCAGCATACGACTTATCTTTCGTTTAGAAAAAAAGGGAAAAACACTTAAAAAACTTAAATTCTCGTCTAACCATATCAGAAGATCCAGGCCTATAGAGCTATCAGCCGCTTAATCGTCTCTAGTCAGTTTCATACCTCCAAGAATTCAACAGATATCACACTCTCTTCATTTATTACAATTCGAAATCATGAAGCAAAAATGTGCAGATTTATCAGCAAAGAAACAGATTTTCTTCCAGGACTTTACTGGAATTTTACTAAATAGCTGCGCACTGAATACTGTTTTCGATTAGATTTAAAACCAATCAGCCAATCAAGATGCAAGGATTTTGATGACACATCCAAATTAAATTATTTACCTATGGGTGCGATGTCACACTGTCTGGTTACACTACCAGTTTGCGGGTCGATTGCCACCAGGAACCAGGTATATTGTCCAGCATTCCACAGACCAGGGGAAAAGGCAAACAAATTTTCTGAAATAACCATGAAATAGGCAAGGTGAATGGTTTTGAAACGGTTAAATGAGAATGACGAGTGAGTTTTAAAATGCTATTTAAAGAAGGTATTATGAAATTTGTCCAATTTTGACGAATGAAGGACAGCATACTATCTCTTTTTAATAACAAATAAAAAGATACATACAGCACACTAGATTTGGAATTGTTTTGAATGGATTGAGAGCAAATTTAAGAGATAGAGAGAGCATTCATTAATTTCATTGATGTGTGAAACTAAAAACATAGGCACGCTGTATGGAAACGCGAAGCGGACTCGTACATGAGTGTGATAAGGTTTTTAGTTTCATACCTCCATAATTTTTTTTTAAAAATACTATTTTTATATCTTATAATCAAATATCATGAAACAAATGGAAGTATTTTTCTATAAGAAGACATATTTGCGTAGGACTACCTTGCGCGTTATTTTAATTGTATATTGTCAACCTTGAAAATGTTATCTGAAATTAACAGAGTGTATGATTGAAAGAGTTTCACCCTTTTAACTCGAAATCCGTCAAAGACAAGGATAACCCCGCGATTAATGTTATCTACCAAAACAAACAATTTACATGACACTAGCACCAGTCAAGGTTGAACAACTTTCCAAATTATTTGGTAAAATAAGAAATGAAAAGAACAGGTCTTTTATTTAACTGATATTAGGGAAATAGGGAAGCAATATATTTTTATCAGTACAACAATGTTATAATTTCACAATATTGAAGCAAGCGCATAAAGAGGATATTGAATGAGTGGTCATAGAATACCGAATTTATTAAACGAGTCTTCTATAAACGGATAAAAACGAGGCTGCGTCGAGTTTTTATCTGTTTTAGATGACAAATTTAATAAAATGCTGTATTTTATGACCACAAATTTTATATTCTATTTATGATATGATCCGAATTTTTGCGAAAAATCGTCAAAATGCTTGAAATTCAATATTTCAAGATACATCTGATTTATGTATTTGATGTTCTTTGGTGACAATAAATTCAACTGAACTCAAAGAAAAACTTTCCCTTTGGTCAAATGTCTGATTGGCTGTTTAAATGGGTTATGTATAGCTTTAGCACTCTCTTGAATTCAATAGTAAGAATCTGCCATTGGAATTTTGCATAAATATTTTTTTTTCCTTATCTTCATGAGTAGTCTTGGTATCAAAACAGCCAAGACAGTATTAATTTTTGGTGTTGAATTTCAGATGGAAGCCTCCGAGATTGCTTTCGAAATCAGACACAAAACGAATTTAAAGATTTCTTTGACTGGAGTTAACCGTGCTTTTTGTGACGGAAATCTGGTATTCAACTATAGCATAATAAACTTTAAACGATACAAACAGTTCGATTTACAACTAAGATAGGGAAGCATAAAAATTTTGTATTTCGACAAAGCTCCAATTACACATCAAAATCCTATTTTTCCACACATGCATCAATTCAGAGACCGAATCGTCAATCACTCCTCGGATTTGAGTAAGTTTGGTGTCTTCTTACCTGCAGGGTCTTATGTTTTGAGCTTGACATAGACGAACGTGTCGCCGTTGACACATCTATTGCTATCATTAGTGTTTCACATCCATTTGGAAAATAGCAGTGTTCGTTGAAAGGTCAAAATAAGCCATTTCCGAAAAAAATATGTATAGATAAAATTACTCTAGAGCAACATTTACTTTGTGGTTCGGTATATATAAAAGATAATGGATCACATCATGGCAAATCTAAAATATTAACGTCGTTGGTCGGTTTCCGAGTCGGCATAAATAGAGCTAGAATGAGTGGTCATGAAGTACCACACTTATTAAACGAGTCATCTCTAAACAGATAAAGACGAGGCCGAGGCCTGTATCGCTCTGGTATGGCTTTAAAATCTCCAGACTGTCTTTAAGCAAAACTTACTTTGACTAAAACATCACTTTGAAGTATCTTTAGAACTATTTTTAATGGTTTACTGGGTCTGGCCCACGTTGTACCAAAAATACTCAATCACCATTTACTTGCTTACCCACCCTATTATCAACATAAAGGTATTTGCAGTAAGTAGACTGTTCTAGACACATTTTAGGAATAATTTAAGTTAAGCGTTATTCATACTGAGACTTAATGAAATGAGTCCAGTTGATTTGGAGAGGAGAAGATTTTTTAAGATCTAAAAGTGAAAATAAGCCCCGCCGTGCCACACCCATATTTAAGGACAAATCATTAAGTTGTGACCAATTTTAGTGAAAGTACACCTGAGGAATATTCATGCCAAGTTAGAAATTGAAAGTGGCAAAAATGTGTGGGGAGGAAAAGATATAATATATTTTAATGTGAAAATAAACCCCGCCCTGCGACGCCAACATTCAAAATTGCTATTACAATTCAAGTAAAGGTTCAAGGAACATCAATGCCAAGTTTCATTGAATTCGACCAAATGGTAAGGAAGGAGAATACTCACATACATTTAAAAGTGAAAATAAGAACATTCAAAATTGCTATTACAAATCAAGTAAAGGTTAAAGGAACATCCATGTCAAGTTTCATTGAAATCGACCAAATAGTTAGGAAGGAGAATACTCACATACATTTTAAAGTGAAAATAAGCCCTGCCCTGCCACGCCCATATTTTTGGGTTAATCACCAAAGAAACATCCAAGCCAAGTTTCATTGCAATCGGTCCAATTTTTTTGGAGTAGGTTTTTTTTTAAAGATTTCAAAGTGATAATAATCCCCGCCTTGCCACGCCGAATTTTGGGGATCAGTAAAAAATTCTATAACAATTTTAGTAAAGGGACATCCAACCCACATTCGTTCCAAGTTTCATAGCAATCGGCCTAACGGTTTAGGAGGAGAAGATTTTTAAAGATTTTAAAGTGAAATTACGTGAAATTAGGCCCTGCCCTGGCACGACCATTTTTGGGGGCCAATCAAAATTTCGTTAACTATTTCGGTAAAGGGTCACTCAAGGAACATCCGCGCCAAGTTTCTTTGAAATAGACCCATTTGGTTTTGACGAGAAGATTTTGAAAGATTTTAAAGTGAAAATAAGCCCCGCCCTGCAAATCCCATTTTTGGGGGTCAATGAAAGTTATTTTACAATTTGGGTAAAGGGTCAACCAATGAACATCCATGGCAAAATTCTTTAAAAATCGGCTTAAGAGTTTCGTAGAAGATTTTTAAAGACTTTTAAGTGAGAATGAGCCTCGCCCTGTCACACCCATATTTGGAGGCCAATCAAATTTTCTTTTACAATTTAAGAAGAGGGTCACCAAAGGAACATTTCTATCAAGTTTGGTTAAATCCGCCCATTGGTTTAGTAGAAGAAGATGTTTAAAAGAAAAGTTTAATTTACGCACGCATGCAAGCACGATGGACAAACCGCCACGATAATAGCTCGCTGGCCTTTGGCCAGTAGAGCTAAGAAATACATGAACATACATATTACGTACTGGATACTGTTTCAATGAATGAATAAGCATAGACTTTATTTAAATTCTGGTATAGTCTTGAGTACTTACTACTGCCTTTATGAGAATCAAAAGACATACCTTAGATATAAATTCGGATAAATTATAAATGGAACTTACATCCACAGTTGCAGAAGTTTATTTACATTTAATAAGTTTATTTGGAAATAATCTTCAATACTTACTACTGCCTTTATAAGAATGCATCGACATAAAAGTAAATTCGGAAACATCGAGTTCGACTTCACCAACATACTTTCTGGAAAAATTGAAAAAATGATATTGAAAAAGATATATTTCAAGTATTTTATCGTCTGTCGATACCATACAATTAAGATCATTGTGAAATTGACAAGGGAAAAGACTTTTGAGTGAATATGGAATGAAAATGACTGGGTGATATTAAAGGGAGACTGTACAATATCGCTACCATTAGTAGTTCATCCAGACTATATAACGAACTAAGTCGGATAGAAACCTTCAAATTTCATTCTAAAAGGACAGAGGCCAAATGACAGTGGTCAATGTGAAGCAATAAACCCGACACGTCACTAACCCATTATAGATATCAAATGTGTATATTCTAGCGTTCAAGGTGTCGGCTGCGTTTTCGTTTCCCATAAGAGCATACACAAGATGGTAGTTGTTAACGTCTGTCTCGAACCACTGAAAGTTAACATAGAGACCTTCTGGTTTTGGTATCTGAGCCCTCATCGTAAATGCTCCTCCGTAATCTAGAGTCCCTACCTGGAAATACCAGCCCCCTGAAAGGTTGAAAATATATACAGTTAAACATTTTCTTATAAAACCTGACGTTAAGATCTTGTATTTCGTAGAATCAAGAGCGAGAAAAGAAACCGATATTTTTTCTATCCTACATGCTTGTTTTATCAATCAAACCTTCCAATTTATGTTACAAAGACTAAAGCTTCTTTGAATTTAGAAAAGAGTCTTACATTTCAATGGTTTTTTTTTATAGTTGCTTGGTCTTTGCGGTTTTATTTCTGTGGTTCTCTCACGGTCAAATATACTCGAAAGGAGAGGTGCATGGTTGAATAACTAACAGTTTAGTTGACGATGTTATTATTCAAAAGTAATACATTACAGAATAAGCAAAATATTAGTCCTTTTCTCACATAAACTTTTTTTTTTTGTAAAAACCTTCCTTATCCTGAATATTATCGAATTTTCTCTCTCGGCATCTCTTTGTTGTAATTACTGTTTTGATTAGCATACACTTAGTAATTGACTTCTCTTTGAATTTAAACTGAAACTACTAACCTCCATTTTCTGCTTCTTTTAATCTAAACGCCGCCATGGATTCGCCGACATACCAGGACAACGCGTTGATAGCCCCGCCTTTAAACTGGAACAAATCCGCCTCCTGCACGAGAGTACCATTCGTCGAGCCAATCGTGTAGAGTCTCTTAGCTACGTCATCAGTTCCACCGGAAGTATGGAGAAGAAAGCTTGTGGTGTTTCTATAATTGTCAATTCCTACCACTTCATCAACCATAAATCCTAAATGCCCGTCAGTAGTTTTTGCTCCATACATATCAATAGCAAACGTGAGTTTATTAAGAACTTTTATTTTACCACTAAAGGTATCAATAGAAACAGCTCGAGTCTCGGAAGACTCAAATGGATTGAATGCGAAGCCGTATAAATTTGTGTTGATGTCGTCGTATTTAGTTGGATTTTTCATTTGAAGATCAAGCGCTCGTCTGAGTGGATGTAAATCTTTGTCTTTAGGTGGTGTTTGTGGACGAACATACAACAATTTGTTTTCATGTGGGCTTTTCTTAACTATACGAATATCTGAGCACTGTAGAAATGGCGTCTCTCCCGGTTTGTGGGCATCATAGCGAGCTCGTATTACACAATGGTCACACTCTATGTTAGGAATTTTCTGCAAGGGAAATACGAAAACCGTAACGCGTAAATTGTAAATCCTTGTAAGATTCTACGTAATGCACAGCCTGACTAGAGAGGAAATTCAAAGCACTTTGCTGATTTTCTGAATCTGGAATACTCAACCCACCTTCCTTCATAAAATATAAGCGAATATCAATTTTTGTCTTGTGTAAAAAATAACTTTGCAAAGTTTGCGTATGTGCAATAATTCGGCTTCCTGAAAAGGTCAAGAAAAGTATTGTGTGGGTTTTGCATAGCTTTATCGGTCATATTGTTTTAGTGCAATCGAATAAAAGTAGGAAATCAAAATGAAATTTATATATATTTACAATTTACATAAAAAGAAAGTTTCTTATATGTACAAATGGAACTTAATGAAAGTTTTAATATGAAGACAAAAAAGTATAAGTAGCCTGTTAGCAAAGAAAACACTCGGTTGACGTTTCAAGACGAAACGTCATAACGTGTCAACGCGCTACTTGAGACACTCATTAATGGTCGATGTATTATATGATTGTAGCTCTGACACAATGCAATGTATTTAAAATTTTGATATAAATAAACCATTCTTGTGTGCAACATGGTCAAACAAGAGACCCTAGAGGGCCAGTTTCATGTTACATGATTTACGCAACGTTGGATATTATACAGGTCTTACGCCTGATAGATGGATCAAACAAAGATGGCAACTACAAAGGAAAACGGTCAGTAGCACTAGACTGCTAAAAAGCATCTTTTTTCAATAGTCATTTTTTTCAAAAACGTAAAAATTCACCTTTTCTTTAGAATGTTTAATACATTTAAAACCAAATCATCCAATTATAATATTTACATTCGGTTTGATCTAATAAGTTTATAATTGTGTTTATTCAGTCTAAAAATTGTCTCTATTTACGTGAAATAAACAACAAAAACGTTTCAATAATACCGGTGATGTTTTTCATGCATATCTTTTAATACACATAATCTTAATTTAACTTAAAATTTAAAAAATACATTTAGAACATATTCCGCAAAAATAAAAGCGTTCATCAATATCTCTTCAAGTAAGGGAAATATATATTGACGTCAGGTCATTTAATAAGAATTCCTGAAATATTTTTCGTTCAGTGAACCAGTCAAAATATTGAATTAAAGTTTAATTTCCATTCATTTGACCATAATGAATTTATACATCGTTGTTTGACCGGAAACTTTTATGAATTAATTCGACTCGAATACAGTTTCGCTTTTGTTTGGATTTTGCTTTCGGTAATTTCAGTCTTACTGCTCTCGAAAATTGATTTTATACTGAAGGTGATATAAATCATATTTCTGTAACATGCTTGCATTTTTACTTTGACTCGAATGTATGTTTCATATCGTATCTTTTTCAAATGAGTGGCATCTATAATACGCTATTTGTAAACGGACTTCATTTGCTACCGCCAGCATTTGTCGTTACGTCAAAGTTTTCATTCCTAGAAATATGGATTATATCAGACATGTAAATCGGAGTCCATTATTCACTGCCTTAAAAGTTAAAACAGCTGTGTGATAATTACATCCTTCTATAAAGGACAACCATTCTAATTCCTTAAATAATTCGTTCGTTTGTATTTGTTTTGGTTTATCGAGCATAAGCCGAGCTATTCTTCTCTGAAATATACATATCTTATATACATTAGTTTTATTATTCTCACCCCAAACAACATAACAGTAATCAAAGATGTGTAATACTAGTACAGTAATTTCATTTCTTTTGATAGATAATACAAAATGTTTTTGAGAAGGGCGATTCTTTTGCATACATTATCAATGTGTAGACGCCATTTTAAATGATTACCTTTATAGACTCCTAAGACTAAGCATCGTCCCTGTTAATTATGGTTAAATACTAATCAGTGGTGTTCGATATTTGTTTTCATATTTCACCTTATGAACCCCTTTTTCGGTGACAAAACAGTCGGTAGCTCAAATCTTATCAAATTGATCAGAATTTAACGAGTTTTACCATAAAGTTTCAGAGATTTTATAAAAAAAAAGTTCACTGACAGAATCACGAATACACGACGGACACCAGAGGTGCGTTCGTTAGAGCGAATTTCTTAAGATTCTTATGAAAATTTTTAGAATATTTAAGCTTTCGTAAGAGCGAGATTTTTAAATGGCTCAATAACGATCTTAATTTATCTCAGCGAGGAAACGAAGATGGTATTGGATTGGCTTTAAACGAGGGGTCATGACGACGTCGAATGTTTTCACTAAAAAAATTATCGTTCATTATGACGTCTTTAAAATCTCATTCATGGGAATTTTCCTCCTGTCTAACGAACGCACCTCTGGCCATTACAATAGCCCCGCTGGACAAAAGCATTGGGAAAAATTGAACAAATAATGTATTCAGATGCGCATATGTGTACGAGATGTTTTAATGCTTGTCGTCATGGCGACGTTGGGCCGGAATAACGAAGGGTATCCCAAATAAACCAAATTGACATCACTTTTCGTCATATTTATTGAACGCAAATTTTACGATTGTAGTTACTTGAGGAAAGTAGTGCTTTTGTTGAAAACCCCAATCAAAATGTATTAAGAAGCGAGGCGGATTCATAAATTAAGCATGATGATGATTTGAGTGTCACACCACTATGAAATAAAAAAAATACTTTTCTCAAGTCTTATAATGTTATATAATGAGGCACAACTGTTATTACTTCTCCACAATGAGACTGATTTTTTATGGGAAAAGCTTTGTGGCACGCTTACAAAAACAAATGGCGAAGACCTACTAAATATTGTTTTTATTGATAAATGAAATCAATATTTTTCAGCCAATCAGATTACAACTAAAATTGAATTAGACGCGGACTACCCCCCCCCCCCCCCCCTCCACACACACACGCTTTGTTGAAGCTCCGTCAACACTTTTCAGAAAAAGATCTAATGTGACCTTGACCAAGGGCGTAACTCCCATTACGCACATTACGCAAATGTGAGGAAGAAATAAATCTTCTTTCGGAAAATGTCGTTGATGATTGATGATAATATCGAAACTACAGCTTATCCAAGCTGTAGTTACGATGTTTTGCTTATTCACCAACGCTAAAATCATAGAAAAGGGGAGCGGACGGAGGGCATTCATCTTTTGTCATAGTCCAAATATCGCCATTAACCTAAATATTTTATGAAGGTCTGCTGATCCGTCAGCCCGATTAGCTCAGTTGGTTGCAGCACTGGACTTCAAAACCATTGAAGTTCGACGGTGTGGGTTCAAACCCGGACTGACACACTAATAAACTAATTGTCTTTCGGATGAGACATTAAACCGAGGCCCCGTGAGACGGTGCTTTACATCGAGCACGTTAAAGAACCATGGCGGATCTCAGCAGTAGTTTCGTCATGTATCCTTGCACTATCCTCCGTAACAACTAACCGTCTTCTGGGGGCGTCGCTCATATGGGAATGTTCTACGGTAGCGACAATAAATAAACGGAAATACACAGGTCTGCTGATTGCGTATACATTTCAAAATCCCAGTTACGACTATGTTGACCTTTAATTTCCGTGACCAAAAATCAATAGGGCAGTTCCTTTGGTCATGGGCAGCAATTGTATGAAGTTTTATGATTCTAGGCCACTTCGTTCTTGGGTTTGAGTCCGGAAACGAAAAAAAGGTCTACAGACAGATAGACAGCGGATGGGGTAAAACCAATATAGCACCTTCTACCTAGTAGTTGGGGATATAATATTTAAGACTTACCACAAGAACTGTGTAATTATGCTGGTGATCCTGTGCGTGAACATATCTGTCGGTTAGTACTGCCAGGGTCTGAAACTCCGTACTAGTAGAAGAGTTAGCGATCCCAATATCCATAAACCCTACAACATTTAAAACCATTCACAAAATAAATAGATATAATTAAATTGTATTTCTAACATGAGGTTTTCAGCTATGTAATTCTTTTGGACAGTTCCCTTTAGCCAAACTTCTTTTAGGATTTGTATGTTTTCTACATTTCATTTTAAGGAGAAAAATCTCTATTTTCAAAAATCTTTGTTTTTTCATTGAACTGGTTAAAACTTTAACGAATGATTCAAAAGTTATGATAGTAGTTTATAGTTAAAACATCGTTTGTTTGACAAGATTAATTATTTCGCAACGATTTCGGAATGAAATTAAATGAGTGAAATGAGTGAGATTTAAGTGAAATTTAAAGGAGGTGAATTAATACGGGCAATCTCGTCCATTTTGGCGAAACTATCGTTTTGAACAATTCTGAGGTATTCTGCACGATTTCGGAGCGTGTTTAGAGTGAGTACTTTAAATGCATTTTTAAATGGAGCACTGAGCGAATGATGGAGATTGTTTTTGATCGAGATGAAAGTCGATTTATCAATGACATTCTCTGGAGGGAATATCACATTTGACAGGTTATACATATTTCGTCATGAACTTGTCAATTATTCTTTTTTCTAAGCCAAACCTTTCAAAGATTCGTGCTACTGTCATACATAAGAGGAGCATTCGATTCAGCAAAAATCTTAAGATTCTAATAATGACTTTTAGGATAAATAATACGTCCCTTATCTAGCGTGATTTTTTAGACGCTAAATAAATGAGAAAACGAAGCACGTCTGACAATGGTTTTAACGAGCAGTTATCATTCAGCACTTGGAATAGCCGAGGGTCCTTCCTTAAGGTTCATGTAAAGATTTTTGAACCATATTAAATGCTGCTTCTATTTACAAAAAGACAGTTTTCCCAGCTAAACAATATATTAAATTGAAGCTGTAGATGAGCACAATCAGTTACACAACATTAGAGGCCACATCTCATAACAGAATAGCCAAACCATCATGGAAAGGGGCATTTTGTTCAAAACCAACAACTTCATTAAGGCTGTATAAAATTTGCCTTAATTTGACCGGAATGTAGACACATGCTACTACTAGGTACATCTACAACCTTAGATATAAAACTCACTCTCAAAGAGCTCTTTTGAAATAATCAATTTCCTTTTTATTTTGTCAACTACTGGTTTGGTCTGCTTTTAAAATAGATGTTAGTTATAGTATATCACACCATAATATTGTGAAATAGTTTCTGCGATTTATTTCAAATTAAAGTTTTTTTGAATTAAATAATCTATAATAAATAACTAAATAATTATCATTTTGTGAAATAGAAATTGATATATTGCTTAACACCCTTATAGGTAAATGAACTATAAATGTCCATTGATGTTGTGATAACACACCATATACCTTACATAAATCTACATGTTAACAAAATTCGATTGATATATATCGATGGCTCAGTGCGAAACAGTTGTAACTCCCTATAAACATATAGGGAGTTACAACTGTTTCGCGCTGAGCCATCGATATGACATATGTGTTTCTAAAATAAGTCAAAATAAATTGCTTGCATAACTACGTTTAAGGCCAGAGTTTTTTACCAACGGTTGTAGTAGTACCTTGTTAGTAATTAAGACTGTACTTGGTTAAAATATGAGGCAATTTTATCCAACCGTCATGCAGTTGCTTGTTCTGTACAAAATAATAATTTTCCAGAATATTTTGGCTCTATCACTATGGATATGACAGTCTTTTGTTGCTTAACTGTTTGTGCTCATAAAAAGCTTCATTTTGATATATAATATACCTGGACACACTGCTTTTTCTTGGAGTGCCCTTAAATTGGGTCTAAAACACATGAACATTTATGATAGATTTTTTTTAAAAAATTGTTTTCAAATATAGTAAGGATATGAATACCTGGGAATCCTGGCTCATAGTGGTTGTAGTTTTGTTGAAACTGGAAGAAAGCTGTTTGTCCTGCCCGGTAGGTTCTATTGATGTCAGGCGTTTCTGGGGATACACCTCCGCAGGGTGGTGTGTGACGAAAACATGTAGGGCTGCCAGACTGAAAGAATTTTGAAGTATATATAAAAAGGAAAAAGGAACCATCTAGGAACTCCGCAAAAATAAACATTTGAGAGAGATATTGGAATCAGTACAGGCCAACAAGAGCGAGAATTTGAATAAAAATCAATGGAACGTACATTTATTATTCCGGGTTCAGAAAATTAGGTAAAATGCGAAAAGGTTCAATCCTAGTCAGTCTGCGCAAGACGCGCAGACTGACAAGGTTCGACACTTCACACACTGCATAGATGGTCCCTTTTCGCGTCATGGATCACATATAATTTAAACGTCTTTGAGGGGGCATTATACTGATAACGCCTGTATAAACCCAGTTTCTTTGTTTATATTATGACAATTTAGTTTCATTAATTTATTATACATATTGAGCCGTAAAGAATGGCATTTTCGTTCCCAAATGTTCTTTATTACCTATTTGGCGGTCCTAACATACATATGACATATGAGGGCCAGCATTCATTGTTCAAAACATCGGACAATACCAAAATATACCAACATTGATCAGACTTTGAAGTTCGTATGAATTCGTCTTTCTACGAAGGCCACGGCGGCACTCATTCTTTCCGACTATTTGTCTCTCACCAATGGGTTGATAATCGTAGACCTATGTGAGATAGCAGCTGGATGCTAGGAAAGGATGTGGTGTTTGTACTGGTGAGAGAAATACCAGGAAGAAAGCTTATTTCAGAACACGATTTTAACCCGATTCCAATTTTGCACAAAAAATGGCAACGGCGAGAGGATAGGAAATTTAGAATTGTTATTGTTTCGAATCACAACAGGAGTATGGATCAAACAATACCATTGATGTCGATGATGAAAAATGGTTGCTTTAACATGGCTTTAAATTATTCCAAAACAATGTGTATCTTAATTGGCTCAAAGGAGAAACTTAAAAATGCACTGATTTGAAGTTAAACAATTCTACAATAAAGGATGGAGAAAGTAACATGAAAACAAGAGGGCAAGAATGGCCCTTAGCCGCTCACCTAAATTTTATTGGTGCAGTGGATGTGGTTGGGGAGGAGATGCTACATATAGAATTCAAGGTGAAAATATTTAGGAGGAGACGTCGTTTAAAGATTCAGAGTGAAAAAATGCCACGCCCATTTTATACACCATTTTGAATTTCGCGAACAGTTTCGGAAGTGAAAAATTATGAGAAATTCATTGAAAAGATGTGATTTCTATGAATAATTCATGGTGAAAAAATGACCCGACCTGTCACGCCTATATTAATGGACCGATCAAAATAATTATGTCGAACAATCTTCAAAGGGGATAACTCTACGAACATTCTAAAAAAATCCTTAAAATTTCCCAAGCGGCTTAGGAATGAAATTTACCAAGACCTGTCAAGCCCAAGAAGGCTCTTCTTGAAGAATGGGATCAAATTCCATAATATAAGATTAGGAAGCTTATAAGCAGTATAGAAAGACGTTGTCAGGCCGTAATCGAAGCCCGGGAACATCACACGCGCTTTTGAAGTGTACAGATTTTTTTTAATTTTTTTTTGGACAAACCTAATTTCTTTATTTTCATGATAACATCGTAATTGTTGATTTTTTACACTTATGTCCTTTGGGCAAGCCTTTATCTTTAAGCAACAGCCAGACAATTATTCTTTTAAAAGATCTTAATACCTTAAACACAGAAGTTCTCAGAAACATAAAAAGCTTGTATAAACTGGTCATGATACAAAAATATTCAACTAGAAAAAAGTGATCCAAATTTTCAGTAATATATTCTTGTTTCCTATAGACCTAAGCATTTGCTGGTCAAGCAAATGTCAAATGTCAAATTAAGTATGTAGATTTTTTCTTCCAATTTGATGTAGGTAAAATAGATTTATATTATATGGTTGTTCTCTACAAAATGTGATTTTGCGAATCACTTTGACCAATTACAGGATTATTCCGTTAATTTGTCAGATAATATAGAAGATGAGTTTAGATTAGCTAAAATGTTTTTAAGAATTTTATGATACACCTATCGAGCTGACAAAACATCTGTTTCCATTTCGTATGCCAAGTTGTTTTTCTCGCAATGCACACTTTTAATTTTCAGTGATGAACAAAAACCACTCGTCGATAAATTTGAGTTAATTGCGTATTGCTCATTTTGTATGAGGTGTGCAGTAAGTAATAGTTATAGTTCATTTCTGATAATTTACGCGATATAACCTAAGCGGAGCGTTAGCGGAACGCAAGGTTATATGCGTAAATTGTCAGAATATGAACTATAACTGTTTTACCGATCGACTTATTTTTTCATCAAATAACACTAGTTCATTTGAGTTGCACGTCAATCAATGATGTCATTCAAATTTGTTGCGTCATACATTCTTCAATCAAATCGAGGTAAACAAAAAGTGGGAGGAGCGAAGTTAATCACCATCGGGTTTCTGTAATGATTTGGTCATTTGGCGAGACAAATCAGTTGAGGTCGTTCGGTGAACAAAACCTCGTGATTTCTGCGAGTGGATTTTGTATTCCTTTTAGTTAGATTTTTGCGGACATTATGCCTCCTTTAGGGATTTTGTACTTTTAGAAGAACAGTTATCGATCACGGCATATTCAGCCGCACAGTGTTAGCTCTTCGTACTATCATTCAAAAGGTCCCAGGTTCGATCCCCGACGGTGGCACTCATCCTTTCCGACTATTTGTCTTCCACCTATGGGTTGAAAATCGTAGATCAATGTGGGATATCAGCTGGAGACTAGAAAAGGCATGGTAGCACTGGTATAAGAAATACCAGGAATTCATTTTTATGTGCTCTAGCCGCCGCAATTTAACTGAGAATTGTTGAAGGCTTTGTTAAACCCCATTCAATGAAACAAAACCACGGCATATTCATTGTCAATACTGTAAAGTTTGCAACAAGACGTTAGTAGAAAACAGTGCCTCGAAAAGTTACCAAAGTTACCTAGTTACCAAGTTTTGGTTCCAAACCGAGTCACATTGGCTTTCGACATAAGTCAGCTATCACAGACTTAACATGTTTCGAATCACTTTCTTTTTGCAAATATCTGTATCCCTAGAATCCTTTGAGTAGGCATTTTGTTTTTTTTTCTACAATTAGTTTGCATACACATACCTTTTATAGGAGCATTTGATTGCATTTTGTTAAGAGTGGGACCTTTGCGGAACTGTCGTTCGAGAAATCCAAAGTAATCAATTTTTCAAAGGAAGTGAGAGTTTATATCGTTTTAACCCTGTCGTCTTTTTTATGTCAATGTGAAAATGTGGAGTACAGAAAGACTTGGTATGAGCAAACTCGTCGATGTCATTCTTACTGAGCACTGTATACCATGTAGATTATTATTTTATTATCCGAATCATTGATTTATCTGCTAAATTTTATCTTGATTAACATGCAGACAAATCATGAAAGAATTTTCTCCTCGTTTAAATGAGTAATTGTGTAATAATAAGCATAAGTGCAAAAGAACATTCACCAATGTTTTTATTATAAATACTCGATTACAAGTAAAGGGTCTTTCGGGACATTTTATCAGACAAGTTAATAACGTCACTGTCTAGTTTTGAATGTAGTCCCCGCCCATTATGACCTAAAGTCACGTAGCTCACTTATTCGAGCAGACCGTCAGGTTATGGAATATATTTTTTGAATTTCAAACGAAATAGCGGCCTTTCATTGGAGGAAAAAATAGGGCGATCGGAAAAGAAACTTTGGATACTGATTAAATGATCATTTAATGACACGTTCGTGGATTTATTTAACTGTTACGTCAGAACTGATTAAATGACATGATATTAATGACATTACGGTTGGCGCTTACCGTCGAGAAATGGCGGTCAACGTCATATGAGCAATAACGGTGTAAACATTACATCTTTTTTTTAATCTTTTCACCCATTTGCCTTATTATCTAGAATCAAGGAAATTATCAGAATCCTTTTAAGATTTTTCAAAGTAAGGAGTCTTTGCGAAACCGATTGTCTGTGGTGACCAACCTGACTGTATATTTCTTGTTCGGTTATAAACAGGTATACTTGGGTTAAGAGCTCGCTTATTATCAGGCCGGATTTCTTCCGACGTCGAAACCGCTATACAACGCGAATAGATTGTGTCTTGCGTAGAACTTAGCGTAGTATACATATCGAAAAGCTTAAAGTTCTACTTTAATGTTTAAGTTGACCTGTCTACGATTCATTTTTTAATTCAATCGGAGAAATTATCACCAAAGCTGAACTTAGTGACTTTGTAAAAATCAAACGGAGGTTTTCTGAACGATGTCACGTGACGGCCATCAGCGCGTGTTATGAAGCACTCCGAACAAAGTGAGAAAAATACTCAATTTCTAGGCACTCTTATTTGTATAAGTTCAATTGGAATAGCACTCATTTATCGATCACCCCTCTTAATTAAAATGACGTGGCCCTTGATGTTTTCAAAAGTAAAATTCGTGACATCCCGGTTACTGGATCATGTTTACCAACACCGCTATGTGGTACATGTTTTGGGATCTAAAAGTCGCGAGTGTAAGTCTATTTAAAGAACATATTTTCCGACTTTTGAGGAATATCCAACGAGTGCCAGGTCATTTTAAGAGCAGTTTGTGATTAGTCTGCGAATACACAGAATTCTAGTTATTAAAAAAAGCATATTTTATCAAAGGGAGACAATAGAAGATGTCTACTCTCGTTCAACTCGAAATATTTAAGTACCTCCAATTAATATCATTCGAAACTCGCGCATAATGCTCAATAGATTTTATTTCGAAAGCATTTAAAAGCCATTCAACAAGTCAATATCCACAATATCCTATAAACTGTATTGCTTCCCTTTATATCAGTCAAAACTCGCTCAAAGTCACCGTCATAGCGCTTTCGGTAGCGCACAGAACTCTATATCATGTTGCCCCGGGTCCCCGTCAGCACGAATTCTTTCCGACATTTGTCTTCAACAAATGGTAATCGTAAACCTTTGTGTGATGGACAGCTTGGGGCTTTGAAAGGATGTCGTGGTAGAACTAATGAGAGAAATACTAGAGGTCGATGGCAAGATGCTTATACCGTCGTAACATGAAATAATGTTGAAAGCAGCGTTAAATTCATCCGTTGAAATCATTACACTGATTAAATTTCAACCCGAAATCGTTTCGAAATCATTTATTGTGACTACATATTTCATGTTGCTATTAGCTGTACCTGAAATATGTCTATTGTTCCTCTTTGTCGTGGAGTAATCAAACACAGATGGCAGGACACCGCTGGTACTGAGAACACCAATAATAACACCAGTCGTATTTGATCCATTATCACAGTATATCTCGCGCTGACATCAGGTATAAAAAGACACCCGAATTTAGTTCAGCGACTTGTCGTTATCACAGTTAAGATATCAGGTGACGATAAAGGTCTATCTTGGTCACATTCATGAAATTTCAACCCGATGTAACGTATCTTAAACACTGGCGTAAGTCAACGTACCTTAAATAAATTGCTTATGATTGTAATAGAGCGGTATCCGGTAATTGCGGATACCTAAAACATTTCGTGTAAATAAGATGCAGAGAGGCACTACTACTTTTTTATCTTTAAGCGTTAATTTTTTCGAGTCGTTGCTTATTCGAAAACCTCAAATTCTTTTAACTGTCTAGTAGAAACGAAATATGAAATGTAGAACCTTTTTTTGTTTTCAAAATCAAAATGGATCCTTCCAAGTTGAGGAATAACAGTTGTAGTTGTAGTCAAGATCGCATTTAAGGGGAATTTTAGAATGAAATAATATTTAGTGTTTATAGATACGTATTGTTATTTATGTTTGGTTTTTCTCATATAAACGATTTAGCTTCACTTGTTTAAAGCACCGTTTAAAAAAATAAATAAGTAGAAATACTTTTCAAGCAAAGGTAGGACTGCAAGAGAGTTGTTTTCTAGTCTTAGTTTTGACTTGCAGGTTACCTGTTAACTCAGTTCAAACAGGCCTATGTGGCTTTACAAGACGAAGGTCGTTTTTGGTGGACGTTTCTACGTCTACCATTCTTGGGCGGTGAGAAATTTACGGTCAGATGCTGTCACCTTTTTTCTTCGAGACTCGTTTTCGCTAGACAACCGTGCATTTTGAAATTGGCAATAAACAAAAATTCTATACAATTTATAGATTATTTAAAGACACCCTTTAAAGGCGAAATCAACTGCCAATCCTAAACCACGCGTTTTAAACCTTCGCGTAAGAATATTATTAAATGACAAGGCGATGATTCGCCAATAGGTTTTTCTGTGGTGTAAGGGGGACAAAAACTAAGTAGCTGAACTTTTAGCACGGTGTCTGAGAGACAATTGGTAGTATATAAACATTCCTGCTATCTAAAATCCCGCTAAATAGTTTTTCTTACACATTAAGGAATTTTTCTCGATGTTTTGAGTGAAAGAATCGTTTTCTCATTCAGTATTTAACATTTTTAACCTATCTACATGGAAAATATGAGAAGATTCAACACAAACAAAAATTGTCTTGCAATTAAAATTTTATGCAACCTCTACATTTAGATAAAAATTAAAGTTGAAGTATGTTTTATAGTCTGTTTCTTTCCCAGTCATATTCAGCCAACCTCATACTTTAACCCCCGATTATCGAATTGCAAGTCGGCTTTTCACACACGGCGCATATCGACAGCCACATCACTTAGATTCAACTGGGTTAGGAGGAACAACGTTGAGTTATGTTTTAGTTAAGAAAAATTCCCGTGGTCTGGCCGAGACTTTTGTTTATATTATTCTTCGTGTGGCTGAGTATAATGATGAAAAGCCACAACATGAGTGTTAGGAAATATTACTTGTAGGCACATTTTTATCAAAAAGTAAGTGATTGGATATCGAAGCTTTCCATACCATTTTCTTATCGTTTAGTTTGAGGACGTACGATGGCTGAACGTTGCCCAAAGCGTTCTTTTCTTAAACTAACGGAACGTGTACTAATTTTGTAGCCATTTTTTATTTTGTCGGAAACTGTCGGTCGATTAGACTATTGTCGTTTGATTATTTTTGAAACGTTTGAATGCAACTTTTACAAGTGGAAGAAACTGACACTATTGGGTAGTTTGAATGTATCCGGAAGACCTGTAAGTAACATTTTGTATGGTCTTTCGAATACCAAAATTATGTTGAACCATAGTGTCATTTCAACTAAATAATTTTCTGTTTTAGGTAGTAACCATACTTTTTTATCTATTCATCCATGATGACATGATGATACACATGTATAATCCGTTTGACTTCTATATGGACCAACATTTTGCCGAAAATCTCAGAATTGAACTAACGAGACGTATATTTTTCTTGTCATATCATATTTTCTATCTAATACCACGAAGAGTTTTGTTTCTCAGGCTTTTTTTAATGTAAAATAATGATTTTGTCCGTCCATCTACAAGTTAACGCTCAGCCTTTCATGCCTTCTTGGGTCTGTTTTAAACAGAACAGCGATTTATCTATCTATAAATAGTTTTTATTTGCATAAGGGCCGAGTCAAAAGTGTATGATTTTAAGTGAGTCGTTTAAGTATAAAAAAGGGTATTTTCATAAAATTGATTTTATCGAAGATATTTACTCCCCATTGGATATCAAATTAGAGTGTATTCCTTCTTTGTTCAAAAAACGTTTGACCAGATTATTGATATTTTTTCTATCTATCCTGAGGTGAGCCCCATATTCACATTTCTAGACCAATAAAAAGTATTATTTAACGAAGTTGATGGGATTTTCACGAGGAAAACTAGATAAGCAGGCGATTAATTGCTGTACAAATCACATGAAATTTAAGTTAAAGATGACATAACAATCGATATGCTAATTAGCATTTCCAAATAAGGAATAATCGATATTTCCTCTGTCAAATGTTAGTGTAAAACCACGTGTTTTAACTATATGTTTACATTTTCTTACTACTGAACAGCCTCCATCACCCCTCGTCTTTAAGTGCGGAAAATGCGAAATTATTAACATTAGCTAGATGGACAAAATCATTATTTGGAAGTCATTTTATTTTCAAAAAATATTTTTTGGAATGGTATCAGCTATAATTAAGATATAACCACTTGCTCAAGCCCAATATTATGTAATTGATGAAAAGTTGGTCCTTATAGAAGTCAAACGGACTATACATTTATAATACAATATAAATATAAAAAATCTTAACATTAAGAATAATTGATATTAATTCCTGTATGCAAACATTTATTATTTATCAAGCTGAGTGTCATGAGATTTGATTTTTTTTGTGTGTGTGTATGTGTGTGTGTGTGGTATGACTTGATCTGATCTTGCGTTTTTGTCTTTCATACTAAAGATAAACTTTCCAAATGTGTTTGTTTTTAATTTGCAAAGACGACTATTGGTACTTTTGACAGATGTGATTGTAAGTATGTGAAATGTTTCAAACGCACCTCATTTATTGTTTGGTATTAAATAAGGCAGCGGTAAATGAATTAGATTTTTTCATGCCAATGAGCTTGATAAATCGATCATAGCATTAGTATATGCTTACTTTATATTTATCACAGATAAATGTATAGTTTTGTAGAAAATTAAAGTATAAAAAGCAAACTAAACAACTCGAAAAAAAATAGAAAAATAAACTGAATGAATTGAACATGGTGTCTAAGGAAACGAAAAAAAAGGGTTTTTTTATATGGATTGTTTGACAAAAGGATTCATCAATCAGTCATATGTACCATACCCTTTAAAATTGTACATTTTTCATGAAAAGGATTAAAAAAAATAGACTTAAACTTTTTTTACTTTCAACTTTTAATACAATTCTCACACCAAATTACAAGGTATTTAAAAAAAATAAACATCACATTAACATGTAAAATAGAATTGATCAAGTCATATGGCAGTACAAGAAAAGGTAAGAAAAAAAATTAAAAAAAAAAGTGAAGGAAAGGTAGGAAGAGGGAGGGGGGAAGTAAGAAGGGTTGGAGATGGGGGGGAGACACGCTAGAGTGTGGGGAGAGCCTTTTTACTATTGTTTTAAGAATCTATAATTTTTTTTAAAAACAAAGGAGAGAGAAAAAAGGATCTGAGCAGTAAATTAATTGCAAATCAATGAATTGCGAGTCAGTTTAGTTGATTTTTCTTGTATTTCTAGCGTTGGTGTAAACTGTCTTTTTAAACCCTTTACTGATGAAATTATGTTTTTCAGTTTACAAGTTTATATATATTGTTTTAAGATTAGACACAAAATAGTAACCATACTTGAAATATTTCTCTATAGTGTTTCAATATCCAACAAAATGTCAATAAAGAAGTAGATGAAGATGAACAAATTAACCGTTATTTCAATTTGAAAGTTATTTCCACAATGTCGTTTTTTAATAAACTATATCTTCCTCCTTCATGATATTGCATATATGTAAGATAAAACGATTATTTTGAAGTACATAAAAAGTACAAAAGAACTTGTTCCTGGTCATTGCATGAGAGAAATATATAACTATCCAAAAATACCTACCATCCAAGATTACCCTCATTAGAAATGAGCTTTAAGAAGTGCTTTGCTTCAGCTTTCACGAGACTTTGTTCCATATTGTTTTTGACATCTGAAGTCATGTTTTAAAACGTGGTTAATAATGTTTTCTTTAAAATATCACGATATCTTTTTTCAACTATCGATAGTGCTTCGTTGAAAGTTGTATGTTTGTGTATGGACTTGACCTTGTGGTGTTGATTTTTGAAGATGTGATGTTGGTGTCTTGAAAGCAGTTCTAAAACGCAATATTTTTATTAAAGTAACTGCGGATAGATAACATGGTAACATTTCCGACTTTATCAAAATCTCACAATAATTTCTGAGATTTATCTTTGAAATGCGGGCATTAGCTAACACGCAATAAAAAGGGTTCGAAGCTCGTTCATTTGACGTCGTGACGTCATCAAGGGACCACACATTTTTCGAACCGTCAAAATCAGTATATTCATTTATTTTTTTAACTAATCGGCCGAGTTTTACGAAAACAATTCCAGTTAGAAAGTTCAAGAACGCCCGAGATAGACGTTTCATATTTGTTCATTTGAACAGAAAAACAGACCTGAAACGCTGTCTATTTCGCCATTTTTAAGATTTGACGTTCCTTTTTTCATTTTCAAATTTTGTAAATTGCTAGAAATTTCTAAAAAATTTGTCCGGTGACCTATGCTGACTTTTTTATTATTATTTTATAGCGAAATGAATATGTTTTACTTTTATCAAACAAAATGATATGTCTTCGAGTCAGATATTTCATTAAATTTGATTTTGTGAAGTTGTTGAAACATGTTTGTCGACCTCGATCTCGCACCAAAACCATCATTACTATGCTTATTTGACGCCAATCTTTGTGTAATAACGTATTCTAAAATATTTGAAATTTAGGTTTATTGTTAAAAATAGGCTTCAGAAGTATCAAATCTAAATGTGATTTTAAGAAAAAATAATCACTTAATTTTTCATCCTTTTAAAAAGACAGCTGTTGTGAACATTTGACACGACGTTGATACACGATTTTGATAAATCGCAGTTTTTTCTTATATTTAGTCTTTTTTTGATTGGTATCTTTAATTTAAAGAACAAGCAAACAAATCTCCCTTATGTTTCTCTTGTAATCATTGTTATTTAGCTTATCTATGAATTCATGAGTGACTCTGAATGTGCATGGACTTTGGCTTCCAATACGAAAATGAGTACGTTTACAAATCCAATCCAGATTCAAGTGATGGTAAGAATCTATGTGCTATTCGAGCTCGCCCTCTTAAACAAGTGCTTCGGTTATTCAATTTCCCGGCATTACCTTCTCGCGCTCAAATTCATAAATGGGTTTAATTTTCACGCAAATTGATAATATGTAAGCTGTTTTCAAAGTTCACAAGCGTTTTGTTTTTTAAATACTGGGCTAAGTTTCTTGAGATTTTGATATAACAGCGGTCTATATTTTTACCGAATTAAAAAAAAGAAACTCATCACAATTGCACCAGGTCTCCTGTTTCCTTGTATTTGTCTCACTAGTACAAATACTATGTAAAAGTTCGGAGTGTCGCCGCCGTCATAGCGCAGTCTATATAAAGGTCCCGTGTTCGATCCCCGACGGCGGCACTCATTCTTTCCGACTATTTGTCAGTTATTGACAAGGTGAATGATTTTGGATTGGTTCTTGAATGAAATTAATTGAGTGTGTGGAGGGAGTTTTGAGTGAATTTAATGGAAGGTAATCCAACATCGCAAATTTTGTTTAGGATGAACAAAATTAGCGATATAAATTACCCCCCTTTCATGAAATATGCATACAAGTTCTAAAGATAGCTTCCTAGTTCTTAAAGAACAAATTAGACGCTTACAATTTGATTTAAGTCAGTTAAATCGCGATTTTTTTCTTTCCATGTTTAACTTGAATGGCGTTATTGATTCTACATTTTTCAATGGGTTTGAGCGTTTCTGAAAGGTTTGAGTGAGTGTTTAAAATGAATGATTGGAGCTATGAGTGAATGATTTAGAATGGTTTTGATCGGAATTAGTGTCATTTTCACGACGTTTCTAACTGTAACACCTTACAATGGATTCCTGGTATTTCTCTCCCAGTACTACCATTACGTCCTTGCCTAGCCTCCAGCTGCTATCTCACATAGGTCTACGATTATAAACCCATTGGTGAGAGTCAAATAGTCGGAAAGAATGAATGCCGCCGTTGGGAATCGAACCTGGGACCTCTTAATTTGCTGTCCGACGCGCTACCAACTGCGCTATGGACGGCGGCCGAATGATTCGCAAAGACAAAGAAAGCTTTTTTTAGATCTTTAAGGCATATTTTGTTATAGAGGGTGAGTAATAAGTTTCGCTGTATTTTTTAATATTGAACAAAATTAGCCATTATGGATTACCTTTCTTTAATTGCATTTAAAAGTTACTCACTGCGCTCATTCAATATCACTCCAGTTCATTCCCAAAGCATTCACGGTGTCAACTTCACGATATTCTGAACTGTACCACTACCTTTTATCATTTAAAATCTGTCCAGTAAGTGTCTCAGGAGAAAATTGTTCGTCACGAAAAAGGCCTAGGTTGGTGTTGTACAAATCAATGTTGAAAAGAAATTATGACATAATAATAATAATTCAAATCCTTCTTTCACAGAATAAAGAAACTTCAGATCATATTTCTGTCCACAGGCTTAAATTGATCACTTCTTTAAGTTCTCTTCTTAAGAATATAAACATTTCATGGCCTTTAGTACTATCAGTACAATATGTACTTTGATTTATTTATTATAGCTGTTCAAGAATTTCAAAGAAGATTACTAGAGACGATTGATCACCAGATTTTCTTTCAGCTCGGATGTAGTTTGAAGGAAACTGTTTCTATACAGCTGTTCAAGAATTTCATAGATGTGCAGTACATTGATTACTAGAGACCACCAGATTTGCTTCCAGCTCGGATATAAAAGCAGAATGTATGGGATTGTTTGGCTTAACTAATGGTTATCTTTTAAAGGCATTGGTCGTTCCGAGTCAAAGTTTTCAATTACTAAATTAAGTAAACTTGAATTTCTAATTTAATACAGGCAGTTAGGATTTTTAAAGCATGACTGACATGAATTAAGAGGAGCTGCAGATTCGTATAGGTACAGTTGAAAAAGTCAAAATTCAACGGAATGTTAATTTATTGTCTTTTTTGCATTTTAAATTAATAATGTATTTATGAAGCAGAACTGAAACTGTGTCTATTTGCTCAATCATTATGTAGGGCATTTAAACTAAAGGTATGAGATGAATGGTAAATCTGGTTTTCTGATAAGGCCAAAGTTACTTATCAAGGATAAATGGAAACAAATCATATGTATAAATGTTTAACAGTGACATTTATATATGCTATGCTTTGCTTTTATTTATTACTTTGTATTACTGTGATTATGGACCTGTTGGGCTGGCGGAATATAAATCTATATAAATAACAAACAACAACATCGCCTACAAATGCATCGCTCGGCTGCAGGTGCTTGATAATGAAAAAAAAATCCAAGTCGGAAAAAAGACATGACTCTGTATCGCTCCACTGGCTTTAAATCTTTAGACTTTCATTAAATAAAGCTTACTTTAAATGAATACATTAACACTCCAAAATCTCCTAAGACCTATTTAATAATGACTAACTGGTTCTGGTCCATATTGCACCAAAATACTCAATCACAATGAACCTGCATCAGTTCACCCATCTTATTAAAACATAAGGTTCAGAAGGAGATGTCATTCGAAATTTTAGGGCTCAAAATAGGCCCCACCTTGCCACGCCCACATTTATGGACTAATCAAAATTTCTTGAACAATTTAAGTAAAGGGTCACCCAAGGAACATTCTGTTAAAGTTCGATTGAAATCGGTCCAGTGGTTCAGGAGGAGATGTCGTTTAAAGATTTTGGGCTCAAAATAAGCCCCGTTCTGCCATGCCCACATTTATGGACTTATCAAAATTTCTTGAACTATTTAAGTTAAGGGTTACCCAAGGAACATTTTGGTAAAGTTTCATTGAAATCGGCCCAGTGGTTCAGGAGTAGATGTCGTTTAAAGATTTCGGGCTCAAAATAAGCCCCGCCATGCCACGCCCATATTTGGGGGCCAATCAATATTTCTTGATTAATTCAAGTAAAAGGTCACCCAAGGAACATTTTGCTAAAGTTTCATTGAAATCGGCTCAGTGGTTCAGGAGGAGATGTCGTTTAAAGATTTCGGGCTCAATATAAGCCCCGCTCTGCCACGCCCATATTTATGGGCCAATCAACATTTTTTAAACAATTTAAGTAAAAGGTCACCCAAGGAACATTTGGTAAAGTTTCATTGAAATCGGCCCAGTGGTTCAGGAGGAGATGTCGTTTAAAGATTTCGGGCTCAAAATAAGCCCCGCCCTGCCACGCCCATATTTGGGGGCCAATCAAAATTTCTTGAACAATTTAAGTAAAAGGTCACCCAAGGAACATTTTAGTAAAGTTTCATTGAAATCGGCCAAATGGTTTGGGAGGAGAAGATTTTTAAAGATTTCAAAGTGAAAAAATGCCACGCCCTGCCATGCCCATATATGGGAGCCAATCAAAATTCTTTGAATAATTAAGAAGAGGGCCACCCAAGGATCATTTCTACCAAGTTTCGTTAAAATCGGCCCATTGGTTTGGGAGGAGAAGATGTTTAAAGAAAAATTTTACGCACGGACGGACGCACGACGGACACTCCGCCATGACAATAGCTCGCTGGCCTTCGGCCAGTGGAGCTAAAAATGCTTTCACCGCAAACGCGAACGACGCCAAAGTGATCACAATGCCTTGAAGTAGTACTACTCGGGTTTTCTCCGAAACAGCCGAGCGTATAAAACTAGTTGTTGGTGTTTATGTTCTCATGCCATATTTTTGTAGAATATTTTTGGAGTTTTCGGTATGTTCGTATGAGCGTATTTGTTTTCTTTTTATAAAGTCTTAATAGAATGATACGGCTTGTATAGCAATCTTTGCAAGCCTACTTGAACGCAAGCCAGTTATGACATTGTTTACTTGACCTAAAGAATTCCTAATTCTATAAATCGGGATTTTAAAGCAGTTATGAAAAGATAGCCTGATAAAAATGTGAACGTTAGACTGACTATAAACTTGAGAAAAATGACATTTTGTTACTCTACGTTCAAGCTTTCCGACCTAAAGGCTAAAGCTCCATATTTTAAAAGGGACGTGGTACGTTAAGACGTAACGGCAAAAGTTGACGGTCAACACTGTAACAAATGACTTCCGTTTTTATATAACGTAAAGTGGATGATTTTCAAGTTAACTACGACGAAAAGCGACGAAATAGTTCATATTTCGTCACTCATTTGTAAAATATACAAAAATATTGAATCTAGTCAAAGTAAAAATGATTACATGTTACATAAATATTATTAATATGATTTATATCACCTTCAATATACAATCAATTTGTGAGCAGTGAGTACGACGGAAACTATTGAAAGCAAAATCCGAACCGAAACGAAACTGAATCGGATTCGAATTAAAACCATAAAAGTTTCCAATCAAACAACGGTGTTAAAACTTATTGAATTGATTGAAATGAAACTTTTACACAAGATTTTGTCTGGTTCTGTGAACGAGAAATATTTAAGACAATGCTTATTAATTGACCTGGCGTTCAAACGTCGAAAAAAACGCGTAAGTGGGACAATTTTAAGACGAACATTACGATCTATATTTCCGTTAGCAAAGGAGATTTTGGCGAATGCTTTTATATTTGCGGAATATGTTCTATATGTATTTTGAATATGAAGTTAAATTAAGAATATGTTGATATTTTGTACAAAAAAAATGTGCATAAAAATTTTCACCGGTATTTTTTTTGACGTTTTTGCGCAAATTGGGACAATTTTAAGACTGAGAAAACTCAAAATTAAACTCATTAGATCAAGCTGAATTTCGACAAAAATATAATTGCATAAATTCCAGTTCAGATTTATTTCAAATATAATTTATTATCAATTTATTCCGAAGATAAACCGAATTAATGCCATTTGAAAAATGACTATTGAAAAAACGACGTTTTTTAGCAATCTGACGCTACTGGCATTTTTCTTTCGTGGCTGCCATCTTTTGTTTAGACCATCTAAAAGGCATAAGACTTACATAATATTTCATTTGGCGTAATTCACCTAACATGGCAAAATTTCGTGCCTCTAGCGCCATTATTCTTTAAGATATTACAATTTATTGAAACGATCTAGTGTTTTTGTTACATCTGACGGCGTCCTTTCTGGGGTATATTTTTGGTTCTGTAGACTATAATATTTTTTTCTTTGGTATGAAATTAATTTTAGCCGAATAAGAATAATCCACTCTCAAGAAACTTTTATTTGATACTAAATTTAAACGTGTGAATGCATATTAGTAGCGAATGTAATAATTTCAAATGTTTACATATCACCTATTTTGACGTGACCGGCAACTTTTGCCGTTACGTCTAACGCATATAACTTTATCTTTAACATCTATATCTATCACAATGCTGGAATTTTACACAATAAGAAAAAATAAAACAAGCAACTGTAACATCAATAAATCGCTTTCTGGTGTATCTCTTCTTATCTACATTACAAGAAATAGTTTACCTTATAACATGACCTGTAAGAATCCTATAACTAGATAGCTGTAAGAGCCTTTTATTTGACAGAAAATCTATACCAGCTTACCGCTACAGTTTGAACGTAGTGAGGATTAAATGCATTTGAGTTCTCTAAGTTTCCACTGAGAATTCTCAGATTCATTATTCTTATTTTAAATATGTACTAGGCAAAACTTCTCACTTACAACTTAAACTATCAATATCTAAAAAAGTAATAATCAATTTTATTGAAATTTCGGGAAGGTCTTACATAGGTCCAAATCTTGCGATTAATGTGATTTGTGGTTACAAGGTCGGCCAATTTTACGCTTGACTGCGCAGTGGCTAAAATTATTTTAATGCGTACTCAGGATTTCCTCTTGCTAATTAAAAAATCAAATTTTATTGAAAATGGGATATCAGTCGCTACCCAATCCCGCTGATAAGGAAATCAAAGTATCAAAACACAGAGAAGACACAAGAAATGAAATTTAAAATTGCTTATTTGCGTTTTCAATACAATTGTCATTCGTGTCTTCTGCGTCTCGATTAGTGTAGCGTGAGCAATAAAACGTAACGGTAATGAATTCTTCAACTGATTATGTCAAATAATAATCGAAGAAATTTACTGGACTTTTTTCAGAGAAGATGGTACGGTGGCATAGAGGTGACATTTCCATTTTTTTATTTACCTCGAAAAAAAATAATAATTTGAAAAAAAAATGGGATTTTCGTTTTTCAAGGTTTTTTTTTTCATGGAATAATAAAAAATGCTAAAAAACAAAATACATTTTTTTTTTAAAAACTCATTAATGAAAAAAAATGCGAAAATCAATTTTCGTTTTTCAAGTTTTATTGTATTGAATAAAAAAATGCAAAAAACGAAAACTTAAGTCGTGAAAACGCGATAATTTGACCAATCAAAATCTCCTACTAAGTCGTGAGCACGACTTAATTATCCAGTAAGAACTGCCGATACCTATTTTCGTTTTTCGCATTTTTTTTATTCTACAAAAGAAAACTTGTAAAACGAAAGTTGTGGATTTTGTTTTTTGCATTTTCTTTTTTTCTAAAATAATAATAATAAAAAAAAACAACTCGTAAACGAAAATCAAACTGTTTGTTTTTCGCATATACTTTTATTCTTTAAAAAAAACCTTGTAAAATGAAAATCGAGGATTTTTTTTTCGCATTTATTTTTATTCTTTAAGAAAAACTTGAAAAATGAAAAACGAGGATTTTGTTTTCGCATTTATTCTTATTCTTTAAAAAATAACCTTAAAAACGAAAATCCCAGAATATAAAAAAAAAGTGCAAATGTCACCTCTATGCCACCGTAAGATGGAGCTTAAATGCTATACACTGTTGATTTCATGAAAGTGTCATAATACACATTCTTTTTGATGAAATTCAAAAAAATGTTTACACAGTGTACATATAAAAATATCATTCACGGCATAATTCACTGAAAAAAACAAAAACAGCTATTCAGAATAAGTGAATATTTTTTTTCTTTTCGTAGACAAAATATCTGACAAGATCCAAATTTCAAAAACATACGGAATTGTAATTTATTAAATGTCCTTTGCAACCATGCAAAATTCCGCGAGAAATGGCGGAAATGAGACATTAGTTTTAATACAGATGATGGTTAAATGAACACAACTCGTCGAAGGTTCAAGTTTTGTAGTTTGTGCTTTTTTTATTACAGAATTGAAGGTAAATATTTTTTCAACATTTGCGCAAAATTTTAGCTTTGAGAGTTAAGAATTTTTACCAACTATGAATTACAGATATGACCTAGAGTTTTTGTCTAGTATATATCAAAACTGAGCTTCGTGATTTTTTTTAAATATCGGTGTTATTAGTATCCGCCTCTACCCTTTCACAAGTAAGAAATTATATAATACAACATCCACAGAAAGAAGGGGTATTTTGGATTTCAAATCTAATTTTTTAACAATTTTCGTCACAAATCCAAAATTGTGGGCACTCATTGCAATCGTCTCGTCAAGGCAATTGAAATGAGTATCCACATTATAGGGCATCTTTGAGAAAGGACTATTTTAGGCCGACTTTATCCCATCTTATGTGTACATCTTGTCACACTCCATCCAAGTTCTCTGAAAGGTTTTTTTACGGTTATGAAGATGACTTCGCTTTTAGGCAGAGTGATTTCTCTGACTTTATGTAATAAATTTGGTTTATAATATGACCTACGTCGCCGGAGTGAAATAACCCCGTTGAATATCCTTGATATTACATTGGTGTTATTACAATAGCGGAACAACTATTTTTATATTAAATTGGTGTTATTACACTAGTGCATTTGATGACGCCATTTCGCGATCAGTTATTGTTCGCGGAATAATTGGAATCAATAAACAGCTAGAATGTCTTCGTTTTATCACCCAAAAAATTATCGTATTATAAATAGAATATAAAATTTGTGCTCATTTTATAAAAGCTAATTTATTAAACTCATCATCTAAAACAGAGCCTCGTTTTTATCTGTAAAAAGATGACTCGTTCAATAAATTCGGTATTCAATGACCACTCATTCATTGTCCTCTAAATCGTTTGAAGAAAACAAAATTAAAAATTGTGTAATTCAAATGATGCTGATCTGTTGAAGGTATAAGAAATAATTTATATTACAGTCATTTGTAGAACCTATTCATCAGTGCTTTATCAACAAATCCTAAGAGGTCAATGTCGTCATTCTATAAGGATTACCTCTTACATGTTTTCTATAATTGCTGGAGGCAAGTCATATTGGCTTTTCAACTTCTCCCTTGTATTCACTAATTGCGGCATACCTTTGACCTTTGTGATCTCAATATTTCAGCATAAGAAGCAAATACTTAAAAAATATTAAATTTAATGCACAATAGAAATCAAACATGACCGCTGTAATAGTTTACTAAACTCATTATCTTGCATGTTTTTTCTCTTCTTCTAAATATTATTTTTTATGTTCGTTTTCTTTTGATATGTTTATTTGTATTTGTTTGTTGAACATGTATTGCAATAGAATGTATGTGATAGAGAATAATCTTTTGTTTCAGTTTAGACCGATTTATATTTCATTGAGTGAACAACAAAAGCTATGTTTTCACGAGTGGCAGAGCCAAGAGTGAAAAAATAGCTTTTTTTGTTCACGAAATGAAATATTAATCGATCTTACCAGCAAAAACAAATGAGTATTCTCTATCACATACATTCAATTGCAATACACATTCGGCACGAGTACTGGTGAATTTTCCAGGAAGCAGAATCGAGAGGGATTAATCTAAGTTGTAAGAACTTGTTTCCCAATCGATGTAAAATAAATAGATTTAAACTAAATTATTATATTTCTTTCACGCAAAATTGAGACTATATGTGACATTTCTAGGACATATTTTCGTAAAGCGCGTCATTTTGCACGTGATTGCTATGCAACGTTCATTGTGACGTCACTTATTTCGCCCCGCATAGATGACGTCAGATAGGATTATACACAAAAGCAGGGTATTAGTTGTTGATATTTCACTGCTTTTGCAGTGAGATTATCAAGTGATAATCTACCGTTTTTGCTCGATAAACAACCGAAAAGCTTTTAAGAATACGGAATTTCGTTTTATTTGAGAAAATAAAGTTCCGAATTAATGGTTCCATTGCCGAGGATCACTATATGCAAGTCAGGCTTTGACTGACTGAATGAAAAGGTAATCTCTAAGCCTTTTATAAACTACCCCCGCATGCTATTTGGACCACTATTTCAGCTCTTCAATGCCGTTTAGTAGAAAAATAGATTAAGCTGTTTTCTTTTTAATGGAGAGATGGTCCTACAGATTCCAGGAGACGTCACTTGATCAACGGAGACAAATTGCGGGATTTACCACCCCTTCTTTCTTTAAGAAAACTCGCATTATCATCACACAAGAAGTTGGTAGTACATTTAATAACATCGCGATGCCGACAAGGTGAGTGATTAAGGATATTGAATGAGTGGGTGGAACGATATTTGAATTGAAATTTATCCTGGCACTAGCTTTAAATATTGCCCGATAAAAGAAGGTATGATAAATTGTTGATATCAAAACACTTGATCACGTGACAGCTTATCATATCACTTGGTCACATTATCTGCCGAATCTTCTTTTGTGACTGTTAGGTCTGAAAAATAACCCTCCCCAACACATTTTTTTCTTTTGAATTTGAGCGTCGATCTCTGTTAAATAGAGAATAGATGGTTGGTGACTTGTGATGGAAAAGGTTTGAGTGAGTGTTTTGAATAAACAAGTGGAATGTCATTGAGCGATTTAGATTGGGTAGAAGTGGATTGCGTGTCAGTTTCACGATGTTACCTACTATTAGCCATCAGAACCTTGTTAACAGAAACATCACTGTGTATTTAGAACAAACGTCTTAAGTTTACAGATATAAAATTTATTTTGAATAATGACATAAGAAAGAATTTTTCCTTAGATATGAATCACCTGTAGACGCCCGAATCCTCTTTAGGAAGTGGACCCGTAATAGTTCCGCAACATTTCGGAACTCAGTCTTTCACAATGTTAGCCGTGGTTATGAAAATATAAAGAAAACCTCGCTTTACACTATGAAAGTTCATAACTTCTAAAACGTTGCAAAACTATTACGGTTCCACCATCTTAAATACCTGTTCAGTTCATTGTAGCTGAAGTTTCTAGGTTGGAGTCCCACACTGAGGATTAGACTGGTAAAAGTCTGTTAAATTTAGATATTTACAGAAAAAGTAGAACGTGACTTACATATTTTCTCTTTGTTTGATAAACACCAGTGTTTCAGATACAGAAGACTAACTCAATGCACTTTAGTGGGATATTTGTTGAGTTTTACATATAATTTTGTTATTCTCAATACTAAACACTGGGACTGAATGCCAGTCTAACTTATGACGTATGATATTTTGTATGATATCACATAGTTATTTTTAGAACAATGATATATTGTGGTTATTTTTAGAAACTTGCTTTTCAGTTAGAAACATCGACGAAAACAAGACAAATAGAGGTTATAACATAAATATAATACGTACTAAGTTTGTCGCATGAAAAAAATATCTAACACTCGGCAGAGCCTCGACAATTATCATTTCTTCCAACCTTGTTAGATTTTTTTCTCATACAAAACACTAGGTACGTATAATATATTTCTCTATATCCACTCCATTGGTTATTGACTCAGTATTTCAGTATGTTTGTCTTGCCAAAGGATGAATCCTTTCATCAAAATTGTTTAGAAAAGGCTAGAAACTCATGCGGGGATCATTGGAATAGAATAGTGTCTTTCTTTGAAAAATTAAATGGTCATTTGATGATCTTTAAATCATTCGAATTTGCTAATGGAGGAGTCAAGGAGACGAAGGTGGGCGATATAGAACCATCGTGGACCTCTTGTTTATTTTGCTAAACGCTGGCTCATAAAGTACCAAAATACTCATGAGTTAAATCGGTTCTTAAAGAAGGATCGATGAAGTGTAATACATTGTATATAGTAATATAACTTTGTCTGTCCTAGCAGACCGTTCAGGCGTCTCAAAATCCACGCCAGCCAACAAATCATGGATTGATTCAATCGATGTGAATGAAAGCTTTTGTCCAGTAACAGAGTGTATTAAAGGATAAGTGTTGTTGTTGTTGTTGTTTGATGCTGTGGATGGAGTCTTGAGCGAATGATTTAGAACAGCCCTGAGTTCAGGATGCCAAACGGTGCAAACTGTTTACCAATTATACCCGCATTGCACGCATTACACGCAAATCGATGTATAATTGGCGAACCGTTTGCGCCGTCCTGAACTCTTGGCTTCTTTAATAGAGTTGGGGGTCAGTTTCACTAGTCATTTTAGCCTTTTGATTTTATTATCATTCCTGAAAGCTTTATTTAGCTTGACAAGGATTGACATACCGTTTGTCGGCTGCAGTGTTCTAGACAACATGAAGTTTTTTAAAAGACTGTTAAATTTAGATATTTACAGAAAAAGTAGAACGTGACTTACATATTTTCTCTTTGTTTGATAAACACCAGTGTTTCAGATACAGAAGACTAACTCAATGCACTTTAGTGGGATATTTGTTGAGTTTTACATATACTTTTGTTATTCTCAATACTAAACACTGGGACTGAATGCCAGTCTAACTTATGACATGTCTTTGGTAGTTGGGAAAAATAACTATCATACAAGTTATAATGGCATTTAATTCGCAAATTTTTTGGCCGATCACTCGCTCAACCTGACCAATTTAAGCTGACTGTTTTTAGATCATCTTCGGGATCTTGGGTACATCAAATTATAATTTTGCCCGTCATGCCATTAGAGCCCATCTGGATGGTGCGAAAAGATTCGATTATTGCTAGACTTCGCATTCTGCACAGGCTGAGTAGGATCGAAACCCTTCCTTATAGACAAATTTGAATTTTAAATAACTATATTATCTTTATATATGATTGTTTTCGAGTTTTCGGGTATTAAAGCTACTCTTTCACAGTTTTTCATAGAAAAATACAATACTTGTTCTTAGATTCGGAAATGTGTGTATATACTTTTACAATAATCTTTGATTAAATAAGGCAATACTGCGGAATGCACATGCGTAAATATTCGGCTCGAAATTGAAGATTATTTTAAAGATAGATAGATAGATGTTTTATTGAAGTAACGTAAACTATACAGTTTCTTGTTACACAACAATGATGTACAATAAATCAACAAGGTCAAACAAACATATATACAGACAAACAACTTGACAAATACATTTCAAACACTAAGGATAATATAAGAAGCATGTATAGACCAAATTCGCTAATTTGACCAGTGGTTTGCATACAAGTGTACGGTTATCACTGCTCATAAGAGCGAATCCTGGTTATCTGTATGAATTAAGGTAAAGAAACATTAATTCGAGAGAAAATTATGTATTGAATAAAGTTTATAGCATAGGAACTGATGACAAATTATCATTTTTTTTCATTGACATTTATCTTTTTTTTTTCAAATATTAAGCTTTCCATAAAATATATATATATATATATATATATATATATATATATATATAAAAAAAAAAAAAAAAAAAAAAAAAAAAAAGCATTAGTAGTTGCTTTATTTTTTCATAATGAATTACGCTAAATTCAGGAATATCGGTCTATCTTTTCATGCATTACCAAATTGAATTTTATTATATCAAAGGCTTCAACATGATGAGGTCGTTATTTCCGATTGATTTTACGAAAATTTTATAAAATCACATTTTCCCAATATGTGAAAGAGTAGATTTAATTTAATTAAGTTCGCAGAAGGTATTTTTTTTGGAAGATGATAGGAACTTTGGAATATGAATATAAAGATATAGAAATGTGGATAGTGATCAGATATCTACTATGCAATGTAAGCTCTTTACAACTTCAATCTTAAATACTATTCAATTTCCTCCAACCAAGTCGAGGTTGATTTCACAAAGAGCAAAAGCCGGACGGTCGTCACGACCCAGGTTCCTTTCTGCGTCAAAACACTCAATATCGGCTTGTAGGTAGTTGAACGCTTTGAAGAACATCGTACATAACTGTATTTCGTTACGGTCGTCCGGCTGATCAGAATTCCAGTCTGCAACTAAAGATACAAATATTTACAATCAAATGAAGCATATCCATTAACGGATCTCTGCTGTCAACCAAGAAATAGATTGACCCGTCAATATGACGTATAAATGAGTATTTACAATAAAATGAGTGGTGAGGCCCAATATCCCATATCCCCCCCCCCCCTTTTTATTTCAACCATATTCGATGAAGGGCGACTCCTAATTAAAGCTTTTAAGTTTGAAAAAAAGAACGGAAATTTACGTCGCCCTCTAACGATTTGCTTCATGTCCATGACTACATGTTTTGTTGGTTAATATAGGATTAATCTACATTTTATATGGCGTTTTTGGGGTCATTTGCAGTGACCCGAAAATAGTTTGCACTAGAGCGTTAAAACATTTTGAGGGTCTCTGCAAATATTAACGCCTGAAAGAACGTGAATTGGCGCTATTATTACATAAAAAAGACCATAGCATTTATACAAATAGAAATTGCGAAATGATTCATAGCAACTTTTTAAAACTAGTTCTAAATCCTCTAATGTGGCGTCAGTTTTGGTTATACCGACTTTGCTTGGTTAATTTTTAACGTAACTAATTTAAACGCGGGAACTGGATAAACGTCTTTATTTATGCTATATATAATTGCTAGATAAAGAAACTGTTAAATGCATAGGCCCACACCGAGGATATTTAAGAAAAAGAACCTGGGCTTTAATGGCAGGTGAATTTACTTATCAATCCACGTTTTCCCCCGTTAACGCCAGGGTTTTGTCCGGGTTTGCCTATAACTACCCGAAAAGGTATGTCTAATACAATTATAACGTGAAAATGTAACGCGATTCCCATAACACATAATAGTAGATCTTAATTTCAAAATTTTATGTTACAAAATTGAACATTGAAATTCACACTTTTTCACATGGAAGTCATAAACAGGGATTTTTATCACGAAACATCGACGTCATTAATGGACCGGACCCAATTAAATTGACCAAATTGATTATCGGTGATTTCTTCGGAAAAAAATGGGCCGATTATTTCTTTAACTAAAATAAACAGCCATTTTAATTGTTTATGTTTTTGACCTTTCTGTTATCATTTTGATTTTATGTAAGTACGGCAATTTTTCTCGACAATTTGCTCGATGATTTATGCTTTATTTTTGAAATATTTGTTACCGAATCAATTTGCTTAAGAATTTTTGAAATGAAAATTATGTCTTCGGATTTTTGTACATCGCGCGCATGTTGCGTATCGTAATTCGAGGCAAGTTTCAACGTCGTGTCAGTTGCTCACAAAAGACCCAGCTTTAAACAGATAATAGTGTACTTGAATTTAACTATATTTATTACATATTTAAAACTTGAGAGTTCTGTGTTTTTTTAAAAAAGTAGATCTAATATTTACGAACACCAAACTACAAGATTTTTAAGTTTACAAAGTAAGAATTGGCCGAACCCTGCCATGCCAACATTACTGGGCCGATCAAAATTTCTTGAAGAATTTAAGTAAAGGGTCCCCTAGGGAAATTCATTTGATTGGAAATGGCCAAAATGAATTTGGAGAAGATTTGTAAAGTTTTTAAATTGAAAATATGCCCCGTCCTGCCATACAATCATATAAGTTCAAAGCGCTGTCACGCCCGTATTTGGGGATTGAAAATTTCATGAACAACTTTGGAAAGAAGTCACCCAAGAAAAAATTTCTACCAAGTTTCGTAAAAGGTCGCCCATTTGTTAAGGAGGAGAAGATTTTTGAAAGAAAAGTTAATCCACACACACACACACACACACGCACACACGCAAGGGCACATCGCCATGACAACAGCTCACTGACCTTTGGACAGTGGAGTCAAAAATTGATTTGGTAAGAAATATTAAGTTTCATCAATCTGTTTGAGAGAATTTCGGCGAAATGTTTGTCAATAGAAGCCAATTATTGACTATAACATTTGTAAATGAGAATCGGGTAATTCAAGGTAGTGACCCCGTAAGAATTCCGCAACAATTCGGAAGAAAGAACTTTAAACGTATTGACCGAGATTTCCTAATGATTTCATTAGGAAACTTCGGTCAACATCGTGAAGATCCTTCGATCAGAAATGTTGTAGAACTATTACGGTTGCACCACCATGCGATTGACACTTACTGACTAACGGATCTCCAGATGTTCTCCAGACCTCGTTTCCATTTGTTGTGGTTTCAAACAAATCATTCCAATACCCTAAAATAATAAACAACGGGAAAATGAAAAACATAATGCCGAGCATCGTAAGTTTGAGTCGGTTAGGCTTTTATACCCTAACCCCATCTAAAGTCACGTGTTCGATCCACATCTCGGCCAACTTTCATCCGACATTTGACAAAAACGATTTTAACACGCGTCATGATCTTCTGTGATTGATATTTTATCTACATTGGTTGTGGCCAATACTGATAAAATATCAATAACAGAAAATCTCGGATATATCTCAAATGACTTGCACATCTCAGTGACTATTCCGTGTATGATATGTGAGAAAACTGACACGTTGAATGTTCTGCATCTCATGTAACCATAGATAGTAAGGATTACCCCATCCATCTATCTTAGTTTGAATTAAGGGTATTCTCACGTTATAGCCACATTTATGGTTTTTATAAAAGTTTTTCCCAGAATGAACTATATTTCGAAATTCGACTACTACCCGTTCTAGAAGCCAAAGAAAAAAATGTTTATCAGTTAAAATCGTGTAAGTGTTTAGAAGTTCGTTTCAGTGTAATTTGTTTCACTGTTCATGCTGCTCAGGTGTTTCTCAGGCAAGTTTAAGCTCACCTGAGCACATAATTGAATGTTCGTCGTGTGTCGTGCGTTGTGTGTCGTCCGGCGTCAACAATTTTAGTGTTTACACTCTATAGGCCATGAAAAAGGTGATCCAATCTCCGTGAAACTTTGTCAGAATGTTCCTCAGGTAACAAGGATGTACCATAATGAATGAAAATGGGAAGGATCCGTGTCATTTCACGGGAAAAGGGGGCTTAATGATAATGTTCTTGTGTACACTCTAGATGCCACAAATATGGCCTAACCTTCATGATTCTTGGGTCAGAATGTTGGCCAGGTCGCAAGCATGGATCATATTGAAATTGGAAAGGATACATCGAGGGAAAAGTGGCCTTTTTTTTTTTTTGGCAAGTTTTCCTTGTTAACCCTGTAAAGGCCTGAAGTGTGGCCCAATCTACTTGAAACCTGGCCAGAATATTTGTTTGGTCACAAGGATGAAGCATTCAGGAAATTGGGAGGATCCCTGCCATTTAACAGGAAAAGAGGCATTGGCGAATATTTTCTTGTTATCACTCTAAAATCAACGAAAGTGGCCCACTCTTAGTGAAACTTTGTCAAATTGTCTTTCGGGTCACAATGATTAACCCTTTTGGAATTGGGAAGGATCTATTTGATCACAGGAAAAGGGGCTTTAATTTTTCTTATTGACAGTCTAGGAGCCACAATTCTATTATAATCGTCATAAAATTTGGTCAGAATGTGCATATAGACAAAAGGATAATCCCTATTGAAAAATGTATTGTCCTATAATGTTTTTTTCATCTTATAACTATACAAATATCCGTATGATAACATCACGTATGATATTTTGTATGATATCACATAGTTATTTTTATAACAATGATATAATGTGGTTATTTTTAGAAACTTGCTTTTCAGTTAGAAACATCGACGAAAACAAGACAAATAGAGGTTATAAGATAAATATAATACGTACTAAGTTTGTCGCATGAAAAAAATATCTAACACTCAGCAGGGCCTAGACAATTATCAATTCTTCCAACCTTGTTAGATTTTTTTCTCATACAAAACACTAAGTACGTATAATAAATTTCTCTATATCCACTCCATTGGTTATTGACTCAGTATTTCAGTATGTTTGTCTTGCCAAAGGATGAATCCTTTCATCAAAATTGTTTAGAAAAGGCTAGAAACTCATGCGGGGATCATTGGAATAGAATAGTGTCTTTCTTTGAAAAATTAAATGGTCATTTGATGCTCTTTAAATCATTCTAATTTGCTAATGAAGGAGTCAAGGAGACGAAGGTGGGCGATATAGAACCATCGTGGACCTCTTGTTTATTTTGCTAAACGCTGGCTCATAATGTACCAAAATACTCATGAGTTAAATCGGTTCTTAAAGAAGGATCGATGTAGTGTAATACATTGTATATAGTAATATAACTTTGTCTGTCCTAGCAGACCGTTCAGGCGTCTCAAAATCCACGCCAGCCAATAAATCATGGATTGATTTAATCAATGTGAATGAAAGCTTTTGTCCAGTAACAGAGTGCATTAAAGGATAAGTGTTGTTGTTGTTGTTTTTTGATGCTGTGGATGGAGCCTTGAGCGAATGATTTAGAACAGCCCTGAGTTCAGGGTGCCAAACGGTGCAAACTGTTCACCAATTATACCCGCATTGCACGCATTACACGCAAATCGATGTATAATTGGCGAACCGTTTGCGCCGTCCTGAACTCTTGGCTTCTTTAATAGAGTTGGGGGTCAGTTTCACTAACCATTTTAGCCTTTTGATTTTATTATCATCCCTGAAAGCTTTATTTAGCTTGACAAGGATTGACATACCGTTTGTCGGCTGCAGAGTTCTAGACAACATGAAGTTTTTTAAGTAGTTTAATTCTTCTGTTGTGTCGACCTGGACCAGACTGCTTGTATAGACATTTGTGCTGAATGAAGAACACTGGGTCTGAAATATACAAAAAACGATCGACTTCAGCAAGAGACCTAAGAGGGTCTGTATCGCTCAACTGGCTTACAAATATCTATCAATCAGAAACTCAGTCGGAAAAGGTCAAAATATGGGCTGGATATTCATATACATTAGGATATATGTCAAAATTCCAACGTAATTACTTTCTGAAACACTGGATCCGAAAGGATACAAGAACAGTTACATGATTAAATAAATATGATTCTTCATTTTTGTTTTCACTATTAGTTCTCATTGAAAGCCCTGGTGAGAAACCATTGAGTTTCAAAAGTGCTTGGGTTATAAAATGATAATCCAACACTGTTAAACAAATTTACTTCTCAAATATAAATATATGTTTAATTAAGTTTTTCATTTAAGGTTAAGCCTACACCACAAATATATATACGCCCCGCACTTGACGAGACGTAATCGGCTTTTTTACTGCAATGTAAAAATACGCATTTCATTGTCCAATTTAGTATCATTGGACAAGATTTGAAGAAATTTTGAAATTTTGGACCTACCACGGACTCAAAATAAGTTTGGTGGCTTAAACGTGTCATTTGGCACGTGGTTTCATGGCTTCGTAATTTTGTCAGGGTTGTAATGAGTCCTGTTTTATAACGGCAAATATGGTACAATAAACGAAAGCTCTTCCAGCCCTGCGTTCATGATGCCAAAACGGTGCAATTGTTTGCAAATTTAAACCCACTTTGCGTACAAAGCGGCATAAATTTGCAAACAGTTTGCGGAGGTTTTTTTCGTCCTAAACGCAGGGCTGATTTTGACATGAAATTACCAAATGACTCTACATCAGAAATATTGATAATCCAACGGAAGGCATTTAAGAAAAACAGTTCTTTAATGCTTGTCGGTGGTTTATCGAGAAATAACGGTAGATTATCACTTGATAATCTCACCGCTAAAGCAATGAAATTATCAAAAACTTATACCCTGCTTTGGTGCATTTCATCCTATCTGACGTCATCTATGTGGGGCGAAATAAGTGACGTCACAAGGAACGTTGCATAGCAATCACGCGCAAAATGACGCGCTTTACGAAAATATGTCCTAGAAATGTCACATTTTGTCTCATTTTTGCATTAAAGAAATAGAATAATCGTTTGTTTTTCGCGTAAGATCGATAAATATTTCATTTCGTGAACAACAAAAGCTATATTTACAAAATATAGCATTTTTTGTTCACTCAATGAAATATAAATCCATCTTACCGATCGCCCTATTTTTTCCTCCAATGAAAGGTCTCTATTTCGTTTGAAATTCAAAAAATATATCCCGTAACCTGACGATCTGCTCGAATAAGTGAGCTACGTGACTTTAGGTCATAAAGGGCGGGGACTACATTAAAAACCAGACAGTGACGTCATAATCTTGTCTGATAAAATGTCCCGAAAGACCCTTAACTTGCAATCGAGTATTTATAAAAAAAAGTTTTGTGAATGTTTTTTTTTAATTATACTTATACACAATGACTCGATAAAAGTTTGAGAAAATTCTTAAATAATTTGTCTGTATGTTTATCAAGAGAAGATCTAGCTGATAAATCAATTATTCTGAAAATGAAATATTAATCTACATGGTATACAGCAGTAAGAATGACATCGCCGAGTTTGCTTGAACCAAACCTTCTGTACTCCACATGTTCACATTGACATAAAAAAGAAAAGACGACAGAGTTGAAACGATATAACAACTCAATTCCTTTTTAATTTGAATACTCTTGATCTTTTGAACGACATTTAATTTATTAGTTCTCAAAGTCCCAATCTTAACAAAATGCATTCAAATATTCCTATGAAAGGTACATGTATACAAATTAATTGTAGAAATATTAAATGCCTCGATCTACTTCAAGGATTCTAGGTACACGAATATTTGCAGAAGTAATTGAATCAAAGCACGTAAGGCCTATGAAAGCTGACCAATATCGAAAGCCAACGTGACCCGTTTAACTGTGACTTATGGACCCAAAGGTGGGAGACAACTAGTCGGAAAGGATGAGTGCCGCCGTCGGGGATCGAACCCGGAACCTTTTGAATGATAGTCCGACTCGCTACCACTGCGTGGCTGAATATTCGATACAAAATCCCAAAAGATAGGCATTTTGTCCGCAAAAAAACAAACTAATAATAATACGAAACCCACTAACAGCAACAACGAGGTTGTGTTCACTGAATTTGTCTCGCTAAATGACAAAATAATTACAGAAACCCAGTGGAAATTAAATCGCTCCTCCCATTTTTTGTTTACCTCGATTTGATTGAAGAATTTATGACGCAACAAAAATGACTGACATCATTGATTGACGCGCAGTACATTTGACCTGGCGTTATTCGATGAAAAAATAAGTCGATCGGTAAAACAGTTATAGTGCATATTCTGACAATTTACGCGTATAACCTCGCGCTCCGCTAACGCTCCGCTTAGGTTATATCGCGTAAATTGTCAGAAATGAACTATTACTTACACTGAACAAACGATTATCCTCTATGTCTTAGACTATAATACACAATTAACCCCAATTTACATGACACACAGACGCTTTTTTTCCAACATAAATAGAAAATATAAAACCACATATAATGATTTGTTTGCGTTTAAAAGAACAACATTTGAACATATATATACGTAGAAAAACAAGAAGATTGAATGTAAAAAAAAATATCAGGTGAAAAATAAGAAATTGGGAAATACAAGTGTATCTTTTGATGTATATTTATAATATGACCTAGGTCGCAAGAGTGAAATAAACCCATTGAATATTTTTGATATTACACGGGTGTTATTACACTAGTGGAATAACTATCCAAATAAGCTAGGAACGTATAGCAACGCTGTATTTCCGTTGTGAAAATGAAGTCACATTGCATTTGCTGACGTCATTTCGCAAACGGTGTTATATGTTTCGCGGAAAACACAAGAATCTATAATATTTTGGAATTCCCTCGCTTTATCGCAAAAATTAAGGTCATATTTTAAATAGAATATAAATTTGTGCTCATAAAAACCAGAATTTTTTAAACTCGTCATGTTAAACAGATAAAAACTCGGCGCAGCCTCGTTTTTATCTGTTTATAGATGACTTTCAATATCCTCTATGTGTAAAACTTTTCAATTTACCCTTGCAATAGAGTAAAGTTGTTCCGTGTCCCCAAAGAGGTAACAGCTCCTGTTGAAAGACTCGAAGCCTCCTGGACATCCTGTAAAGGGATTAAACCTTGGGTTGATTCGCGCATTTAAAATAAACAAAATCGTTTGCGATATTTAGAATAGATAGCGGACAATACAACAATAATCAAAGCACTGAAAGTACTGATGGTGAACGAACCTGATGGCATTCTAGAGTGATATATTAAATTCAATTAGAAAAGAGAAATTACGAAAGTAAAAAAGAGTGGAAAGAATTGTCTCGACAAAATTTCCGTTATTCGGAAATTTCACTGCAAATTCAAAGAAAGGGAAAGAGAGAAAAAATCCTGTTAGAAAAATATTTGTTAGAATATGAGATGTTACTCTGTGAAAATTTCTTTTACACACTTGAAATAGGTACATTTATTAATTAAACATAAATGGAGAAAACGATTTAATCCTATCTAAAACTGTCTTTAACCTATATCCAATGGTGTTTGTTTTTACAAAAGTAGTTGTTATCATGTTTAAGCTTATTTCAAGTAAATTTGTTGTATTTGTTTTAACTTTTTTAACTATCTTTGTTTCTTCTCAGAGGGTGAAAAGGTCTTTAAGTACCAACCAAAGAAACACCTATGAATATCAGTCAGTCCCGAACTGTACTCATTATTTAAAGTTATGATTTGTTAACTTATTAATAGTATTTTGAACCATAACCTGAGTGATTAGTTTTTATCATATTTGAAGCCATAACCACTTCCGTGGTTGACACTTATGTCGTTATTCAATTTTATAACACTGCAGAATGAGAAATATTTAGGTATATGTTAAAGGAGGTCTAGTGCCCTATTAGTATAATTCATGGATAATTTCTGTTTAAGGTTTAGCAATTAAAGTATAACTTTTTATATTAAACAATTGCTCCATAGTAAATTGCATACTTAAAGTCTTTAAAAATATTATTTTTGTAACGTAATTTCTACATCAAAAGCGAATAAGAATCTTATTTAAGAAGTTTATTTTTTAAAGGGCGGTAATAATTGCATGACTATGTCTATGACTATGTTTAAGTATAATACAATGTTTTTTTCCTTCCGACTTTCTTTCCAAAAAGAATTGAGAATCCTTACAATTGTCGGTTTATTTTTTGCACGAGAACCTATTGTTTACCTTCAAGAGTTTGGATGCTTGTAAAATCACTCACTATCGATATCTTATTACAGTATTGCGGCTGATATTAGACTTCTGCTCGGAGCTAGTTTTTTCTTAAACTGTAGTTAACAAATTCTAAGCGTATTTTGGGAAGGATGGGGCCATTTTTTATTCATCGATTAAGATTTTCATGATTTCTGTAAAAAACGCAGTGACTTTTCCAGAATAATTTGACAACTTAACCCGCCTGTCGAATTGTACACAAGTGCATGACGGATCTGGTCCCCCCTTGACCACGCGATATCTACTCGTCAATTGGAGTGGTATCTAGGGTTGAATATTTAGCTATCATTTATTTAATTTTCAAATAGAATTTTGAATTGATATGGTTTTACAGATTGAAAAAATGCAAAGTAGAATGGCCCCAATAAAAATATCTTCCGTGCCTGTCGCATTTTGTATTCGGCAATATTCGCTTCTCAGACAGACGAATACGAAACGTTTTCGCTGGGAATAAGTTCACCGAATATTCGAGTGTATCCTTACAAGCCCTACTTCAGCCAACGCAATTTTACAGAAAAATCTTAATAGCGGCGTTCATCCCTATTTAAATCAAAGTACTGAAAGTACTGATAAGTTGGAATGCGTTCAATTTGCCTAATTCAATGTTGAATATGTTAGATGTTATTTAAAAAATTAACAGTGTAATAGACCCTGCCCAGCCATTCATTACAGATGACTCAAAACTAGCCCGCCCTGCCACGGCCATATTTATGGGCTAATCAAAATGTTGCCAACAATTTTTGAAGAGGGTACTCAAATGAACATTCTGGTAAAGTGTCATTGGAATCGGCCAAGTGATTCAGGAAGAGATGTCATTCAAAGATTTCTGTTTCAGAATAAGCCCCGCCCTGCCACGCCCATATTTATTGACTAATCAAAATTTCGCGATTTTTTTTTTTAAAAAAAGGGTCACCCCAGAAACATTATTGTATTCCTGAACCAAGCGGTTCATGAGGAGATTGCGTTTAAAGATTTCGGGCTTAAAATAAGCCCCGACCTGTCACGCCCACATTTATGGACCAATCAAAATTTCACGAACAATTTTTGAAAGGGTCACCATTCTGATAAATGTCTCATTGAAATCGGCCAAGTGGTTCAGGAGGAGATGTCGTTCAAAGCTTTCGGGTTCAAAATAGGCCCCTCCCTGTCACACCCATACTTATTGGCCAATCAACATTTTGAGGAAAAGTTTTAAAAGGTTCACCAAGGGAACATTTTCATTAGAAATAGACCCAGTGGTTCAGGAGGAGATTTCGTTTAAAGATTTTGGGTTCAAAATGAGCCCCGCCCTGCACGCCCATATCTATTAGCCAATGACAATTTCATGAACAGCTTTTGAAAAGGGACACCCAAGGAACATTCTGGTAAAGTTTCATTGAAATCAGTCCAATGGTTCAGGAGGAGATGAAGTTTTAGGATTGTTGACGACGGACGATGCACGACAGACGACGCACGACCGACTCCTAAAATCTCCCCTTGAGCACGTTGTGCTCAGGTGAGCTAAAAACTAAAGATTTTCATATCGTAATTGTAGACGGAAGTGTTAGCGAGCGCATATTAACCTGAACCTTTATGCAGAATTTATAATTAGACTTATGAATACAAATCCGAAGATACTTCGGCACGTGACGATCAGGCATTGACATTCCGTTATATTATATAAATTACAGGCATGCGTGGACTTAATAGTATACCGATACACAGGTATGTAGCAAACGATTCAATTTCAATAATAATAATAATAATAATAATAATAATAATAATAATAATAACAATTTTTGCTTGTGAGAGACTGTGTGAGGGTTTTCATTTCCAGTCAAAAAACATAAATTGCATGTAAAAAACGTAAATGTGTATCTTTTTCACCCGCATCTAAAGATTATTAAATAGGAGACTCCATTTATACATTGGTTCACTCGATCATGAGGGTGACCAAATATCGCCGTTACAGTAAACAAGAGGACATTGATGGTCCTATATCGCTCACCTTCGTCTTTTGACTTCTACCTTAAAAAAATTAAATGCTTCAATGATCATAAAATGTCCATTTAATTTTTTTATAAAGAAAGACACAGTTTCATGAAAATTGAATTATATTTGTGGCTCCTAGGGCGTAAACAAGAAAATTGTCAATAAGGCCCCTTTTCCCTTCATAAGGCATGGATCTTTCCCATCTTCAATAGGGTTCATCATTGTGACCTGACAAACATTCTGACCAAGTTTCATGAAGATTGGACCATATTTGTGGCCTCTAGACTGTAAACAAGAAAACTGTCATTCAGGCCCATTTTCCCGTGATATGGGACGGATCCTTCCCATTTTCAAAAGGGTTCAGCCTTTTGACCTGACAAACATTCTGACCAAGTTTCACGAAGATTTGACAATATTTGTGGCCTCTAGAAAGTAAACAAGAAAATTGTCATTAAGGCCCCTTTTCCAGTGATATGACATGGATCCTTCCCATTTTCAATAGGCTTCATCCTTGTGACCTGACAAACATTCTGACCAAGTTTCATGAAGATTGGACCATATCTGTGGCCTCTAGAGTGTAAACAAGAAAAATGTCATTAAGGCCCCTTTTCTCGTGATATGGCAAGGTTCCTTCCCATTTTGTAATAGGCTTCATCCTTGTGACCTGACAATTATTCTGACCAAGTTTCATGAAGATTGGACCATATTTGTGGCCTCTTGACTGTAAACAAGAAAAATGTCAATAAGGCCCCTTTTCCCGTGATATGGCAAGGATCCTTCCCATTTTCAATAGGCTTCATCCTTGTGACCTGACAATCGTTCTGACCAAGTTTCATGAAGATTGGACCATATTTGTGGCCTATAGAGTGTAAACAAGAAAATTGTTATTTAGGCCCCTTTACCCGTATTTATGGTACGGGTCCTTTCCATTTTCAATAGGGTTCATCCTTGTGACCTGACCAACATTCTCAGTTTCAAAGTTTCATGAAGATTGGACAATAATTGTGGCCTCTAGAGTGTAAACACTTCAATTCTTGACGCATGACGACGCACGACGCACGACGAACGACGGACATTCAATGATCACAAAAGCTCACCTTGAGCTGAAGTGCTCAAGTGAGCTAAAAAGTATGGGCAATAACGGGTTACCAGAGCGAACACGTGCACTCCAACTTTACGATTGAATTCCACAGGTTAGTCGTGTTTTGCCGAAGGGAAAAGACAGGATTTTTAATTTATTTAAATCACAAAGGCCAGGTTCAGGTCAATATGCTTCCACTATTGTATAAAACGATTTGTCAAAAGTTAAATGTGTAATAAGGTCGTTCAGAAAGACAAACTAGACCAATAAAAGAAGCTATTTCATAATTCTACGAAAAACAGGTCGCGACATTACCAAATAAGCAGATCACGTGATCGGCCTGTGCTATTGCCACAATACCGAGAAAACATATCGCGACATTACCAAATAAGCAGATCATGTGATTGGCTAGTGCTTTTGTCAATAGCTGACTTTATCGGACTTGACTTATCACATGATTCCCAAATACAGTGTTGCAAACATGTGATACTAGTAAATTCGTACGCAACTTTTAATAAATATCGTTAAAACCATAAATTAGCGTGTTAATAATATGCATGAAGTTATAGTTGTGTATTTGTACAGCATTATTATTTTTTGATGACATAAACTGTATGTCCATGTCAAGTTGAGACATCAAATAGGCCCTAAGTGTATTCACATCCTGTTCACGTGATGTGTGTTCTCAAAAAACCCGAAATGAAATTATCTTGTGTTCATTTTGCGGTTTTGTTAAATCTAAGTTGGAATTGCTCCGCATTCCAACTTAATAAAAGTACAAGAAAGGTTGTACGTGTAAAACACGTGTCGAATCATTCTTAAAGCCGTCTCGAGACTGACTGTCGTTAGTTGAAAAGTTATGTAACACCGCGTTACCGTTTCTAATGACACAAGGTGTCTTGATGTGTCATTCGTCTCAACTTGGCCGATTCCTCTAACCTACATTTAAATCGGAGCCGTCGGAGATCGCCCGAGTATTGCCGAATGTAAGTTCAAGAGGACATGACCTAAATAAACACGTATTTCCGGCTAATTACTACAAGTTGCACCAGCGAAGGCTTGGGTCAAAAACATAGTATCTGTCTCTACGGTGTCTAGACACAAACTTTGTTTTTGCTTTAAACTCTGGACAAGCTTACGCCGATCAAAAATTCCCTTGATAAACATTGCAAGATCATTTTGTGTTTTTCAAGGCGAATTTTCATTATTTTCACTTGATAAAGAATAATAGTATCATGCCATTAAAGAAGAAAACAGTGATTTTGCGGAGAAAAATATTGAAAGATACTAAATTGAATTTTAAGAGGCGCTACTTTATTTCAAATGTATTAACATCCAACAGGATTTTCCTGACATGGTATATAACACTGGTGAACGACGTTCGTTCACCAAAAAGTGAGAGCATTTTCATTTGCAAACAAGAGTGCCATCGTCACAATATACGCCGCCACTTTGCTGCTGTTTCACGAAAATATATTTTTTTTGATTGTCAAGTTCAAACTGTTATGATTGATTGATTGAATGGGGTTTAACGCATCTGCAACTAATAATAATAATAATAAGCACTTTGACATGAAGGCACCCTTTTCCATGACGTGGCTGAAATTCACATAACTGCAACAACATGCACAAATTCAGGAAACAATGAAAATTTCATAGAAATTTCCTTAAAATAAGTCCAACATTAAAGGGAGTCGCGCTCAAAGTATTTTCATAAGAAAACACCTTTTTCTATGACACTGCTAAAATTTACAAAACCGTGAACGGTAAACGGTGGAGGAGATGCATATAAAATATTTTTTTAAATGAAGACCGGCTGAAATTCACGAAACCTTGGCAATATGCACTAGGTCAGGTGACTAGAAACATTCTGTCAAAGTTTCATCCAAATCGGTTCATAAATGAGGGAGGAGTTGCGTTCACAAGATTTTTTACATGAGGGCCCCTTTTTCAATGATGCGGACAAAATTCACAAAACCGTTACTTAAGGCGCTAGGACAGGTGACTAGAAATATTTTGTGAAAGTCACATCCAAATTCGTCCATAAATGAGGGAGGAGTTGCATTCACAAAATTTCTGTACATTAAGGTCCCTTTACCATGCATGACGTGGCTAAAATTCAACAAACCGTGACTTCATGCACAAGATCAGGTGACTATAAACATTTTGTGAAAGTCGCATCCAAATCGGTCCATAAATGAGGGAAGACATCACAAGACTTTTTACATGAAGGTCCCCTTTTCCATGACGCAGTTTAAATTCACCAAAGCGTGACTTCGTGCGCATGGTCAAGTGACAAGGGAGTTTCTGTAAAATTTTCATCCAAACGGTTCATAAATGATGAAGGAGTTGCGCTCACGACAAAATTTGACGGACGGACGGACAGACGGAGAAAATGGCGCCAATATACGACCGCCTCTGGCGGCGTATAAAAAAAGATTATTTTTACCAATGATGTTTTAAACATATATTGTGACCAACATTAAAGTCAAATTTTGATATTCCCCTTTGCCTTCGAGTGATGCTAGCAGGGGACTCAGTAGATAAAGTTGGGCCCTAGACAAAAATCGAAATCGGTGACCTCACATTTATTCAAGATTTTTGGATTCACAACAAGAAATAACAGCAATGTACAACGACATATAGGGAGTCCAAATCACTGCCAGACTTGACCGCTCTACAAAGATATTTTGATAAGTGATATGTTAGTTTTTATGAATGGTCAGTGGTCCAGTGTAGAAACATCCTATTTTTTTCATAGAATCTGTGTATACACATGTGTTTAAGGGATTTTAAACGAGTGTAGAAACAAGTTTACGAAACTATGTGGACGCGTGGTTTGGATCCGTTAAGAATAAGTACAATATTCCTTACAATCACTTCATCATAATATAGTAACACACCAATAGGCGCGGCTACAAATCTGGTGTAAGACACCATCGGTGAAAATAAACTATATTTTTGAAATTGACAGTGTTCTCACAGTACACACAATTACTTTTTTGGGTAAAACGCCTGAATACACGCATTTAAGTTACATTGTAGATAGAATACAATAGATAGATACAATAGAGAGGGAAGGAACCACAAAGAAAAAATTCAAATTGAACAAAAAAAAAATGATTAAAGAATTTCAATAAAGAGTACCTACTGCAAGAAGGCCATTCAAGAAAATTGTATGTCTTTTAATTCTAAACACTATACGGAAATGTTTAATATTCTGGAAAATTTAAAAAATAATATTTTAATTAAGTCTAAGCTGAAAAATAAAAGTAGTAAGTGTCTGCAATTACATTATTAAATTGAAAAAATATATATACATTAAATTGAAAAAAAAAAAAAAAAAAAAACTAAATGAGAAAAGGAGAAATTGCTTGTTTTTTTATCCTTTTCAAACCATGTTATATGTTAACAGAGAAATTAGCATTGTGTTGAAAATGTTCTATTTGAAATTAGTCAACAATTATTACAAAACCGGTTTATAAATACATAGAGAGAGGTCAAGCTAAAATTACACTTATCTGAAATTCAATAACTCGTTTTGTTGAGGATTCAAGAGCATATCCTTAAAAAACACTAAACACATGTTATTCCATAAAATGAGCCGTAAACTTCACAGTTACACGAATATATCCAGTTATCTCAATCACTTGCAATTGGTTAGTAAAAACAAATCGATTACACGCACCCGTTTAACACGGTGTATGCATGAGCAATCACATGTTCAACGGGTTGTGTACTTTAACCAGTTTATTTTACGGCTCTAAACGTCCATTCGGAGAAATTTGAAATACTATTAATATTTTGCGGTTAGATTTGATTACCCTAAGGAAAATAAGTGGTTATGTAGATCAAGTTGTATATTAGACATGTTAAATATGTATTTTTTTCTATATATTATATATAAATGTGATTATATTTTGTAACGATGATGTACTTTGTACAAATCTTTCAATAAACTTATCTGTCTGTCTGTCTGTAATTGGTCAATTAATGCCCCTAAACTTTCACGACAATGAAACTTGATAATAATTTTAATTTGGATCAATCAATTTACCTTGTTCACACATTCCGTTGTCTTCAATAAACCCGTCCCCACAACTACATGTTTTAGTGATGGGTTGACAGACGGCGTTTGGATCGGCACATTGACCGGCTTCACAGGTAGAATTAAGACCTTTCTCTGTAAATAAAGTTTATTTCATATCATGTATATATCGTTTTTCATTATTCAGATCAGTAATTTAGATGTTTTAAACATACTCTCTTTGATTAAAAAAAAATCGGAATACATATGCTACTTAAATCTTAGAAAATTGTCGAGGCTCTGCCGAGACAATTATCAATTCTAACAACCAAGTTAGATATTTTTAATACAATACACTAAGTACATATTAAATTGAACTTATAACATCTTTTTGTATTCTTTTCGTCGATGTTTTCAAAAGAAATGCAAGTTTCTAAAAATAACCGCATTATATCATTGTTCTAAAAATAACTATGTGATATCATAAAAAAATATAATACGGGATGTTATCACAAGGTTATTTGGCTGGTAAAAACAGCTTCGTGGTCATCTCAAAAATGACAAAAAAGTCGAAAGGGAAAGAGATCAGGCCACAAAAATATTATTTCATTTCATGCACGAATGAATGACCCTCAATAAAGGCAGGTTAAACTATATTCGCATATTCTTTGACTAAGCTATGACCAAATATGTTACAATGGCGAGTACAAACAATGAAATACTTCACTTAGACTTAATAAATCTTTCGCAGACTACTTTGTTTATGTTTTTACCTTCGTCAGAGACGAATACCGAAGCGCAACGAGGGCTATAACCTCGATGTACGTCACGTTACATGCAGAAAATTGGACGTCCCGCGCATTCGCTTTTTACATTTCTAAACGTCTGGAAGCAATAATGACATTTGAAAACCGACTCAATTTCCTTTCCAAAATTTTGAAGTGCGATGACGTAACGGCAAAAGTTGACGGTCACTACTGTAACAAATGGCGTCCTTTTATATTTAACGTGAGATGGATGATTTTCAAGTATACTACGACGAAAAGTGACGAAAATAGTTTATATTCAGTCACTCATTAGCAAAATATACTATAATATGCAATCTAGTCAAAGTAAAAATGATTATATGTTATAGAAATATGATTTATGATCATATATGACGTTTTTGCGCAAAGTGGAACAAATTTAAGACTGAGAAAACTCAATAATAAACTCATTAGATCAAGCCGAATTATGACAAAAATATAATTTCAGAAATTCCAGTTCAGATGTATTTCAAATATAATTTATTATTAATTTTGTCCACAGAAAAAACAAATTAATGCCATTTAAAAAAAAATGACTAATGGAAAAACGCCGTTTTTTAGCAATCTGACGCTACTGACATTTTTCTGTCGTGGTTGTCATATTTTGTTTTGACCATCAAATAGGCGTAAGACTTACGTATTATTCCATTTGGCGTAGTTAACGTAACATGGCAAATTCTCAGGCCTCTAGCGCCATTATTCTTTAAGGTATTTAAATTTTAGTGAAACGATCTAGTCTTTTTTGTTACATCTGACGGCGTCATTTCTGGTGTATATCTTTGGTTCTTTTGACTATTATGATTCTTTTCTTTGGTATAAAATCAATTTCAGATAAATTAGAATAATCCACTCTCAAAGATCTTTAATTTGATACTAAAGTTATATGTGTGAATGCTTATTAGTAGCGAATGTGATTATCTCAAAGGTTTACGTATCGCCTATTTTGACGTGACCGGCAACTTTTGCAGTTACGTCCGTTCACATTTAAGATTTGATTGGCATATAACCTTCAAAGACACATAATTGTCAAGGACATTAAAACTAACTATATTTTTTCTGCCTATTTACCATTTTAATAACATAAAAAGAAGATGACTCGTGTTCAGGGCTGTTCAGTATATTTGGTTGCCAACATCTACATGAGGCATGACACAGTTTTCAAGCATACACACACATTCGAGTTTCCTATACACATTTTTAAGGTCGATTTCTTCAGTCAAATATGAAACCGGTATTGTATAAAACCAAATACTCTTTCTGCACAAGTAAAATTTAATGGATGACATTACCATAAAGAAAGTTAAAAAATGCACGTTTTAAATATAGAAATTGCCTACAAGGTTTCAGCAATTAGCACAAAGCAAATAATTGAAATTCTGCATGCGAAGTTTTTTCAGTCAATTCTAACGATCGCGTGACGCTGAAATCAGAAATAGCCATAAAATAGGGTGGTCGTATTCGATGAATAGCCCAAAATAAGAACACATACACACAGTTTTACACAATCACGTTTCTCTCCCATTTGAAATTCGACACAACATTTCATTTTGAAATGGCTAGGTGTGGCTTTCTTTGTCATGACAAGGAAAAATTCGATGGAAGATTGATTTCACTTTGAGAGATATAGCGCATTTTCAAAAAGGTTTTAACAGCCCTATCACTTCTTTATGTTATTTTTTTTAAAAAAAAAATAACAAACCACAAACTACTACAATTTTCTAAGATGCGTGAAGAAAAGATGTGCAATTTATCATATCTTCAATGAAGATAATATCAATAGTTATTTTCAATTATTTTCACTTTGTTAGATAAGAATATGCGTTTCTTTTGCTAGCCGGTCTATTAAGGCGTTTTCGATTGATGGTTTTGTGCGTTTTTTTTAAACTGGAAATTGGTGTGTAAATTCGCGCTTTTTTTAACACCGCCTTTTTCACGGTATTTTATTATCTTTTATTTTAGCAATGGACTCTGATAAGTTTAGTTATGCTACTGCAAAATCCCCAAATGGCATTTTATAAACATACTATATATCGTGACTGAAACACGGTCGATGTGAGGGAATAACGATCGGTAACCGACGCAGTCCATGTGTATTGTTGTTAGAAATACATTAAGGCTATGCAAAGTTTATTCAGGTATATAACTTAATGGACTTAGTCAAGAAGTGGCCATTATATTTGGACTGACGCTGTTTGCACCATTTAGACTGATCATTGGAGTCAAGTTTAGTTGCTTAATATCTTTTTTGTCCAATACGGACACACATTGATTCTAAAGGTGCGAACTTTCAAGGGAAAATATAGTAGATATTGACTAACATGACATTTAACAAAACCGTGTTCCGGTTACCAATTCTTCTAAAGTTAATATAATTTTCTATTTTATTCTTTCAACTTTATTTGATGTAGCTGTATTTTTTGTTGTGTAAAAAAGAAAATAATATTTCGGTGAATAAAAGAGTAATTTTTTTTTTCGAAAATGTTTTTTTTTGTTTTTTTTTTTTTTACGATGATCTTAATGAATTTACTTTTTTTTTTTTTTTTTTTTTTTTTTTTTTTGCATGTGTGTTTATTTTATTTTATTCTTTTTTTTTTTTTTTTTTTTTATTCCAACATATGATAAGTATACAATTTAACAGAGTCACTGAAACATAGAAAACGATTTATGCTTATTCCATAGAGCATATTGACCTATTTTTTATTTTTCAATCTATTTTCATTTCATTGTTCATCAGCTCTGCGTTCCGGACGTAAAAACGCTTCACCGGCCCCCAGACGATACCCCGCTTTGCACGCGCACATACGTGCAAAGCGAGGCACCATCCCGAAAGCGCCTCGCTAACGTTCCCATCCCGAACGCGGGGCAGGTTCTCTTTTTTTTCTACTTATAGGTTTATAGATCTATTTAGTTTTTCTCGAATAAGCTATTTTTTCTTTTTTAATTGGAGCGTATGATATAGTATAAGTGTCAGTTATTGTATCTATTTCAAAAATATTTTGTGTGGTTTTTCTTTTTCTTTTTCTTTTTTTTATGCAAATTTAGCTATGTTGTATTCTAAAGAAGGTCAATATACTTGGAGAATATTCATTATGGCCCTAATCTTAAATTACATAGGCATTTAGATGAAAAACAGTCCATGGAGAACAATTTAGCAAGCATCTAGTATTCAATAAAGAGCAAGAACTTTCAACAGGATTTCAGTTTTATCATAGCTTGAAATGTATTTCACTCATTGATCTATTTCAATTTTTATTTTCATACCAATCAGTTATCAATACATAAACATTATTTTTTAAGATACTTTTACATCAAGTTCTAAGCCTTTCATCACTTTAATTATAAATTGACTAAGTCAGAGATTGAATTGTAGAGATTGTTCTCTGAATTGATAAAAGGTACACCAAAAAAAGAAATTTTATATGAATAGATACATAGAGGATATTGAATGAGTGGTCATTGAACACCGAATTTACCAAACGAGTCATCCATAAACAGACAAAAACGAGGCTACGCCGAGTTTTTATCTGTTTATAGACGACGAGTTTAACAAATTTGGTATTGATGAGCACAAAATTTATATTCTATTTATAATATGACCCTATATTTCGCGAAAAATCGTCAAAGTTATTAAAATTCAACATTTCAATTTTCCGCGAATCATATGATGCCGTTTAAAACTGGCGTCACAATAAACATATTATAACGTCATTTTCGCGGTTACCATACAGCGTTGCTATTCGTTCTTAGCTCATTTGCATAGTTATTCCACTAGTGTAATAACACCCGTTTAATATAAAAAATATTCAACGAGTTATTTCGCTCCTGCGACGTAGTTCATATCATAAACATGTATAAAACAAGGGTTTACATGTCTTATGGGTAAAATCATAGATTTATATATACTATTTACTGAGTAAAACATGGTTTATACATACATACTTTCATAATGTTGGATTTTTTTACCAAAATAACAATAACAAATAACATTGAAAAAAAGAAAATAAGTGGGTATCCCGCCGATATATGTCAGAAATTCCACAGTACAATATGTTAATGTTTTAAGTAAGGACTTAGTTATTTATTGAATAGAATTGCTCCAAACCTCATCCAATTATTGACCCTCAGCCATGTTTCTCACAATTGCCCAAGTCTCTTTCTCTGCTGTGTTAGCTTCGGTATGATTTAGAATAGTCCAGGCCAGTGTTAGACTTTTTTTATATCCTCTTATAGAAGGGGTTATTCCATTCTGTTTACAAGTGTATATATATTTCTTAAATAAGAGAAAAGTGATATCGATTTTCACTAGTCTTTCACCACATCCTAACATGACGTCTTGACTTTTAAGATGGAAATTAGGGTAAAAGTGCCTTATATTTCTGATTGTTTCAATGATCAAAGGTTTAACTTTAATGCATTCATAAAACAAGTGGATTAGGGATTCAATACTTAATTCACAGAAACTGCACATATTAGTTTCTGACAATTTCATTTTAAAAGGAAGTGTATTTGTGGGTAGGATTCTGTGGACAATTCTTAACTGTAACCACTGTAGATATCTATCTTCGGTTATTTGAAAAACATTTGTATATATATTATTCCAACTATTTTTTATATCTGAGTAAATTGAAAGCCATTTACTTTTGCTTGTGGGAATTTCAACATTATCTATTAGTATTTTGTAAACGTACTGTTGGCATTTTTTATTAGTTAATATTGGTCTAAAGTAACAGGTTATACTAGGATTGTGATATTCTTTGAGAAAGCTAGGTTTTTTTTTCAGATTTATGTTTACATAAAAAGGAATTAATAGCTTTCTGAATTCCTATGTAGGTTAAAAAATTTACTTTAGTACCTGTCTGGTTTTGTACAGTAGCTAAACTCACAAAATTACCATTAGGAAGCAGTAGGTCTTTAATTAATCGAAAACCCTTTTCATAAAGAATTTTATAATATACTGACTTTGAATCAATAAGTACATGTCTATTAAAGAAAATAGGGGAATTTAATATATCCTGATAGTCTTTAAATGTGAATTTGTCCATGTAGATAGCATACGCTTTCAAAACATCTTGCCAAAACATATTTTTGATTTTTTTTATTAATCCATTGCAGTAGTCTGTACCCAAATTTATTACTTTTTCCATATCAATAAAGTTTTGGGCAAGGCGATAACAAGTATTTTCACTAAATAATACGATATTTTTCAACCACTTCACTTTCATTGAATGAACGAAACTTTCAATTTCAGGTAGTTTTAGTCCCCCATCTGTGTGATCTTTAATAGCATCTGTGTTTTTTATTTTGGGTTTACCATCCCAAATGTAATTATTGAAAGACTCTTGCAATTTTTTGATAAAAGCATTATCAGGTGTGGGTAAACTTATGAAAAGGTGTGTAAGTAATGGTAAGAGAAGTGTTTTAACGACTGTTATTCTACCAAGAGGAGTTAACTTACGTTTTTTCCAATAGCTTATACATTTTTCTATGTTCTTAACTTTAGTTTCAAAATTTAGAAAGAGCATATTACTTAAATTAACATCAAAATTGATTCCTAGTAATTTAAATTGTGTTTCTCCCCAAGAGAGTTTCCACCTTGTTTTAATAGAATGTGTGCTATATTTCTTTGCCCCAATCCATATTACTTTTGTTTTGTCAAAATTTACCTTAAGACCAGATAAATTGGTGAAATCATTGAGTGTTTCCAAAACAGCATTTAAACTTTGTTCTGATCCATCTAGCAATAATGTTGTATCATCTGCAAATTGGGAGATTATATATTCTTCTCCATTTACTTTTATACCAGTGATATTCTTGCACTTCTTTATCTTGTAATTTAGAATTTGAGCACAAAGGATAAAAATATAAGGAGATAAAGGATCACCCTGTCTACAGCCGCGTTTAACTGTGAAGTAATCCGATAAAAATCCATTTAATTGTACACAAACTTCAGTATCATATAGAAATAGCCTTATCCATTTTTTTATCATTTCTCCAAAATTGAAGAATGAAAGTGTGTTTTCAATGAATCTAAATTCAATAGAGTCGAACGCTTTTTCAAAATCTATTAACATGAGTAGTCCTGCTATTTTTTTATCTTCACAGTATTGCATGATATCGTAGACCAATCGTGTATTTTCACCAATGTACCTATCCTTTATAAAGCCTGTCTGATCTCGGGATACAAGAATGTTCAAAGTAGTTTTTATCCTATTTGCTATAGATCCTGATGCTAATTTATAGATTACATTCAGCAAAGTGATTGGTCGCCAATTCTTAAGGAATTGTTTTTGTTTATTTTCCTTAGGAATACATATGATAGTCCCAATTTTTGTATTTTTTGAAAAACTTCCAGCATTAAAGGCTTCGTTTAATGCTCTTACAACAAAATGTCCTATTTTTGTCCAAAATATTTTGTAAAAGTTTGTAGAGAAGCCATCGCAGCCCGGACTTTTGTCATTTTTCATATTTTTTAATGTGGCTGTAACTTCTTCATAACTTAAATATCCTTCAAGTGATAATTTCTGAGTTTCACTTAGTCTTTGAATTAAGCAATCCTTGAATTCAATCTCAAGATTGGTAGGTTTTGTCTGAGCATGACTACTATAAAGCTTTTGATAATAACATTTCACTTCTTTAAGAATTTCCTTTTGAGAATTTATTATTGTACCATTTTCAGTTTCAATAAAAGGCATATTCTTAGTACTTAGATGTTGTTTTTCAAGATTGCAAAAGTATTTTGTATTTCTTTCTCCATTATCGATCCAGTGAGCACGGGACCTGACAAAAGCCCCCTTTAATTTTATCTTTCTTAATTCTTGTAGCTCCTCTTGCAAATTCTGCAATACCTCTTTATTGTTTTCATCTAAATTTTCTTCAGTTTTTTTAATCTTGTTGCCAAGGGTTATTTCATATTTATTTTGTTCTTTCACTTTAAAGCTGGAGAATGAAATAGTCTCTCCTCTGAGTTCCATTAAGAGTAACTCTAAAAATAATTGATCATTAATAGTGAATATTATTTCTGATTTATCTATATTTAAAACTTCATTTCTATCATAAACTGGTATACAATATTTCAATATTATTTCGTCTATCTTCTTATTGATACATTTTACATATTCCGAATCATACAGAAGGCTATTGTTAAACTTCCAAAAACCTTTACCATGTTCTAATGTTGAGAATTTCATATCCAGCTCTATCATAGAATGATCCGATTTATAACTTATATCAATATTGCTATTTTGAAGAAATTTTTCCAAGGATTCAGTTAAAAGAAAATCTATTCTTCCTTGCTGACAAGGATTAAGTCTTTTCCAAGTAAAGGCTGATTTGTCACCATTGATATGTCTATATGTGTCAATAAGATTCATTTCTTGTATTTTTGAGACTAAAAAATCTCGTGCATTTTTATTAAGATTTGTGTTCTTATAATTTTTGTAGTCTAATTTAGGATTAAGTACCAGATTAAAATCGCCGCATAGTATAAAATTATTCTTTTGTGATATTGTATTGATTGCTAGGAACACGTCTTGGAAGAAACTGGGACTATCTGTATTTGGTGCATAGATGTTCACGACATCGAAATCGACATCGCAAAAACTTAATGTTAATATAATAAAACGTCCATGATCATCCTTTTTCATATTCTTCACTTTGATTCCTGATTCTTTTCTTAGTAAAATTGCAACTCCTTTTGCATTAGATTTACCATGACTAAAATAGCATTCACCATTCCATTCAGAGTGAATGGTTTTTTCCATATCAGCTATAAGATGTGTTTCTTGTAAGCAGACAATTCCTGCTTTTTTCTCTTTGAATAAAGCAAAAAGATCAAAACGCTTTCTATTGTTATTAAGACCCCGGCAATTGTATGAAATGAGTTTGAGACTATCCATACTTAATTTCGTTATTAATGAAAAACACTGTTTCAAACACTAATAGATGAGAGTCAATGATTGTACAAAGGTTTGAGCATAGTAGTTTAGGCTTAACATAAAACATTGTACAAATTTTGGAATTCAGAGACAACATAGAGAACTTAATATGAGATCAAAACACGAAAATTGTTTCATATATATTTGTAGTTCAAATAATGTCTAATTTAGTGCTTTGGTGGTTTTAAGTATAAACTTCAACTTTATTGATATCATAAAATTGACATTACTATCCAGCAAAAATCATTCTTAATCTCTCACTCAGGGCTCTATTCTTTTATTCAAAACTCTCACTTTTATCGCTCAAAAATAATCAGAAATCATTTGAATTTGGTTTTTAAGTTTGACACTGCTTTTAACAATTTTTCAATTTTATTGCTGCGGCTAGAGCAACTAATAATGATTCAAAATGATTTCCTTCCATTCATATCCCTTGAATTATCACACAACATCATCATTGGCTAGTGTCGGCCTCTAAGCCTCTAATTGGTCTGTGAAGACAATTTAACAGAAAATTTTAGAGGTGGTGGGGGGTATGTTTTGTAAACAAAAACATCAGCAACTTCATCCGTTTCGGGGAAATTGATGATATTCTGTCACTTCCCTTTAATTTCATTTAAAACTCTCTCCTCCCACTCATTATATCTTGTTCTTATATCATCTTTAAATTTATACTGCTTCTTTTAAGAACATAGTCCCACTAAAAACAAGAGTTGAAATCCTCCAGGTAACAATCCTGTTTTGATCTGTCCCACAATAGCCATAATATTATGCAATTAATTTGATGTACTTCTTGACATTCATTAAATATGCTTACATATACCCTCTCATATACCTATATTTACAAGTCATAATTGTTCAACATTAGCTTTCCCTTAAGCCAATACATTCATTTGCCCCTCTCCTACTATTCACTGCATCCCATTTCTGCAGCTTTGCAGACAGCCTAGACCAAAGTCACTCCACACACATGTGTAGCCCGACCTTAGCCTACCCAATCTGCTCTCTCCCTAGAATTTTGTTTGCAAGGAATTAGATCAGATATGTAGAAGCCAATTCAAACCATCTAAAATTGACAATTTATCAATTTTGACTGTTTGAACAGGGTATTATGCCAAATTTAGCAATCTTTCAGTTATATTTCAGCAGCCAAAACACCTAACAAAGTATTCCTGGTATTGCTCACACCAGTACTACCCTTCCACCCTTTCCTGACCCCCAGCTGTTATTCTACCTAGGTCTATGATTTTAATCCCACTGGAAAAAGGCAGATAGTTGGAAATGAATTAAACCATTAAACCATTCTACAACCCTCAATATCTCCTTAGCACCATAATGTTAAATCAAACTTGGAATATCCTCATGTTGAAGCAGGAAGCACAGCCTGAGATCAGCATACACATGTGTGCAAGTTGATCTCAGCCTTTACCGCCCGATTTTAACCCTCAACACAAAACCGTTTGTAAAAAGTACCCTTTTTTTTTTAAATAAAATCTAGATGCCCATTGTGTTCATCAATTGTTTTCAGCATTGAAGTGTTATTTGAATATTCAATATTGCAAGAAAACACCATTCAATGATGATTTGGCACAAAAACCCAGTGAACACCTAAACATTTATAGACGCTCACGTTAGTCTTGCGCCAACATAATACTAAAACACCCAATCAGAGGATTTCAACAATCTATTGTTGAAAATTTAAATTATTCTCACTTGTCCTTGGACAAGTTTGCGGCTGAACTCCCATGTCCGACATGAGGAATTACTTGTCTGAATTTTCAGCTATTCTCCCCTTTAGATTGACAAATACATTCTATGTGAGGAAAAAAGTCCTTCCTTTATGCTGGAAGTAGATAATTGTTCTGAACATTGAGAAAAAGAGGAGAAATTCACTTTTTAAAGTAAATTCTCCTTTCCTTCCATGTTTCCAATAATAAATTCATACTTCTATTAAATATCAAATATTACTTAAACCTTAACCATGAAATCTATTTCCATGGTCTATAATTTTATTCTTAAATCAAATTCTACTCGTCCTTGGACAAGTTTCCGAACAATAATATACTTGTCCTTTGGAAAGTTGTTCCCAAAAGGAAGAAAAAGAAAACACAAAAAAATACAAACTTCTTGACATCAGACTAAAAGGCCCAAGCCGGTCATGTCGGACATGTGAATTGCCCCCCCCCCTTTCTAATGACCTAATTATTATAATATAATTTTAAATGGCTCTCTACTTGGAGCTATGAATTAAGTATCCATCTACAAGCATACAACCTGGGTGTTTATCTAATATATACATGATGAATATCATCAACAGAGACTTTTGACCCTTAACCCTTTGCTGTTTAATCCCTGCATTTTACATGTCTGTGATTTTATGATTGAGAAAAAAACATTGTGAAAAAACAAGAAACCGCTTCTGACAAGCAATTTCATCTTTTTCCACACTATTTTCTACCCTACTGAATGGTTATTTTTCAAATTAAATCCACTTTATATTTTCGTCTGCAAAACCTTTGAATTTGGACAGGTCCAAAATTTTGTAAAACAGGAAAGGGTTAAACTACTGTTCTAAAGCCATTTTTGGTCTTTTAATTCATACATCCCACATTGTTCTTTATAATATTTCCATAGAGAACAAAAAAATGAAACATTTACATAACAGTGACTGTTGATTCTTATCATGCCTGGCAGCATTTGATAAATCCTTTATAGTCCAGTATTTCTTTTATATTTCTCTCTTCCCTTCACAACTGCTTTAATTTATGAAAAAATACAAAAATGAAAACAAGAGTCATAGCCTTGGTTTAGTCTGCACATATGTGCAGACCATCCCATGTCTATACCCCCTGCTTAAACTTAATTTCAGATATAACCCTCATAGTCAAGCACAACAAATGTTAACAATTCTACTATCATTTCCATCATGTTCCACCTTAAATGAAGCTCTAGCCAGACAGTGTAGATCAAGATCAGTCCACACAAATGTACGGTCCAATCCAGGCCCACACCCAAACCAATCAAGACCTGTAGAGTCCCTAATTATAGGTGTTCTGTCTAAAACAAAAGGCAGCACCCAGCAGGATAGTGATCAAATGTCAACATAGTCTACACTCTCACACCTATGTATAAGGTTCTGATCTTAGTTTTGACTCATTTGCCAAGATTAAATGAATTATAGAATACTTTGGACCTTTTACTTAATGGTAATTTTGATTTATCTTTGGTCAAGTTCACATCAAAATATTCTGACTCAAAATGATCAGTTAATGATAATAGTTATGATCAGTTTATCGTAGATGTTCTCCCAAAATCTTGCAAACCACAGATTATTTAAAGCTGTAATTACAAGGTTTCTGTAGAAAATCTGTGTTATTCTATATTACAAAAAGTTTGGTAATTACTATATGATCACACCTTCTATGTACTATTTTAAAGAAGAAAGTTTGCTTAAAGTAAAGGGATGTGGAAAATTCAGAATTTCTCCACTTGTCCCCAGACAAGCAAAATATGAGTTTTTACCTGTCCTAGATCAAGAATAATAAAAATGTTCTTGTTGGTAAGCGGTAAAATCGATGCAAGACAATCGGGTATGGGAACTCCAAATCCCTTAAGTACAATATGCTAAATAGAACAGTTGCTATGAAATAAATGTAAACTTGACTTTGATACCATTTCTATCAGAATTTCATTTTTGATAAAGCGAAATGGAAACAAAAATCATACAGTGGGAATACAAGAATATGGTATAAGCCATGGTCAGATTGTAACCATTTGCATGCCGACTCCTGAATGTAACCCCTGCTAATCAGCATCATTCTTCAGTCAAATTTTATGCAGAGATAACTCTTTAACTAAGTAGCTGCTTTGGAATAGTGAAAGCACTTTTTCTCACTTGTTTTCAGTTATGTTGATTTATACAAAAAGGTAAGGTTTTCAAAGACTGCAATTCTAGGCTTGGTTATTCACAATGTACCTCCCATACTTACGAATTTATTTTTATTTTAACAAAATATCTATACAAAGCAAATATTATCACAAATGACCATTTTACAAACAAGTTTTCTTTATATGAAGTCGTCTGGTCAAAGGATATCTGGAAAGCCTGAAAAAAGATCAAAATAACCACTACCTTAAACTTTAAGGTGTACTGAAAGTTTCATAGAAAGAGATAATTATTTTTTTGACCATCGTGGTATGGTGAATATAATTTGAATTCTCATCTATTTAATCTTGTCTATATTATCCTGGATGTTATCGAAAATATCAAATTTGACTCTTTTCCCACTTGTTGACCGTCCAAATACTGCCCCATTGAAAAACCATGCAGTGTCTATTGAATCGTGGGCGTTGAGTCTATTGATCAGCTGCGTATTTAATTTGGTTACGTCATCAACTAATCGGTGACCTGCTGTTTTCATGTCCTTACGCTTTTTCATTATTTCAATTTTAACATTGTTATTTGCTGTTTTCATTATTACTGGTTTTGTAACATTAGTCTTTGCTGGTAGACGGTGGATAGCAAGAATATCATCTTTTCTTATGTCGACTCCTTGTCCATGTAATATGGCACACACTTTTTTTGTGAGTATTTCTTCCGTTTCTGCACTTTCTTCTTCCACATCCATGATCTTGATATTGTTTTTTCTTGAATATTGTTCATTTCTATTACTCATTTTCACAGCATTTTGAACTTCCTCTGTCATTTTTGAAACTGTTTTATTCAATGTGTCAGATTTGTCTCTGGTTTTGTGGAAATGTTCTTCTAATGAATATTTCAGGTGTTTGTTTTCTATTTCTAGTTGTTTAATTCTATCATTTATCTTTTTGGTATCTTCTTCTACCTGTATCTTTACTTCCTTTTTAACCTGTTTTTGGATTTCTGTTACTATTCGATTATTGAGAGTTTCAAGAAGGTCAGTGTTTGCTTGTTTTATCATTTTCTGGATTTCATCTTTTTTATGCCCCCGATAGGGAGGCATAATAAATTTGACTTGTCCGTCCGTCCGTCTGTCCGTCCGTCTGTCCGTCCGTCTGTCCGTCCGTCCGTCCGTCATTCCGTCCAAAAACTTTAACATTGGCCATAACTTCCTTATTACTATCAAAGCGGTGTCGGGGGCATTGTCATCTTACAGTGACAGCTCTTGTTTATTACAGTTTTCATATCATCCCCAATGACTGCCATTTCATCTCTGATATTCTTCAAATCAGCTGACATGCTTGAGAGTTCTTTGAACACTCTGCTTATATCACCTGCCTCTCCTGCCTCATTATTTTCGTTATTCTCACCCTCCGCGAGACTAGTGTCAGCAAATGTATTTTTTCTACTACTTTTTGTCTTATTATTACTTTTGGGCTGCCCTTTGCCTGTCATTTTTAGAAGTTCGGCGTGAGAGGTGCTCGTATTTATTAGTTTGTGTTCGGATATGTTCGTGAACTTCCGTAATTGTTCCGTAATTGTTGGTCACGGTCTAGTAGTGACAACCAAGTGAAAAAATGAATGGCTCTAAGCACCCAATGCAATCACCCAAGCACTTATTACTTAACTCTACAGTCGATACTTGTATAAATGTTCATATTTGTTCAACCGTATATCTTCTCTCTCAGCAATATTCGTGTGTAAATCGAAGAATTTTCGTCACATGTTTTTCATGGCGTCCTCCATGTTTTATAGACTGGAACCCCTCCTCTTTCATAATGCTTTACGGTAGATTATCGAGAAATAACGGTAGACTATCATTTTACCGCCAAACCAGTGTAATTATCAAAACTTATAGCCCGAGTTGCGTTCGTTACAGCGATATTCTTAAGATTCTTATTAAGATTTTTAAGACAAAGCGTTCGGTAGTGCGAGATTTTCAGCCGCTCAATGTGAATCATAAGATATCACAATGAGGAAACGTAGATGGTTTTGCAGTGGCTTAAGACGAGTAGTCATGACGACGTCGAATGTTTTCACTCGACCTATCGAAAATCGTTCTTTATGACGTCTTAAAAAACTTATTAAGGTGGGAGAGGACAATAGCGGTTTTATTTTTTTTGAAAAAAAAGTGACTAAATTTTGCCATGTATATAAACTCCGAGTTAGTGTGATCTCAACGGCGTTTATTTTTTTCATTTTTAATTTGGAAATTACGTTACCATGATGTCGTGAAAATGACGATTTGGCGCGCTTACTACAAATTACCCTAGTCACATTTAAATGCGCAGTACGATTGAATGTAAGACGTTTGTGTCCCGAAAATTGTACCAAAATGAAGCTTAATGAATGTTAAAAATGCAAATGCTATATTATAACTTTTGTAACTAAATATATAGACAAATTAGTTGCTTGAAATCAGTATTCACTTTTTTATACTGTACCTAAAATCTCACTTTTAACAAAATTTTAAGAATTTAGCCCGATGAAATTTGTTCAATTTTTATATTATTTTCTACAATTCTAGCTCGATTAACAGGAAACGTTTTACAAGCTTTCACAGTGCTGATTTTTTATAATCCGGATTTAAAGTTTGTCATTTTGACGTTAAAACGATGACTTTGACGTTTAAATTACACCTCATATTTTCTTATGTTTATTTGAATGCTATTGCGACCTATTGGAATAAAAAGATAAAAATTCACAGACTTGTTCAAAGGTCTTATAGGAAAAGGCCCTCAAAATTTTATTCCGATACACCGAGAATTCCGCGGTACACATGAATTTACCTAACACAAGTGTTGCCGACCGATGACTCCAATTAGTTTTACGTCGACGTCGCTATAAGTGAAAAATTGACTTGTGATTGTACGAAAAAATAATATTTCAAAAATGTAAAATGATTTATGATTATCATTTTGATTGTGAAATGCGGCAGTGAAGCATTTTGGAAACCGGCTATAGAATTCGCGTATTTAAGAAATTGTGTCCACACAGATTTTCTTTCTTTATTTTGTTGTATATGACGTATTATTATTAGTAGTTTTTATCCTATTTGCTATAGATCCTGATGCTAATTTATAGATTACATTCAGCAAAGTGATTGGTCTCCAATTCTTAAGGAATTGTTTTTGTTTATTTTCCTTAGGAATACATATGATAGTCCCAATTTTTGTATTTTTTGAAAAACTTCCAGCATTAAAGGCTTCGTTTAATGCTCTTACAACAAAATGTCCTATTTTTGTCCAAAATATTTTGTAAAAGTTTGTAGAGAAGCCATCGCAGCCCGGACTTTTGTCATTTTTCATATTTTTTAATGTGGCTGTAACTTCTTCATAACTTAAATATCCTTCAAGTGATAATTTCTGAGTTTCACTTAGTCTTTGAATTAAGCAATCCTTGAATTCAATCTCAAGATTGGTAGGTTTTGTCTGAGCATGACTACTATAAAGCTTTTGATAATAACATTTCACTTCTTTAAGAATTTCCTTTTGAGAATTTATTATTGTACCATTTTCAGTTTCAATAAAAGGCATATTCTTAGTACTTAGATGTTGTTTTTCAAGATTGCAAAAGTATTTTGTATTTCTTTCTCCATTATCGATCCAGTGAGCACGGGACCTGACAAAAGCCCCCTTTAATTTTATCTTTCTTAATTCTTGTAGCTCCTCTTGCAAATTCTGCAATACCTCTTTATTGTTTTCATCTAAATTTTCTTCAATTTTTTTAATCTTGTTGCCAAGGGTTATTTCATATTTATTTTGTTCTTTCACTTTAAAGCTGGAGAATGAAATAGTCTCTCCTCTGAGTTCCATTAAGAGTAACTCTAAAAATAATTGATCATTAATAGTGAATATTATTTCTGATTTATCTATATTTAAAACTTCATTTCTATCATAAACTGGTATACAATATTTCAATATTATTTCGTCTATCTTCTTATTGATACATTTTACATATTCCGAATCATACAGAAGGCTATTGTTAAACTTCCAAAAACCTTTACCATGTTCTAATGTTGAGAATTTCATATCCAGCTCTATCATAGAATGATCCGATTTATAACTTATATCAATATTGCTATTTTGAAGAAATTTTTCCAAGGATTCAGTTAAAAGAAAATCTATTCTTCCTTGCTGACAAGGATTAAGTCTTTTCCAAGTAAAGGCTGATTTGTCACCATTGATATGTCTATATGTGTCAATAAGATTCATTTCTTGTATTTTTGAGACTAAAAAATCTCGTGCATTTTTATTAAGATTTGTGTTCTTATAATTTTTGTAGTCTAATTTAGGATTAAGTACCAGATTAAAATCGCCGCATAGTATAAAATTATTCTTTTGTGATATTGTATTGATTGCTAGGAACACGTTTTGGAAGAAACTGGGACTATCTGTATTTGGTGCATAGATGTTCACGACATCGAAATCGACATCGCAAAAACTTAATGTTAATATAATAAAACGTCCATGATCATCCTTTTTCATATTCTTCACTTTGATTCCTGATTCTTTTCTTAGTAAAATTGCAACTCCTTTTGCATTAGATTTACCATGACTAAAATAGCATTCACCATTCCATTCAGAGTGAATGGTTTTTTCCATATCAGCTATAAGATGTGTTTCTTGTAAGCAGACAATTCCTGCTTTTTTCTCTTTGAATAAAGCAAAAAGATCAAAACGCTTTCTATTGTTATTAAGACCCCGGCAATTGTATGAAATGAGTTTGAGACTATCCATACTTAATTTCGTTATTAATGAAAAACACTGTTTCAAACACTAATAGATGAGAGTCAATGATTGTACAAAGGTTTGAGCATAGTAGTTTAGGCTTAACATAAAACATTGTACAAATTTTGGAATTCAGAGACAACATAGAGAACTTAATATGAGATCAAAACACGAAAATTGTTTCATATATATTTGTAGTTCAAATAATGTCTAATTTAGTGCTTTGGTGGTTTTAAGTATAAACTTCAACTTTATTGATATCATAAAATTGACATTACTATCCAGCAAAAATCATTCTTAATCTCTCACTCAGGGCTCTATTCTTTTATTCAAAACTCTCACTTTTATCGCTCAAAAATAATCAGAAATCATTTGAATTTGGTTTTTAAGTTTGACACTGCTTTTAACAATTTTTCAATTTTATTGCTGCGGCTAGAGCAACTAATAATGATTCAAAATGATTTCCTTCCATTCATATCCCTTGAATTATCACACAACATCATCATTGGCTAGTGTCGGCCTCTAAGCCTCTAATTGGTCTGTGAAGACAATTTAACAGAAAATTTTAGAGGTGGTGGGGGGTATGTTTTGTAAACAAAAACATCAGCAACTTCATCCGTTTCGGGGAAATTGATGATATTCTGTCACTTCCCTTTAATTTCATTTAAAACTCTCTCCTCCCACTCATTATATCTTGTTCTTATATCATCTTTAAATTTATACTGCTTCTTTTAAGAACATAGTCCCACTAAAAACAAGAGTTGAAATCCTCCAGGTAACAATCCTGTTTTGATCTGTCCCACAATAGCCATAATATTATGCAATTAATTTGATGTACTTCTTGACATTCATTAAATATGCTTACATATACCCTCTCATATACCTATATTTACAAGTCATAATTGTTCAACATTAGCTTTCCCTTAAGCCAATACATTCATTTGCCCCTCTCCTACTATTCACTGCATCCCATTTCTGCAGCTTTGCAGACAGCCTAGACCAAAGTCACTCCACACACATGTGTAGCCCGACCTTAGCCTACCCAATCTGCTCTCTCCCTAGAATTTTGTTTGCAAGGAATTAGATCAGATATGTAGAAGCCAATTCAAACCATCTAAAATTGACAATTTATCAATTTTGACTGTTTGAACAGGGTATTATGCCAAATTTAGCAATCTTTCAGTTATATTTCAGCAGCCAAAACACCTAACAAAGTATTCCTGGTATTGCTCACACCAGTACTACCCTTCCACCCTTTCCTGACCCCCAGCTGTTATTCTACCTAGGTCTATGATTTTAATCCCACTGGAAAAAGGCAGATAGTTGGAAATGAATTAAACCATTAAACCATTCTACAACCCTCAATATCTCCTTAGCACCATAATGTTAAATCAAACTTGGAATATCCTCATGTTGAAGCAGGAAGCACAGCCTGAGATCAGCATACACATGTGTGCAAGTTGATCTCAGCCTTTACCGCCCGATTTTAACCCTCAACACAAAACCGTTTGTAAAAAGTACCCTTTTTTTTTTTAAATAAAATCTAGATGCCCATTGTGTTCATCAATTGTTTTCAGCATTGAAGTGTTATTTGAATATTCAATATTGCAAGAAAACACCATTCAATGATGATTTGGCACAAAAACCCAGTGAACACCTAAACATTTATAGACGCTCACGTTAGTCTTGCGCCAACATAATACTAAAACACCCAATCAGAGGATTTCAACAATCTATTGTTGAAAATTTAAATTATTCTCACTTGTCCTTGGACAAGTTTGCGGCTGAACTCCCATGTCCGACATGAGGAATTACTTGTCTGAATTTTCAGCTATTCTCCCCTTTAGATTGACAAATACATTCTATGTGAGGAAAAAAGTCCTTCCTTTATGCTGGAAGTAGATAATTGTTCTGAACATTGAGAAAAAGAGGAGAAATTCACTTTTTAAAGTAAATTCTCCTTTCCTTCCATGTTTCCAATAATAAATTCATACTTCTATTAAATATCAAATATTACTTAAACCTTAACCATGAAATCTATTTCCATGGTCTATAATTTTATTCTTAAATCAAATTCTACTCGTCCTTGGACAAGTTTCCGAACAATAATATACTTGTCCTTTGGAAAGTTGTTCCCAAAAGGAAGAAAAAGAAAACACAAAAAAATACAAACTTCTTGACATCAGACTAAAAGGCCCAAGCCGGTCATGTCGGACATGTGAATTGCCCCCCCCCCCTTTCTAATGACCTAATTATTATAATATAATTTTAAATGGCTCTCTACTTGGAGCTATGAATTAAGTATCCATCTACAAGCATACAACCTGGGTGTTTATCTAATATATACATGATGAATATCATCAACAGAGACTTTTGACCCTTAACCCTTTGCTGTTTAATCCCTGCTTTTTACATGTCTGTGATTTTATGATTGAGAAAAAAACATTGTGAAAAAACAAGAAACCGCTTCTGACAAGCAATTTCATCTTTTTCCACACTATTTTCTACCCTACTGAATGGTTATTTTTCAAATTAAATCCACTTTATATTTTCGTCTGCAAAACCTTTGAATTTGGACAGGTCCAAAATTTTGTAAAACAGGAAAGGGTTAAACTACTGTTCTAAAGCCATTTTTGGTCTTTTAATTCATACATCCCACATTGTTCTTTATAATATTTCCATAGAGAACAAAAAAATGAAACATTTACATAACAGTGACTGTTGATTCTTATCATGCCTGGCAGCATTTGATAAATCCTTTATAGTCCAGTATTTCTTTTATATTTCTCTCTTCCCTTCACAACTGCTTTAATTTATGAAAAAATACAAAAATGAAAACAAGAGTCATAGCCTTGGTTTAGTCTGCACATATGTGCAGACCATCCCATGTCTATACCCCCTGCTTAAACTTAATTTCAGATATAACCCTCATAGTCAAGCACAACAAATGTTAACAATTCTACTATCATTTCCATCATGTTCCACCTTAAATGAAGCTCTAGCCAGACAGTGTAGATCAAGATCAGTCCACACAAATGTACGGTCCAATCCAGGCCCACACCCAAACCAATCAAGACCTGTAGAGTCCCTAATTATAGGTGTTCTGTCTAAAACAAAAGGCAGCACCCAGCAGGATAGTGATCAAATGTCAACATAGTCTACACTCTCACACCTATGTATAAGGTTCTGATCTTAGTTTTGACTCATTTGCCAAGATTAAATGAATTATAGAATACTTTGGACCTTTTACTTAATGGTAATTTTGATTTATCTTTGGTCAAGTTCACATCAAAATATTCTGACTCAAAATGATCAGTTAATGATAATAGTTATGATCAGTTTATCGTAGATGTTCTCCCAAAATCTTGCAAACCACAGATTATTTAAAGCTGTAATTACAAGGTTTCTGTAGAAAATCTGTGTTATTCTATATTACAAAAAGTTTGGTAATTACTATATGATCACACCTTCTATGTACTATTTTAAAGAAGAAAGTTTGCTTAAAGTAAAGGGATGTGGAAAATTCAGAATTTCTCCACTTGTCCCCAGACAAGCAAAATATGAGTTTTTACCTGTCCTAGATCAAGAATAATAAAAATGTTCTTGTTGGTAAGCGGTAAAATCGATGCAAGACAATCGGGTATGGGAACTCCAAATCCCTTAAGTACAATATGCTAAATAGAACAGTTGCTATGAAATAAATGTAAACTTGACTTTGATACCATTTCTATCAGAATTTCATTTTTGATAAAGCGAAATGGAAACAAAAATCATACAGTGGGAATACAAGAATATGGTATAAGCCATGGTCAGATTGTAACCATTTGCATGCCGACTCCTGAATGTAACCCCTGCTAATCAGCATCATTCTTCAGTCAAATTTTATGCAGAGATAACTCTTTAACTAAGTAGCTGCTTTGGAATAGTGAAAGCACTTTTTCTCACTTGTTTTCAGTTATGTTGATTTATACAAAAAGGTAAGGTTTTCAAAGACTGCAATTCTAGGCTTGGTTATTCACAATGTACCTCCCATACTTACGAATTTATTTTTATTTTAACAAAATATCTATACAAAGCAAATATTATCACAAATGACCATTTTACAAACAAGTTTTCTTTATATGAAGTCGTCTGGTCAAAGGATATCTGGAAAGCCTGAAAAAAGATCAAAATAACCACTACCTTAAACTTTAAGGTGTACTGAAAGTTTCATAGAAAGAGATAATTATTTTTTTGACCATCGTGGTATGGTGAATATAATTTGAATTCTCATCTATTTAATCTTGTCTATATTATCCTGGATGTTATCGAAAATATCAAATTTGACTCTTTTCCCACTTGTTGACCGTCCAAATACTGCCCCATTGAAAAACCATGCAGTGTCTATTGAATCGTGGGCGTTGAGTCTATTGATCAGCTGCGTATTTAATTTGGTTACGTCATCAACTAATCGGTGACCTGCTGTTTTCATGTCCTTACGCTTTTTCATTATTTCAATTTTAACATTGTTATTTGCTGTTTTCATTATTACTGGTTTTGTAACATTAGTCTTTGCTGGTAGACGGTGGATAGCAAGAATATCATCTTTTCTTATGTCGACTCCTTGTCCATGTAATATGGCACACACTTTTTTTGTGAGTATTTCTTCCGTTTCTGCACTTTCTTCTTCCACATCCATGATCTTGATATTGTTTTTTCTTGAATATTGTTCATTTCTATTACTCATTTTCACAGCATTTTGAACTTCCTCTGTCATTTTTGAAACTGTTTTATTCAATGTGTCAGATTTGTCTCTGGTTTTGTGGAAATGTTCTTCTAATGAATATTTCAGGTGTTTGTTTTCTATTTCTAGTTGTTTAATTCTATCATTTATCTTTTTGGTATCTTCTTCTACCTGTATCTTTACTTCCTTTTTAACCTGTTTTTGGATTTCTGTTACTATTCGATTATTGAGAGTTTCAAGAAGGTCAGTGTTTGCTTGTTTTATCATTTTCTGGATTTCATCTTTTTTATGCCCCCGATAGGGAGGCATAATAAATTTGACTTGTCCGTCCGTCCGTTTGTCCGTCCGTCTGTCCTTCCGTCTGTCCGTCCGTCCGTCCGTCATTCCGTCCAAAAACTTTAACATTGGCCATAACTTCCTTATTACTATCAAAGCGGTGTCGGGGGCATTGTCATCTTACAGTGACAGCTCTTGTTTATTACAGTTTTCATATCATCCCCAATGACTGCCATTTCATCTCTGATATTCTTCAAATCAGCTGACATGCTTGAGAGTTCTTTGAACACTCTGCTTATATCACCTGCCTCTCCTGCCTCATTATTTTCGTTATTCTCACCCTCCGCGAGACTAGTGTCAGCAAATGTATTTTTTCTACTACTTTTTGTCTTATTATTACTTTTGGGCTGCCCTTTGCCTGTCATTTTTAGAAGTTCGGCGTGAGAGGTGCTCGTATTTATTAGTTTGTGTTCGGATATGTTCGTGAACTTCCGTAATTGTTCCGTAATTGTTGGTCACGGTCTAGTAGTGACAACCAAGTGAAAAAATGAATGGCTCTAAGCACCCAATGCAATCACCCAAGCACTTATTACTTAACTCTACAGTCGATACTTGTATAAATGTTCATATTTGTTCAACCGTATATCTTCTCTCTCAGCAATATTCGTGTGTAAATCGAAGAATTTTCGTCACATGTTTTTCATGGCGTCCTCCATGTTTTATAGACTGGAACCCCTCCTCTTTCATAATGCTTTACGGTAGATTATCGAGAAATAACGGTAGACTATCATTTTACCGCCAAACCAGTGTAATTATCAAAACTTATAGCCCGAGTTGCGTTCGTTACAGCGATATTCTTAAGATTCTTATTAAGATTTTTAAGACAAAGCGTTCGGTAGTGCGAGATTTTCAGCCGCTCAATGTGAATCATAAGATATCACAATGAGGAAACGTAGATGGTTTTGCAGTGGCTTAAGACGAGTAGTCATGACGACGTCGAATGTTTTCACTCGACCTATCGAAAATCGTTCTTTATGACGTCTTAAAAAACTTATTAAGGTGGGAGAGGACAATAGCGGTTTTATTTTTTTTGAAAAAAAAGTGACTAAATTTTGCCATGTATATAAACTCCGAGTTAGTGTGATCTCAACGGCGTTTATTTTTTTCATTTTTAATTTGGAAATTACGTTACCATGATGTCGTGAAAATGACGATTTGGCGCGCTTACTACAAATTACCCTAGTCACATTTAAATGCGCAGTACGATTGAATGTAAGACGTTTGTGTCCCGAAAATTGTACCAAAATGAAGCTTAATGAATGTTAAAAATGCAAATGCTATATTATAACTTTTGTAACTAAATATATAGACAAATTAGTTGCTTGAAATCAGTATTCACTTTTTTATACTGTACCTAAAATCTCACTTTTAACAAAATTTTAAGAATTTAGCCCGATGAAATTTGTTCAATTTTTATATTATTTTCTACAATTCTAGCTCGATTAACAGGAAACGTTTTACAAGCTTTCACAGTGCTGATTTTTTATAATCCGGATTTAAAGTTTGTCATTTTGACGTTAAAACGATGACTTTGACGTTTAAATTACACCTCATATTTTCTTATGTTTATTTGAATGCTATTGCGACCTATTGGAATAAAAAGATAAAAATTCACAGACTTGTTCAAAGGTCTTATAGGAAAAGGCCCTCAAAATTTTATTCCGATACACCGAGAATTCCGCGGTACACATGAATTTACCTAACACAAGTGTTGCCGATCGATGACTCCAATTAGTTTTACGTCGACGTCGCTATAAGTGAAAAATTGACTTGTGATTGTACGAAAAAATAATATTTCAAAAATGTAAAATGATTTATGATTATCATTTTGATTGTGAAATGCGGCAGTGAAGCATTTTGGAAACCGGCTATAGAATTCGCGTATTTAAGAAATTGTGTCCACACAGATTTTCTTTCTTTATTTTGTTGTATATGACGTATTATTATTAGTAGTTTTTATCCTATTTGCTATAGATCCTGATGCTAATTTATAGATTACATTCAGCAAAGTGATTGGTCTCCAATTCTTAAGGAATTGTTTTTGTTTATTTTCCTTAGGAATACATATGATAGTCCCAATTTTTGTATTTTTTGAAAAACTTCCAGCATTAAAGGCTTCGTTTAATGCTCTTACAACAAAATGTCCTATTTTTGTCCAAAATATTTTGTAAAAGTTTGTAGAGAAGCCATCGCAGCCCGGACTTTTGTCATTTTTCATATTTTTTAATGTGGCTGTAACTTCTTCATAACTTAAATATCCTTCAAGTGATAATTTCTGAGTTTCACTTAGTCTTTGAATTAAGCAATCCTTGAATTCAATCTCAAGATTGGTAGGTTTTGTCTGAGCATGACTACTATAAAGCTTTTGATAATAACATTTCACTTCTTTAAGAATTTCCTTTTGAGAATTTATTATTGTACCATTTTCAGTTTCAATAAAAGGCATATTCTTAGTACTTAGATGTTGTTTTTCAAGATTGCAAAAGTATTTTGTATTTCTTTCTCCATTATCGATCCAGTGAGCACGGGACCTGACAAAAGCCCCCTTTAATTTTATCTTTCTTAATTCTTGTAGCTCCTCTTGCAAATTCTGCAATACCTCTTTATTGTTTTCATCTAAATTTTCTTCAATTTTTTTAATCTTGTTGCCAAGGGTTATTTCATATTTATTTTGTTCTTTCACTTTAAAGCTGGAGAATGAAATAGTCTCTCCTCTGAGTTCCATTAAGAGTAACTCTAAAAATAATTGATCATTAATAGTGAATATTATTTCTGATTTATCTATATTTAAAACTTCATTTCTATCATAAACTGGTATACAATATTTCAATATTATTTCGTCTATCTTCTTATTGATACATTTTACATATTCCGAATCATACAGAAGGCTATTGTTAAACTTCCAAAAACCTTTACCATGTTCTAATGTTGAGAATTTCATATCCAGCTCTATCATAGAATGATCCGATTTATAACTTATATCAATATTGCTATTTTGAAGAAATTTTTCCAAGGATTCAGTTAAAAGAAAATCTATTCTTCCTTGCTGACAAGGATTAAGTCTTTTCCAAGTAAAGGCTGATTTGTCACCATTGATATGTCTATATGTGTCAATAGGATTCATTTCTTGTATTTTTGAGACTTAAAAATCTCGTGCATTTTTATTAAGATTTGTGTTCTTATAATTTTTGTAGTCTAATTTAGGATTAAGTACCAGATTAAAATCGCCGCATAGTATAAAATTATTCTTTTGTGATATTGTATTGATTGCTAGGAACACGTCTTGGAAGAAACTGGGACTATCTGTATTTGGTGCATAGATGTTCACGACATCGAAATCGACATCGCAAAAACTTAATGTTAATATAATAAAACGTCCATGATCATCCTTTTTCATATTCTTCACTTTGATTCCTGATTCTTTTCTTAGTAAAATTGCAACTCCTTTTGCATTAGATTTACCATGACTAAAATAGCATTCACCATTCCATTCAGAGTGAATGGTTTTTTCCATATCAGCTATAAGATGTGTTTCTTGTAAGCAGACAATTCCTGCTTTTTTCTCTTTGAATAAAGCAAAAAGATCAAAACGCTTTCTATTGTTATTAAGACCCCGGCAATTGTATGAAATGAGTTTGAGACTATCCATACTTAATTTCGTTATTAATGAAAAACACTGTTTCAAACACTAATAGATGAGAGTCAATGATTGTACAAAGGTTTGAGCATAGTAGTTTAGGCTTAACATAAAACATTGTACAAATTTTGGAATTCAGAGACAACATAGAGAACTTAATATGAGATCAAAACACGAAAATTGTTTCATATATATTTGTAGTTCAAATAATGTCTAATTTAGTGCTTTGGTGGTTTTAAGTATAAACTTCAACTTTATTGATATCATAAAATTGACATTACTATCCAGCAAAAATCATTCTTAATCTCTCACTCAGGGCTCTATTCTTTTATTCAAAACTCTCACTTTTATCGCTCAAAAATAATCAGAAATCATTTGAATTTGGTTTTTAAGTTTGACACTGCTTTTAACAATTTTTCAATTTTATTGCTGCGGCTAGAGCAACTAATAATGATTCAAAATGATTTCCTTCCATTCATATCCCTTGAATTATCACACAACATCATCATTGGCTAGTGTCGGCCTCTAAGCCTCTAATTGGTCTGTGAAGACAATTTAACAGAAAATTTTAGAGGTGGTGGGGGGTATGTTTTGTAAACAAAAACATCAGCAACTTCATCCGTTTCGGGGAAATTGATGATATTCTGTCACTTCCCTTTAATTTCATTTAAAACTCTCTCCTCCCACTCATTATATCTTGTTCTTATATCATCTTTAAATTTATACTGCTTCTTTTAAGAACATAGTCCCACTAAAAACAAGAGTTGAAATCCTCCAGGTAACAATCCTGTTTTGATCTGTCCCACAATAGCCATAATATTATGCAAATTAATTTGATGTACTTCTTGACATTCATTAAATATGCTTACATATACCCTCTCATATACCTATATTTACAAGTCATAATTGTTCAACATTAGCTTTCCCTTAAGCCAATACATTCATTTGCCCCTCTCCTACTATTCACTGCATCCCATTTCTGCAGCTTTGCAGACAGCCTAGACCAAAGTCACTCCACACACATGTGTAGCCCGACCTTAGCCTACCCAATCTGCTCTCTCCCTAGAATTTTGTTTGCAAGGAATTAGATCAGATATGTAGAAGCCAATTCAAACCATCTAAAATTGACAATTTATCAATTTTGACTGTTTGAACAGGGTATTATGCCAAATTTAGCAATCTTTCAGTTATATTTCAGCAGCCAAAACACCTAACAAAGTATTCCTGGTATTGCTCACACCAGTACTACCCTTCCACCCTTTCCTGACCCCCAGCTGTTATTCTACCTAGGTCTATGATTTTAATCCCACTGGAAAAAGGCAGATAGTTGGAAATGAATTAAACCATTAAACCATTCTACAACCCTCAATATCTCCTTAGCACCATAATGTTAAATCAAACTTGGAATATCCTCATGTTGAAGCAGGAAGCACAGCCTGAGATCAGCATACACATGTGTGCAAGTTGATCTCAGCCTTTACCGCCCGATTTTAACCCTCAACACAAAACCGTTTGTAAAAAGTACCCTTTTTTTTAAATAAAATCTAGATGCCCATTGTGTTCATCAATTGTTTTCAGCATTGAAGTGTTATTTGAATATTCAATATTGCAAGAAAACACCATTCAATGATGATTTGGCACAAAAACCCAGTGAACACCTAAACATTTATAGACGCTCACGTTAGTCTTGCGCCAACATAATACTAAAACACCCAATCAGAGGATTTCAACAATCTATTGTTGAAAATTTAAATTATTCTCACTTGTCCTTGGACAAGTTTGCGGCTGAACTCCCATGTCCGACATGAGGAATTACTTGTCTGAATTTTCAGCTATTCTCCCCTTTAGATTGACAAATACATTCTATGTGAGGAAAAAAGTCCTTCCTTTATGCTGGAAGTAGATAATTGTTCTGAACATTGAGAAAAAGAGGAGAAATTCACTTTTTAAAGTAAATTCTCCTTTCCTTCCATGTTTCCAATAATAAATTCATACTTCTATTAAATATCAAATATTACTTAAACCTTAACCATGAAATCTATTTCCATGGTCTATAATTTTATTCTTAAATCAAATTCTACTCGTCCTTGGACAAGTTTCCGAACAATAATATACTTGTCCTTTGGAAAGTTGTTCCCAAAAGGAAGAAAAAGAAAACACAAAAAAATACAAACTTCTTGACATCAGACTAAAAGGCCCAAGCCGGTCATGTCGGACATGTGAATTGCCCCCCCCCCCCCCTTTCTAATGACCTAATTATTATAATATAATTTTAAATGGCTCTCTACTTGGAGCTATGAATTAAGTATCCATCTACAAGCATACAACCTGGGTGTTTATCTAATATATACATGATGAATATCATCAACAGAGACTTTTGACCCTTAACCCTTTGCTGTTTAATCCCTGCTTTTTACATGTCTGTGATTTTATGATTGAGAAAAAAACATTGTGAAAAAACAAGAAACCGCTTCTGACAAGCAATTTCATCTTTTTCCACACTATTTTCTACCCTACTGAATGGTTATTTTTCAAATTAAATCCACTTTATATTTTCGTCTGCAAAACCTTTGAATTTGGACAGGTCCAAAATTTTGTAAAACAGGAAAGGGTTAAACTACTGTTCTAAAGCCATTTTTGGTCTTTTAATTCATACATCCCACATTGTTCTTTATAATATTTCCATAGAGAACAAAAAAATGAAACATTTACATAACAGTGACTGTTGATTCTTATCATGCCTGGCAGCATTTGATAAATCCTTTATAGTCCAGTATTTCTTTTATATTTCTCTCTTCCCTTCACAACTGCTTTAATTTATGAAAAAATACAAAAATGAAAACAAGAGTCATAGCCTTGGTTTAGTCTGCACATATGTGCAGACCATCCCATGTCTATACCCCCTGCTTAAACTTAATTTCAGATATAACCCTCATAGTCAAGCACAACAAATGTTAACAATTCTACTATCATTTCCATCATGTTCCACCTTAAATGAAGCTCTAGCCAGACAGTGTAGATCAAGATCAGTCCACACAAATGTACGGTCCAATCCAGGCCCACACCCAAACCAATCAAGACCTGTAGAGTCCCTAATTATAGGTGTTCTGTCTAAAACAAAAGGCAGCACCCAGCAGGATAGTGATCAAATGTCAACATAGTCTACACTCTCACACCTATGTATAAGGTTCTGATCTTAGTTTTGACTCATTTGCCAAGATTAAATGAATTATAGAATACTTTGGACCTTTTACTTAATGGTAATTTTGATTTATCTTTGGTCAAGTTCACATCAAAATATTCTGACTCAAAATGATCAGTTAATGATAATAGTTATGATCAGTTTATCGTAGATGTTCTCCCAAAATCTTGCAAACCACAGATTATTTAAAGCTGTAATTACAAGGTTTCTGTAGAAAATCTGTGTTATTCTATATTACAAAAAGTTTGGTAATTACTATATGATCACACCTTCTATGTACTATTTTAAAGAAGAAAGTTTGCTTAAAGTACAGGGATGTGGAAAATTCAGAATTTCTCCACTTGTCCCCAGACAAGCAAAATATGAGTTTTTACCTGTCCTAGATCAAGAATAATAAAAATGTTCTTGTTGGTAAGCGGTAAAATCGATGCAAGACAATCGGGTATGGGAACTCCAAATCCCTTAAGTACAATATGCTAAATAGAACAGTTGCTATGAAATAAATGTAAACTTGACTTTGATACCATTTCTATCAGAATTTCATTTTTGATAAAGCGAAATGGAAACAAAAATCATACAGTGGGAATACAAGAATATGGTATAAGCCATGGTCAGATTGTAACCATTTGCATGCCGACTCCTGAATGTAACCCCTGCTAATCAGCATCATTCTTCAGTCAAATTTTATGCAGAGATAACTCTTTAACTAAGTAGCTGCTTTGGAATAGTGAAAGCACTTTTTCTCACTTGTTTTCAGTTATGTTGATTTATACAAAAAGGTAAGGTTTTCAAAGACTGCAATTCTAGGCTTGGTTATTCACAATGTACCTCCCATACTTACGAATTTATTTTTATTTTAACAAAATATCTATACAAAGCAAATATTATCACAAATGACCATTTTACAAACAAGTTTTCTTTATATGAAGTCGTCTGGTCAAAGGATATCTGGAAAGCCTGAAAAAAGATCAAAATAACCACTACCTTAAACTTTAAGGTGTACTGAAAGTTTCATAGAAAGAGATAATTATTTTTTTGACCATCGTGGTATGGTGAATATAATTTGAATTCTCATCTATTTAATCTTGTCTATATTATCCTGGATGTTATCGAAAATATCAAATTTGACTCTTTTCCCACTTGTTGACCGTCCAAATACTGCCCCATTGAAAAACCATGCAGTGTCTATTGAATCGTGGGCGTTGAGTCTATTGATCAGCTGCGTATTTAATTTGGTTACGTCATCAACTAATCGGTGACCTGCTGTTTTCATGTCCTTACGCTTTTTCATTATTTCAATTTTAACATTGTTATTTGCTGTTTTCATTATTACTGGTTTTGTAACATTAGTCTTTGCTGGTAGACGGTGGATAGCAAGAATATCATCTTTTCTTATGTCGACTCCTTGTCCATGTAATATGGCACACACTTTTTTTGTGAGTATTTCTTCCGTTTCTGCACTTTCTTCTTCCACATCCATGATCTTGATATTGTTTTTTCTTGAATATTGTTCATTTCTATTACTCATTTTCACAGCATTTTGAACTTCCTCTGTCATTTTTGAAACTGTTTTATTCAATGTGTCAGATTTGTCTCTGGTTTTGTGGAAATGTTCTTCTAATGAATATTTCAGGTGTTTGTTTTCTATTTCTAGTTGTTTAATTCTATCATTTATCTTTTTGGTATCTTCTTCTACCTGTATCTTTACTTCCTTTTTAACCTGTTTTTGGATTTCTGTTACTATTCGATTATTGAGAGTTTCAAGAAGGTCAGTGTTTGCTTGTTTTATCATTTTCTGGATTTCATCTTTTTTTATTACAGTTTTCATATCATCCCCAATGACTGCCATTTCATCTCTGATATTCTTCAAATCAGCTGACATGCTTGAGAGTTCTTTGAACACTCTGCTTATATCACCTGCCTCTCCTGCCTCATTATTTTCGTTATTCTCACCCTCCGCGAGACTAGTGTCAGCAAATGTATTTTTTCTACTACTTTTTGTCTTATTATTACTTTTGGGCTGCCCTTTGCCTGTCATTTTTAGAAGTTCGGCGTGAGAGGTGCTCGTATTTATTAGTTTGTGTTCGGATATGTTCGTGAACTTCCGTAATTGTTCCGTAATTGTTGGTCACGGTCTAGTAGTGACAACCAAGTGAAAAAATGAATGGCTCTAAGCACCCAATGCAATCACCCAAGCACTTATTACTTAACTCTACAGTCGATACTTGTATAAATGTTCATATTTGTTCAACCGTATATCTTCTCTCTCAGCAATATTCGTGTGTAAATCGAAGAATTTTCGTCACATGTTTTTCATGGCGTCCTCCATGTTTTATAGACTGGAACCCCTCCTCTTTCATAATGCTTTACGGTAGATTATCGAGAAATAACGGTAGACTATCATTTTACCGCCAAACCAGTGTAATTATCAAAACTTATAGCCCGAGTTGCGTTCGTTACAGCGATATTCTTAAGATTCTTATTAAGATTTTTAAGACAAAGCGTTCGGTAGTGCGAGATTTTCAGCCGCTCAATGTGAATCATAAGATATCACAATGAGGAAACGTAGATGGTTTTGCAGTGGCTTAAGACGAGTAGTCATGACGACGTCGAATGTTTTCACTCGACCTATCGAAAATCGTTCTTTATGACGTCTTAAAAAACTTATTAAGGTGGGAGAGGACAATAGCGGTTTTATTTTTTTTGAAAAAAAAGTGACTAAATTTTGCCATGTATATAAACTCCGAGTTAGTGTGATCTCAACGGCGTTTATTTTTTTCATTTTTAATTTGGAAATTACGTTACCATGATGTCGTGAAAATGACGATTTGGCGCGCTTACTACAAATTACCCTAGTCACATTTAAATGCGCAGTACGATTGAATGTAAGACGTTTGTGTCCCGAAAATTGTACCAAAATGAAGCTTAATGAATGTTAAAAATGCAAATGCTATATTATAACTTTTGTAACTAAATATATAGACAAATTAGTTGCTTGAAATCAGTATTCACTTTTTTATACTGTACCTAAAATCTCACTTTTAACAAAATTTTAAGAATTTAGCCCGATGAAATTTGTTCAATTTTTATATTATTTTCTACAATTCTAGCTCGATTAACAGGAAACGTTTTACAAGCTTTCACAGTGCTGATTTTTTATAATCCGGATTTAAAGTTTGTCATTTTGACGTTAAAACGATGACTTTGACGTTTAAATTACACCTCATATTTTCTTATGTTTATTTGAATGCTATTGCGACCTATTGGAATAAAAAGATAAAAATTCACAGACTTGTTCAAAGGTCTTATAGGAAAAGGCCCTCAAAATTTTATTCCGATACACCGAGAATTCCGCGGTACACATGAATTTACCTAACACAAGTGTTGCCGATCGATGACTCCAATTAGTTTTACGTCGACGTCGCTATAAGTGAAAAATTGACTTGTGATTGTACGAAAAAATAATATTTCAAAAATGTAAAATGATTTATGATTATCATTTTGATTGTGAAATGCGGCAGTGAAGCATTTTGGAAACCGGCTATAGAATTCGCGTATTTAAGAAATTGTGTCCACACAGATTTTCTTTCTTTATTTTGTTGTATATGACGTATTATTATTTTTAATCACATTAACGAAAACTAGAAAAAAATAATATTTTTATTTTTAGATTTCACAAAAATTCAGTCATTATTTATAAAGATATTGAGAAAACTTTACCATTTTTCACGCCGATTTTTCGATAAAATTTGACGTTTTACAACTTTTGAATTTTAAAATAAATCTCTATCAATTGTTTGTTATTTTACTGACGGTCATTTTAGTTCACCTACTAACATGATATCACCTCTCGCGCAAATCTTAAGATTCTCAACTTTTTTCATGAGCTATTTATTGTATTTAGGGATTTTAAAGAAATATACCCACACAAAATGTGTTACGTTTTACAAACGTAATTTAAGAGTTTTGGTGACACAGAAGTAAGGGTGATAAACTTTGATCCTTTATTGTAGAAATTCCGTACGGTGAAACGTCACAAAAAGATCCGAGCATATGAAAAGGAAGCTGGACAAAAAATATCAAAATTCAAAAAAAAAATCATCGGGACATTTTTAAAAAAAAAAGAAGTTTAAAGCTATTTTTTCGGGTCGCAAAAATTGAACATTTAAGGTTCATGTTAAGTGTTTGAGACCCAATTTTAAGGGCGCTTCATTAGCCAAGGAAAAGCAGTTGAGCAACATAAGACCGCCATAGCTATAGCGGTAAAGCCAAAATATTGTGGAAAAGGGTAAATTTGTACAGACCAAGTCTAGAACAGCCATCAGAGAAATCCTTGTCTTACACATAAGATCACATTCAAAGTGACGTCATCTAACGCACGTTTTCGTGGTATTTCTGTTATCAGAGAGTTTAAAAAACGTAAATGTTGTTAACGTGAGAAAGGAATCTATTACTCGATTTTATTTAAGACACACACTGACTTTAACCTCGTCTAGAAAAGAAAACTTATTAAGCTCACCTAGGTTCGCTTAATAACATTTCGCTTAATAGCATTTAATTTCTGGGCTCGGTTAAGTTCAGCATGTCTAAATAAAATCTGAACATCGACATGTTATATTGAGAAATAAGAATACTTACTAGCGTCACATGTACCAGTTGTATCATTGAGGAAAGTACTATCAGGACATCGATAAGTTATATTGAGAACTAAGAATACTTACTAGCGTCACATGTACCAGTTGTATCATTGAGGAAAGCACTATCAGGGCATCGACAAGTTAGAGGCGATCCAGAACATTCCGATCCTGGCGTCAGACACCCGGTCACATTTACACAGGATTCACCTATACCGCTTTCTGTATATAGTAAACGATAAATATATGTGACATGAATATAGTAGGATATTATTCAGCAAAACTCTCCTTTCGTACTGCTTTCATTAAGGTTTATATAAATACACATTGACCTTATTTCAGATACATTGTCAATAATAAGCAGTATGGTCAGCTATATATCAAATTGAAGCTTTAGATGAGCACAAACAGTTACACAGTATATATATGATAAGTACTTAGTGTTTTGTATGAGAAAAAATATCTAACGAGGTTGGGAGAATTGATCATTGTCGAGTTAGATATTTTTTTCATGCAATACACTAAGTATATATTATGTTTATCTTATATCTCGTATAGCCTCTATTTGTCTTGTTTTCGTCGATGTTTTTTACTGAAATGTAAGTTTCTAAAAATAACCGCATTATATCATTGTTCTAGAAATAACTATGTGATATCATAAAAAATATCATACGGGATGTTATCTCACGGATATTTATATAGTTATAAGATAAAAAAAAATCCAATGCCAAACGGGTATGGCCAAAACATTGTGATAAAGTTTAAATTTTCTCAAACCGAACAACTTAATGGTGGGTTATAACTGACCCGTATTTGAACGGAATACATGCTGGAGTACTTACAGGTAATAATATCGTGAAAATGACAAGATGAATGGATTTGATATGATTTTAGAATGAAATTGAATGAGTGTGTGGATCGTGTTTTGAGTGGATTTAATGGGAGGTAAATCAATATCGCAAATTTTGTTCAGGATGAACAAAATTAGCGATATTTAAGAAATTTACCTCTATTTAAGAATATGCGCATACATAAGTTCTACAAATAGCTTCCTATTTCTTCAAGAACCTGTCAGACGCCAACAATTTCAATTATGGCAGTGAAATCGCGATTTTTTTCTATTTATATTAATTATCAATGTAGGTTCTTGATTGCATTTTTTTCCATTTTGAAGCGTTTTTTCATCTATTTGGATGAGTGTTTGGGATGAATGAATGGAGCTCTGAGTGAGTGATTTAGAGTGGTTTTGATTGAGATGAATGTCAATTACACAATGTAGTTTATTCCCATATTTTGTTATGTAGACCATACCTAAACCTGCAAACCCTAATGCTATTTGTTTTAAAAGGTAAATATTGAGGTCTTGAACACAACTATTTTGAGTCAGTTTTTAGGTACTTTTGTAGCAATACTTGGTATGTACTTTAGTCTGTATTCTGTTCCAATCAGGGCTAATCAAACCGTCCTGAAGTTGTTGGTTTTAAACAAGATGGCCCTTAGATGGCCCTTTACACAAAGCCTTTGGCTATATATGTTGACTTATCTTATGTAACCGATAGTGTACATCTAGAGTTTCAATAGGATTATTATTTTAGGTAGGCTTATTGTGTCTCGCAGGTAAATAGAATATACATGTAACGGGAAAAATACTTCATACACCCTAAGAAACCATAATGATATAAAAAATTTTCGAAGGGACATACTTATCAAACAGTGGATTGATTTGCACTTAGATGTATGCAATAATAAGATAGCATAAACAGTTCGAAATTTAGTTGTGTCAAAAAGAGCAACAAGTGACAATCACTAAAGTATCAGCCTACTGCTGGTGGATGGTTGAACTAAGGCACGTGTCACTCTAATGTTATGAGAGTCAAAGGCCTTACGTCTTTCACAGGGGCCACCGTTGTTGTAAAATCCATCTTTACATTGACAGGTTGTTGAACATTCAGCATTTGGGTCTGAACAGGAATCGGCTTGAGTACAGGCCTCACCAAGACCGAATTCTGAAAGAACATTGGAAGAATCATCGCAATGTCGACACATCAAGTAAAAATGACCATCTATGACTTTTGAAAACCAAAATTCTGAGAAAAGGGAGATCTGATTCAATTATTGGTCTGAAAACTGTTACTTAACCAATTCGGATGTTTTCATCTTATCTCTACATTGTCGTCATTGAGAATATAAACATTTGAATAAGAACTGATTTAGCCAAAACTTCGTCATTTTAAACGGTTGGAAATATATAACGCGCTGACTCATATGGCATTACATTGTATTGATTTTGTATTGAGTATTGACATGTTAATCTTCACAACGACCTAGAAATTAATGAATTAGAAAACGATTTTGTAATCTTCGAAAGGCGTTTAACCCGTTGTTTAGACTGTTTTCTATAACATCCAGTAATGAAAATAACTGAAACTATTTTTCTCAGAGTAAACTTGATCATAGCGCTTCTCTTAAAAACAAAAATACGTGAGTGAAAACCGGTAGTGGGTACGATCCCAAATGTTCGGAAAACAATGTGTTGTAATACCATCACAACAGAAGGTGACAGTAATTCATCAGATACTCAGTTAAAGCAGTATTTCTTACTAGCATCACAGGTCCCACCAGGTGTGCCTGATCCATCTGAATCAAAGAATCCTTCTTGACATTCACATACATTAGAGGTGGAATCACATACAGAGTTCATTGGTTCACATTGGCCATCTTCACATGGACTACCGAGATCTTTTTCTGGAAAAAAGGATTTGAAGAATTTTATTAACAGGCCCTCGGCATCAATTTTTGGTGACAAAATAAATATTCACAACAAAGACAAAAAAGTCATAATAATAATTAGTATTAGTTTAGTTTACAAATTCTCAAAGGTATTTGAATTTTCATGACGTGAACAAAACCGCAAGACTGAAATGATATCCTTGCAATAGTTATGCATGAAAACAATGGCATCGCAGCGTGATTTTTCATATTCTGTTTGAAAGTATAAAAAGAAAAGAAAAAGGCTTGACATAAAAATCTTTAAACAATTAAAATTAGAACGTGTATATGAAAAGTAAACCAAGTCTTGCAGATGATTAAACACTCATTAAAATTTAGATAGAGCGGTATAAAGCAGTGCATGACCTTGACTATTTGAAATTGAAGAAATTTTCAGTTCGTACTTTGCCTCCTTAAAGTCGACATGACAAAATACCTAAAGAAACTTCAATGATATATGAGCTTATCTATGTACTTGTATCGGTATAAAAGTATACTGAGCGACTTTAAAACACAATTCTTAAAAACGTCACTTAAATGCAAATATTAGTGTATAGTCTCGCACTGAAATATACTTTATTTGTTACTTTGACAAGTAACCTTTAGTCAAACATCAATGTTATTTTGAAACATTCTCTTGTATTTCCAAAACGGGGACACTTTTAAGCATACCCACGAAAGTTGAAATTTCTCCATAGCTTGAACGATATTTTCTTTTCAAATGAAACAAAAGCCAAACAAGTTTCAGAGTTTGGTTGAATGAATCAAGAGGTCAAACAAATCATGAATACTGCGTTCAAGCACGTTTGGTGCAAAGACGACACCAAAACGTCGTCTTTTTGACCAGAAATGACGTCACTTACATGCTTTTCCATTCCGTTCTTAGAAACACAAACGTTGTTCATGTGGATGCGGTTTAGGCAAACATATTCTGTTCACGCTTTTAACCCCTTACCAGACAACTCGTTTAGAAATGAGATGCCATTTTAAGCGTGTTTACGGCATGACACTAACGTCATTTTATCACGTTAAGTCTTCTGAAACTCCTTTTTGGCAAGGTCATACCATGCAGATGTTTAAATATTGAACGAATGAATCAATCATTTTTAGTCTAATCGAGAGTAATGACGTTCCGATTCTAAGGAACACTTTCCCTTTTGACTTACTCAATTAAGAGTACATTCTTTGCAAAGCGAGTGAGTTGGTTTCGCTTCTTTTATTGGTTTTTAAGTTGGAATGCGGAGCAATTCCAACTTAGATTTAACAAAACCGCAAAATGAACACAAGATAATTTCATTTCGGGTTTCTTGAGAACACATATCACGTGAACAGGATGTGAATACACTTCGGCCTATTTTGTATATCTCAAATTGACAAAGACATACAGTTTATTTCATCAAAAAGTAATAATGCTGTACAATTACACAACTATCACTTCACGTATATTATTAACACGCTAATTTATGTTTTAAACGATATTTATTGAAAATCGCGTACGAATATATTAGTATCACATGTTTGCATTACTATATTTGGAAATCATGTGATAAGTCAAGTCCAATAAGGTTAGCAATTGACAATAGCACTAGCCAATCAGGTGATCTGCTTATTTGGTAAGTCGCGATCTGTTTTCTCAGTATTGTAGCAATAGCACAGACCAATCACGTGATCTGCTTTTTTGATAAGGTCGCGACCTATTTTTCGTAGAATTATGTTATAGCTTCTTTTAAAGGTATAGATTCTCTTTCTGAACGACCTTCTTTTGACAAGGTGTTATATTGTGAATTTCTGTCTAAGCTACGAAATAAAAATCTTTTCTTAAAGTGATGATACACTTTTAAAGTTAATAAATATTTTTGCAACATATCGTCGTTTTTTTCTGTCATATTACAGTTATCTACATGAATGTTTCATTGTAAAAGCCCAATACTCATTCTCATAAACCCTTGCCACCATATGTTTAATTGAATTATGAATATCTTTGCCCAATTGCATTTATCACAAAGACAATTTGCCATTTAAAACAAACCAACTAGTTCAACTTGTTTTCTTCACATTCTTACACATCAACACGTTTAAGAGCACCACCATACAGTTAGTTACATCGTGAAACTGACATTCAGCTCAATAAAAAAACATTCTTAATCGCTTACTCAGCGCTCCATTGATTCATTCTAAACACTCACTCAAACCATTCAAAAACGCTCAAAGTTATTGAAAAAATAAGATCAACATGTACATTCAAAATGAAATAAGCAAGAACCAATTCGCGATTTCACTGACATTATTATTGAAATTTAAAGCGTCTGATTGGTTCTTGACGATATAGAAAGCTATTGATTGAACTTTTTTGCGTATTTTATATACGTTTTATATGTCGCTAATTTTGTTCATCCTGAACAAAATAAGCGACACTTGATTCCCTCCCTCAAAACTCGCTCCGCTCACTCATTCAACATCATGCCTAAATCATTCCAAAATCGTTCACCTTATCAATTTCACAATGTTATTAACTGTACCCCTAACTCAGAAGTAGAGTAGCATATATTGATTTCATCATGTCTGTTTCTCAGTCCATTGACCTTTTGCTTTCCGCTAGATAAACGTAGTAGCAATTGACCTGCAATAACGAAACTTTACACAAATATTTCCCATGACCCAAAGAAATGCGCTATTGTTTCGGGGTCATACATGTCACGGTCATCAGTAAATTTAAACAGTTAACAGTTTCCACCCTAACTGAACAACCAATTGACCCAAATCATAAAACTTGTCGATGACCCGAGAAAGTGCCAAATTTTGGAGTCAGAAAGGTCGAAATCACTATTGAACTTCGTCCAAAAATTGTCTTGGGATTCCAACTCATGGAGTAAAAGACTCCCCTGCGAAAATATTTTTTATCATGGACAAATCACTTTTCAGGTCCACTTTGCGACACTTCTAATTAAAAATTTAATTGATAACTCGATTGGAGCAGAAGTCATTCGAAAAATAATATAAAAACTGTTTTGAGTGAATAAGTGTTCCCCTGTGTGTCGATTAGTCGGCTGTATGGTCTGTATTATTTTCTTCTTTTTTAGCTCACCTGAGCACAACGTGCTCAAGGGGAGCTTTTAGGATCACCCTGACTCCGTCGTCCGTCGTCAACTTTCCTCAGACTTCTTCTTCTCCTAAACCACTGGGCAAATTTCAGTGAAATTTTGCCAGAATGTGACCCTCTTCAAAATTGTCGCTATATTCTAATTGACCAATAAATATGGGTATGGCAGGGCGGGGCTTATTTTGAGCCGAAATCTTTGAACGACATCTCCTCCTGAACCACTGAGCAGATTTCAATCAAACTTAACAAGAATGTTCCTTTGATGACCCCCTTCAAATATTGTTGGCAAAATTGTCATTAGCCCGTAAATATGGGCGTGGTAGGGTAGGGCTAATTTTGAGTATCCTCTGTAATGAATGGGTTGGCGGGGTCTATTATGACTGCTTATAATTCGAACAAAGTCTTCTCTTCAAAAATTAGGCAAATTTGAATGAATCTTTGCCAGAAAGTTTCTTGGATAAGATCCATTGGACCAATCGAATTCAGGTGAGCGGTTTAGGGTCATTCTGGCCCTCTTGTTATAATTTTTCTTTCATCAGATTCAGGCCTGTATAGCGATTCAGAGGTTTAAGCGTCTCTCGTTGTTGAAATACATTGATTTATATACGCCCGTCAAAAGACGAGACGTATTATGTGATCACCTGTGGTGGGCGGGAGGCGTCAGCTTCGTTAGAAGCTTGAGGTCACCGTCTCTTGAACGCATTCCAACTTATCAGTACTTTCAGTACTTTGATTGAAATGTCTATCGTTGATAACCCTCCACATGAAACCATGAAAAGTGCAATGACAAAGAAAGAGTGAACAGTAGATCGCTATGCCGAAACTAACCAAAGTGTCAAATCAAATCAAGATTAAGTCGATTCACTAGAGGATATTGTTTGTATGATTTCAGCTAAATTTAGTTAAACCAAATCTACTTTTCTGTAGTCAAATTTCAAATTTACTTTATTGCGTTTTTAAAGTCGCTCAGTTTATAAGACACCATTCTCAAGATATAAACATTACAGGCCTGTTTGGAAACCAACGACAAGAATTTCAAGTGGAAGTTTGAATCACTGGTTCTTACTGAATGGTATGTAGAGTATCCATAACCAGCGTACAAAGACGATGCAATTTTACGTATAATATCACCCTTCAATACAAGGAAAAACACGCGAGACCTCCATAAAATAAATATTTGAAAAAGAGATTAGTTCCAGAAGACTTCAATCGGAGGGGAGGTCGGATTTTAATAGGAAATTAGAACGATCATTTTAAAGCAGATATTTCAACCCAATTTGTAAGTAGATATATATTTAACACTTATGATTCAATTTTTTTTTTTTTTTTTTTTTTTTTTTTTTTTTTTTTGATATATATATTTAGGTCCAAAAAAGAAGATTACACCACCTACAGTTTCGAGAGTGTGTACGAAATACCTCGAGTAAATAAACAAACAATCTTTTGGAGACAAAAACACAAAAAATGCAAACAATTCCTGTTAGTTTGCGTACTTCGCATTTGTATGCGCTTCAAGGACTAGTAGCATAATTGATCCAAATTTGAATTCCATTCATTTTTGAAAATAATCACATCTTTGTTACTTTCTACATGATTTAATAGCGTGCCTTGATTAACAATTTAGATAACCAATAGCGAACACTGCGATATCAAAAAAAAAAAGAAAAAAAAATGTATAAGAACACTTAGGTTAAAGACTTCTAGGGATTCTTATGGACACCGTGAGATGTTTAAACTATAAGATATTACATGTAGCTTCTCAAGACGTTTTCTAACGTTGAAGCATAAGTAACATCTGTATTAAAACTCAGACTTGAATGGAAACTTCTTGGAAAGTCTGATCAAAATCTATACAATACAATGTAAGTAAAAACCTCTTACGATAAAACAAGTTGTAACGGTGACAAATATCATAACTATATTATGTAACAGAATGTCTACAATATTGCATAAATGTATATTATGGTAAGATGATATGATACCCAATTTCTATTAGGTCTGTTGGGATTTTTGCAGCGATTTGATTATCTAGAGTCCCATCCGAACTTAAAATTTAAGGGAATTGCAAAAATATAATACATGTATTTCACAAAATTTTTTTAAACCCATGATAGTTTTCAATCATATCTATTATCACCTTTAAGTGTCATACTAATTCAAAACATACTTGTATCACATGTGTTTGTTGTGTCATTCAAAAAGGTACCATCTGGACATTGACACAAAAGTGGTGTACCAGCGCATTCAGCATCCGTAGTTAGACAGGCAGTCACGTTCACACAACTTTCTCCTATACTCCGAACTGTCAAACATAATATACATGTACTGCCCTGCGTTCAGGATGGCAAAACTGTGCAGTTTTCCAACAATACCCCGCTTTGCACGCAGATAGACGTGCAAAGCGGGATACAATTGCATAACCGTTTGCCTCGTTTGGTGATCCTGAACGCAGGGATGTTGTTTCATGGAAAGTATCCATGATTTTTCATGTCATGTTTTCATCTTATTCTTATTCTCTATCGAATATAATACTTAAACAAGTATATTTATGAAAAAAAATATTCTTCAATGTAAAGTAAATTGAACATTTCCTCAATCCATGTAGGCTTTTTTTGAAATGTTTAGAATTTTTAGGTTCTAATTTGCTGAAAACCACGTCAAAGAGTAAATATGGAAGCGTCTAATTGGTCCATGAAGATAGCTATTTATATCTATATTTTTCTAAGATGTTTTTTGTGATGACGCTTGTCACTTAAGAAATGTAATATTTCTGTGTTACGTTTGGCAAGAAGAAAAGTTAACAAACGTATTAATGATCATTCTTCGCTTTGAAGAGTTAGTACAAAGCGGGTAACCATTTCTTAAACGTTTCATCTTGTAGGCAGGAATGGTTTAACCCTTTCCTGTTTTACAAAATTTGGACCTATCCAAATTCAAAGGTTTTGCAGACGAAAATTTAAAGCGCATTTTATTTGAAAAATAACCATTCAGTAGGGTAGAAAATAGTGTTGAAAAAGAAGAAATTGCTTGTGAGAAGCAATTTCTTCTTTTTTTCACAATGTTTTCTCAATCATAAAATGACCGGCACGTAAAAAGCAGGGATTGAACAGCGAAGGTTTAAAATACATACTAAAATGACCTGAACTGTTTTGATTAGAAGCACAGCTTGTATGATCTATCATTTCAAACGAGCTTCAGGAAAGGTCACTCTTTCAGATATAAAGTCAATAAAACCTTACGTCTTTCACAAGTTCCAGCATTATTGTAAAATCCATCTTTACACTGGCAGGTGGTTAAACACTCAGCATTCGGATCTGAACATGAATCAGGTTGCGGGCAGCTTGTACCAAGGCTCAATGCTTAAAAATAAATAAAAAATTCATTACTATTTATTAATGACATTTTATGGAATTATATTTTCACTTGCACACCATTGAGAAATAACATCATTTTATGTGAGTACAGGTTGCCAAAATCTAAAAATGGTAATAGGCTATTACAGCGGTGGAAATTCGGTAAGAGCAATAAATCGAAATAGCAGGGAAGAGTTCATATTATCTTTATTAAGCTCACCAGAGCACAAAGTGCTCAAGTGCGTTATTCTGATCACTCTTCATCCTTTATCCGCCCTATGTCCGTCCGGCGTTCGTCTTTAGTTCGTCGGAACATCGCTAGGGCGTCTTCGTAAACTTGGAAGTGCTTCGAACCTAGGACAAATAATTTTTGTTAGGAAATTCGGCTTCTGGTGGTGTGAAGAAACAAAGATTGTGCGTTTACGCTTGATCGAAAAGATCGCTGTTTTGACACAAACGACTTAAGTTTATATGTAAATTCCAATTGAAGTTTTTGACGGATATGGAGGTCGCGGCGGGTTTTATTAACCATTTAACGGTTATTGTTTTGCGTAAGTCAAAAACTTAAGTTGCTTCTACAGTGGCAACTAAATACAGAATTCTGCCATGCATCTTTTATTGGAATCGTCTACCAAAAATGATTCAAATGAGATATTGTAAGGCAAAAACCATCAGGTACGATTTATGATTCTAACTTAGCATTTTTTTCAGAAATAAGACGGGCCCCTGTGACAGAGATTCAGTTATACAGAGGATTGGTATAAACTTGTGGTAGCAAGAGGGGTCTATATAACGTAAAAAACTGCATAATTTCTTTGTATTATAAGATTTGGCCTAATTCAACCTATAACTGTTTAACTAAAGATGAAGACTGAATGGACGAGCCATTACAAGAAATATTAAAGGTTGGAATTACTTAAATTTGTGCTCAGCTTTTTAATACAAAATTGCCATAATTAATACAAATTTGAATTATAGGTTAATGTCATCATTCCTCATAAAGACCATTTCATAATAACAGGAAGAGAACCTGCAATTTAATGTATTAAACCATTGTAAAATATCTTTAGTAGAGAATGCATTATTCCTTACTAGCATTGCAGGTCCCACCATCAGTCATGGGTCCATCAGAATCAAAGAAACCTTCTTGACATACACACACATTTGAGGTGGAATCGCATTTAGAATCCATCTCACACTGACCAGCTTCACATGAACTTCCAAGATCCTTTTCTAAGTAAAACAAAAATGGTGAGAATATGATTATAGACGATCTGTATTAAATACACACCCTGCGTTACAGATGAAAATGTTTAGGAAATGTTTGGGAAGCGGAACCCCGCTCAGCCACATGCACGTCTGTGAAAAGCAGGGTTCCTTTTAAACGTTCGCATTATATTTTGATATCCTTAAGGCCGGGCAAACATTACAAAAACGAAAAGCACCAGAACAAAGCTTTACAATATTTCTGCAATGTCTTGAACCTTTCTGACGGTTGAAAATATTGTTCCTGATCAATGATATTGGCGATTGAAATAAATATACATATTTTGATTCTAGTGTTTATGAATGAAAAAAAATACATATACAATTGGAAAACAAGTACTAAATTCATACTTTTCAATCGGTATTAATTTTAAAGCCAAGTCTTTTTATTTGAGTAAGGAGTATAAATATAGAAGACACTCTTTCATTCCATCAAATGTCATTAAAATCATTTCTACTATACCTTTGAACTAATTACACATTTAAGTGGTTCATCAATCCTAAACCTGAACTTTTTCGAAAGGGCGTCACAAGACTCGATTATGATTATAAATTGAAATAAAATGTCAAGAAATGAAATTCATTACTGTGTTGTTGTTGTTGTTGTTGTTGTTGTTATTTTTACTTTTTTCGCGACACATTGAAATCCTTTAGTACAGGTCTAGTAGATTTGATTTTAAATCAATTTCAATGAAGTTAAAACCATCACCACCCCATTTCGAAACGAGCCTTCCCATTAGAAAATCAACCATGCGAAATCCCTGATCAGCTCTGCGTATAGGATGAAAAAATATTGTGAAGTTAAAATGCGAATTACACCCCAATTTGCACGTGCAATTGCGTCCAAAGCGGGGTATAATTTGAAAGCAATTTGCACCGTTTTGTCATTCTGAAGGCAGTCCTGCGTTCAGGATGACAAAACGGTGAAAACATTTTGTCAATTATACTCCGCTTTGCACGTGCAGTTGCGTGCAAAGCGGGGTATAACAGGCATTGTTTTAATGTTTTGTCATCCTGACCGCAGGGCAGGATAGATCTAACATAGATCACTCATCACAGCATGAGGGTAAACGAAAGGTGTTAAGAAAGAAAACTACTGAAATGTTCTTCTAGCTTAAATAAAGCTGCTGTTTATATGCACAGTTGTTGTGCAGTTTATCGGTGTATTTGATTTCTGAAGTGTTCATGGTTGGTTATCCCATAGCAAGTCTCTAATATGTGACAAAAACAAAACTTGTTTATACAAACCTTGTTGAAAAGAAGCAATAAAACTAACATTAGTCTTTGTCCTACATTATCATCCAATCAGAAGGCTGGATTTTCAAATTTTTTGAAGGTTTATTTTCCATAAACTTTCCAGCCCAGGTTTATTTTGATCATTATTTCATTTAAACGTCGAGGTTTATTTGTGATTCCACGCATGCGTACAGACTAGAACTACCCCTTCATAAATATGCAATGACCACGTGATTAGTACACGTGAAAATCGTATAACTCGTGCACATGTTGTATAACGAATATCCTATGTAGATTTTTATCTGGCATGGCATAGATTACCATGTCGATTCTCTTATGGAACAACGACTTTTCTACTTGCCTGTACATTTATTCAAGAAAAGCAACCCTAACTAATGGGATCTTATTGAACAGTGCAATATATCCTATACTTATTTCTTAGCGTTAATTCCAATAAACTTCTAGTTTAATTACTTTTGGTCCCTTTGTAAATTTGGCAAAATCTCATTTCATGATCAGCTATAGATGAGGCGTTTTATAGTCCACCAAAATTAACAAGACAATTAACTTTGTTGATGACACAAGAAAACGTCCACGGATTTGGGTCATTACATGTGCATATATCCAAGGTGTGGTGGACTGTATACCATCTTTTTTTCTCAACAGAATAGTATAATCTGCTTAGTTGTTTATGTCTTTAGATTGCCCTTCATACATAAGTTCGTAAACAATTACTGGCACACATGAAAAAGTATTAGATTTTCGTTCATCTATGTTGCCGGGTAAATAAAACCAAATTATACTTCATATTTATCTTCTGTAATTGCTCTTTATAAATACTCAATATTTGCGTGCATATTTCAACAACTCCATATTTGGAAAGAGTGGGGCGTTTACTTGTAATAAATGTATACGTCTTATTCCGTTTAAATCGTGCAAAATGATGCCAATAATATAAAAGGCGGGAAAAAGACTAAGTCAGTTAAACGCTAATAATTGAAAATTAAACGATTTAAACAGCCTCAGTCGGTCGCTACGCTCCCTCCTTTCGGCTGTTTAAATCGTTTAATTTTCAATTATTAGCGTTTAACTATTACATAGCATTCATATTCTTATTAAAAAAACATAAAAAAATACTTCTCGATTTAGTGAAATTGTATATGCTTTGGTACAACGTAAAATTCCTTGATTTTTAAAATAATTTGATTTAATTTGATTTTTTTAAATTCATAAGAAATAAAGAATGCTGTATATAAAAATACGGAATCTGCTTCATATTTTGTTGAAGTGTAATACAATTTTTTCAAACATTTGTACCTTATGTAAAACTATCGAGTAAATACTCTTTTAAAGTCTTAAATTACACATATCTCATGATTAACTCGAGAAACTTTCCAGTACAAACGATTTCAATTTAACACCTGAAAAGTTAATGGTATTTTTGTGTACGTATCGAGAAAGTTTAGATTTTCATTGTGAACCTGTTCTACAACAATATCTGAAATAAAGAAGACAAGCTATATAAGAATGCAATGCACATAATGAAAAATCATGATTAAAAATATTGCTATCATGCATACCTTAAAGCTGTCAAGTCGAAGCAAACCTTCCTTTCTGACATATACATTGTAGCGGTTCCATAAAGAAATACTTTTATCATTAGACACAAGATTAATATAGAATTATCAGAGGTAATTACTGTTGCATTTGTTTAGTGTCATAAAGGTTACTAAAATATCCTATACTTGTATGACAAAAACCATAAACATTTAAATAGATTCGAAAAATAGATAATGATTTATTTAAAACGTATCAAATTGCAACATAAAATCTCGTTCTTTGATTAGTTGTGAACAAAATAGGATAAAATAACGATTTTAATTATTTTGAATGCCTTTAAGGGTATAAATGGTAAAGTTAATCTAATAAACTCTTTAGATATACATTTAATACATTTGTACTCACTTCCATAAAGGGTATTGGTTGTGTCATTCAAAAAGGTACCATTTGGTCATTCAAGAGGAGTCTCGCAACATTCAACGTTCTTAGTTAAACATGATATTGGTTCAGGATTCTGTGTTCTATTTGAATAAAAAAAAAGGTCGATTTAACTCACAGGACCAACTCTATAAAACGGCCAGTTCTGTCATGTGGCCGCTTCAAAAAATTAGATATAGATGTTATAAATCTAAACCAAATCAATAAGAGGTACACATGTACATGGATATCTTTATTATTTACTATGAATAGAGATTGATTGATTGATTGATTGAATGGAGTTTTACGCCGCTTTCAACATTTTTTCAGTTATATCGCGCTGGCTGGAGCACCTAATATTGGTTTCCAGGTATTTTTCTCACCAGTGCAATCACCACATCCTTTTCCTAGCCTCCAGCTGCTATCATAGGTCATAGGTCTACGATTATTAACCCATTGGTGAGAGACAAATAGTCGGAAAGAACGGGTGCCGCCGTCAGGGATTGAACCCGGCTATTAATAGAGAAAGTGTGTGGTTATTCATTCTCTGACCACTTGTTGATAGTCCGGTCACTTTACGTCGTCTAATCGTAAATCACAAAGGACCAACTTATTCAGCTACAGGTATACGACGTTTCAGTCTCCATTCGATGTAAAAAATTGAAATTAGACTTATTGTGTTGGGCTAATTGTTTATTTTTTTAATTCAAAATAACAACGACATTCATATATTTACAGTAAATCGTGCCAAGATGGCTATATCCCCTGATTTCCGCCATTGTTCGAAACGAAAAAACAAGGAAAAGGATTTTGGGAATATGATATAAGAATACCCGTAACCGAAGATGTTCACATTACACTAGAGTAAAACAAGGTTTGAGATATAAAGGGGATTTAAGCAAGAGGTGTAAAATGGACAGTTGAGAACATAAGCTGACAAGTAATAGGTTAAATTTCACTTCATATCAAGGTTGGTCACGTTCAAGTGGTGCGTGTTTATGTAATGAGAATTTGGCTAAGTATAGGAACATTCTATTTGTTGGTAAACTGGACCTTTCTTAACTCATGAGTACAGATTTCATTCATAAGAAGGCATATAAAATCGTAGTTGGTCATCACGTGTGGTATGGCCAATCAGAGATGTGTAGAAGTTCAAGAGGTCACGACCTTAATAAACACATATTTCCGGCAAATTAGTACAAGTTGCAACAGCGAAGGCTTAGATCAAAAACACAGTATTTGTCTTTACAGTGTGCAGACACAAACTTTGTTTTTGCTCTAAACTCTCGACAAGCTTGTGCCGATAATCAATTCGCTCGGTTTAACAGTGCAAGCTCATTTAGTGTTTTTAAAGGGTAATTTTTATTATCTTCACTTGATGAAGAATTCTAGTATTACGCCATTAACGAAATGAACAGTGATTATGCGGAGAGAAGTCTTGAAATATACTAAATTAAATCTAAAATGGCACTACTTTATTTCAAAACTTTTAAGATCCTACAGGGTTTTCCTTACATGGTAACACTGGTGAACATTTCTTTCACCAATTAGAATGATAAAAACACAGTATTCAGTTTGAGTTCTCAATAATAATAATACTCATAAGAAGAAGCAAGAGAAAAGAGAAGAAGAGGAGGAAGAGTAGAGGAAGAAAAGGAGGAAGAGAAGAAGAAATAGAAGAAGAAGAAGAAGAAGAAGAAGAAGAAGAAGAAGGAGGTGGAGGAGGAGGAGAAGGAGAAGGAGAAGAAGAAGAAAAATAGATTAAGAAGGAGAAGAGGATGAAGAAAAAGAAGAAGTCTTTTATTACTATTATAATTATTATTATTATTATTATTATTATTATTATTATTATTATTATTATTATTATTATTATAACTATTCATCAGAAGTCTTACGCGTTGCGCATGTGTCTGTTATGTTGTAAAATCCATCTTTACATAGACAGGCTTTAGAAGATTCAACCTCCTTGGTGTTGGACAGGAATCGGGCTTTGTGCAGTCTGCATCAAGATCGAGTTCTGGAAGATTATTGAAGAAATACTTTGGCCATAATCTTTCCAGACGCAGTTTTCAGGCATTGTATAAACAGGAGAAACTACATTCGGAATATCACTCGACCATTCCCGTGAACTGCAACAGACCTCGGATGTATGTAAGGCAGATGGGTATGTAACAAAATCGTGCATTTTGTTAGGCGGAAACAGTGTAAGAAAAATAAACACTGTAGATTTATATCTTTTACAGTAAATAACTGCTGAAAAATCTAAATTTTTGAGAATGACGAATCATTCTCAAAAATTTAGATTCTTCACCCGGTATTTAAGAATCTAAAGATATTTATATAAGGATACGATGATTTCACGTCAGTAACTTAAACGAGTAACGTGTTATGTGATCATGTAACACACAAACGCATGAACCTCAACGTTTCTCCAAAAACAGACGAGCTTAAACTCTCATCACAATGCGGGAAAATGCGAACCCGATACATGAATAAGTGTGGTTAAGTTTTAGTTTTATACTTCCATGGTTTAAAATATATCTTCCTTTCTTACAATTTGATAAAATAGAAAAAAAAGAAATACCCTGAAACATATGGAGCGGTTTTTAGTTGAACTACTATGTGTATAAGCATACATTGTAAAAATATAAAAAATAGCTGTGTGCTAAGAATTGTCTTTACTTTGAGATATGAAATCACCTATTTAACCAATCAGATATGTCAGTTAGATTGATCGAAATCGAATTATTCAGAAAAACAAATTTTAAATGTCTTTATTGTACAACGTAAATGGGATTAAGTTTCATACTGTAGCGAAAAATAAATTTAAATCCTACTCCAATTTCGATAGATTGTTTAAAATCTGCTTGTATAACCATGATTCTTTGTAACATCATACATACTTCAGTTTGGCGACCAAAATGTCGTAAATACAGATTTATTTCGGTAGTTTTTGTGAACTTATAGACGTTTTTACGCCTATCGACGATACGCTACGAGTTGAATAATTTGATATATACACAGGTTAATCAAGTAAAAAATTATTTTCTCATTTACTTAGTATTATTCAAGCTACATATATCTATAACAATACTAAGTTTACGAGAAAACTATTTTTTTCTGATGAATATATGTCTTTAATTATACTTAGTTAAAGAGAAAAATATTCTAATTTATATATACATAAATGGCTGCACTTAGAAATTATAGCTGTTTACCCAGATATTAGATCTACATATCGGAGAATATTATCTACTTCTCAAAATTCTAAGAAATTTGATGTAAATTTAAAGTGCGTTGAAATTGAAAAAAAAAAAGACTGAAAAATATAATAGAGAACATTCAGTAAAAGAGAGAAAAAGCTTAAATCAATTATTTTTTCTCTCTCCTCAATGTTTCCCTTTTAATTGCCTATAGTACCAAATAGCCCGGCTTATTGTTACATTAACAATTACTTGAAGCATTCTTTTGTAAATAGTATTTTTTATTGTAAATGAATAATTTTATTATTTTTTCTTTTTTTTTTTTTTTGTTGCATGTTTTGAAAATTGAAGTTTAAGTCTATTATCAGTTTTATTTTCATTAGAGCAGATTTTCTTGAATAACGGATCAATCAATTCTATTTACGAATCATATTTAATTCTACATACCTTACACTCGATGTAAATCAACCTGAGATCTATCATGATTAACCTGAAAACACATTTCATGGGTCTTATATAGCAAAGCTCTATGAGATGAATATAATTTATTTCATAACAAAAACATAATTCGTAGCCAACATCCTTGTTTATCTACAATTAAATGTAGACATAAGGATGTGACAACATTTTTTCGGTGACAGATAAAAAGGTAGTTTTAGATTCGTTTTGTATGTTTTTTAAGGGCAAAGTGTCTATTGTACAAAAGAAGCATGTGTGTACTAAGAATCGCTAACACAAATTTGATTTAAAAAATAGACGACTTTGAATAATTATTTCTTCAAAAGTAGATAAATAGTGATTGATTGCTTGTGAAATGTTTTCGGAATGATAAAGAGTGGGTGCGTTATAAGGGTTGAAAATGAATGTTTTGAGAGGGTTGAGTCTCGATTTCACGAAGTTTTTCAATGAACACAAGCCTCTAATTTTCCATTCACTAAGTCGATTATAATTAATGCTAATAACATATAACTAAACTAGAATTGTGCTGTGAATATTAAAAACAACTCAAAAAATTGAAAAAGGGCAACTCACATTTGAAATATTGACACGAGAATAAAAGGTAAGAAAATGTCTATTGATTATGAAAATATGTTCGTTCGATCTTTGCTTAAAGGGAGAGAGAGTGTGTAAGCAACAATGGAAGTGGGTCAGCGAGAATAATTATAATAATAATAATATTAATAATAATAATAATAATAATAATAATAATAATAATAATAATAATAATAATAATAAATCTAGTAAATGAGCTGATACAATATTTCTGGTTAACATGGAACGGAATAAAAAGTAAACATTGTCATTTGTATTCGTACCTAGGAGCCACATCTCAGATTTCTAAGAATCTTTAATATTCTTTTCTAATGACACCTAAGCCTAAGTGTAGCCTGTTGCGCCCCAGAACCATAGTATGCATACATATACAGGTAAGAAAATTAAGTCAAGTTGACAAGTTAAAAGATTTTGAAATTATTATGAAATCAAATTCAAGAGTGTGTGGAATTAGTTTTGAATTATTTTCAAGGGAGGTGAATCATATCTGATATTTAGTTCAAAATGGATGAAATAAGCGATAGCTTTTTACATCCCTTTGATAGAGTTTACGCATTTTTCTGATTTAGTGTTTTTCCGGGCAAATCAGACGCTTAAAAATAAACATCAACCAATATGATTATGCAATTATTTGATCGATTCGATTGAAACATTGGTCATTTCGAAGTGCTTTTTGAACTACTTGGGAGCGTCTTGAAGCGTTTGGAGTGATTGTCTGAAATGAATGATTCGAATACTGAGCAAGTGATTTTGAATGGTTTTGATCGTGGTAAGTATCAATTTTACGATGTTACTTACTGTAAGTATTGAGTAATTTAACCATAGTCAATGGTCGTTTTATACTCACAAAATAAAATGTGCATCTATGAAAAATTTCAGCGTTTACGCTTTCAGCTTAAATCGTGTACGTATTAGACATCTCAATTTCCAAGCTCTTTTTTACAGAGAAAAAATAGCGATCTTAAATAATGATAAGAAACAAGAGGACCAGAATGACCTAAAAACGCTATCCTGAAATTTCTGAGAAGGATTGTTGAAATTCGCCAATAAGTAACTAAAATATGGCGTTTGAAATTCCAGTGCAAAAAGCCCCATCCTTCGACGCCTCTTAGATCCTACAAATAATTTTGAAAGGATCATCTAAGGGTCATTTCTGCTACATTTTGGTTGAAATATGACCATTGGTTACTGAGGAGATGTTTTGGGTAAAAACTGCGAAAGCCAAATTTAGGGGTCAATCAGAATTTCGTGAACACTTTGTTTAAAGGGTCATCCAGGGAACATTGTGGCAAAGTAAGGTTGAAATCTGCACATTGGTTCATCAGTACATGATGTTTAAAGAGACATGTATAAGGGTGAAATAAATCCCGCCCTGCCATACCGATGTATCGAGGTCAATCAAAATTTTAAGGACAATTTCTAAGAAGGTCTGGCAAAGTTTCCTTAAAATTAGAATCGGTCTAGGAAAAGATTTAGTTCTAAGAAAGCTACTGGGTAATCCAAAATGATAAGTCGAGAACAAATACAAATTTAACCAGGCTTCTTTAAAACCTATTCCCTTGATAGAGTAAACGCTAGTACGAAAGTGAACATGTGGAGGCATATTTCTGCCACGAGACACGAGATAGCATTATCATAATGCTTTTAGAAATATCACGATAAAGCAAAGTTCCCAGGAAATTTTATCTTGATTATGTTTTTTATAAGTTTATCCGTGATGAAAAAAGTGAGATATTAATATCTGTTATCTCGCTTTTTTTAACGAATAATGCCCACCATTGACATCAAGATTGAAGTTATTGCGATAGAAATTCCGACCTTATAAATAGTAAACCCATTCAGATAACTCTGTTTTCTGTTATCCTGTACATGAATACTGAAGAAACTGTAAGCCGCAATCTAAAAGACTTATTCTAAAAATAGTTGCTGCTAATGTAATTTTCTGGTTCATGATTGTTTTATCTCGGTGTCAGTAGTGGGCATTATCGTAGAAAAAAACAAAGATCACGATATTTATACTGAGAAAATTTTGACATACGAGATAAAATATCATGGAAACAGTATTTTATTACGACATTGTTTATCATGATACTACTATCTTGTGTCTCGTGACATAACTATGCCACCGCATGAACACACAAGCAAATTTTCAAGCAACTTTTTGGACAACAGAGACATGACCAATGCCAGAGTGATGGGTATCGCTGTACCTATTGTACAAAAAGCAGCAGTACCGCCGCCAAAGCGCTGTTGAAAGCGCGCCAGACTGTCAATCAAGAGGTCCCGGAATCGATCCTGACGGCTGCACTCATCTTTTCCAATGTGTTGGTAATAGTAGAAAATTAGAGCAGCTTGGGGCTAGGAAATGATGTGATGCTTGAACTTGTGAGAGAAATACCAGGAATCCATTTTAGGTGTTCTAGCCGCCGCGATATAACTGACAGATGGTTGAAAGCGGCATAAAAACCCAAACAAACAATCAAACAAATCAAAAGAAGCAGTGCTAATAATATATAAGTAGAGTACTTCAAAATACATAAAAAAAATCTTTAAACTGGCGATATAATTCGACCGCAATCAGCCTACGCGGACTACGTAGGATCAATTGTTTCATAGTTGCTAGAGGGTACCATCTCCATTGACATGTCTCAAGATTAGGGACAATAATGTTTTCATGCTGAAATCATCGTTTAACTACAAAATATTATGTAAATAAAGGCCTTTGGCCTACAATTGTAAATTGGTTGTGAAATCACATTCGAACCGAGATAATGCTACTTTTTCAACCTAATAGTATTTATCTTAAATGACCTGACAAACATTATAGTATCTTTTATTTCCGGCATGTACGCGGCAATTAAACAAAAACACACACGATTAAAACATGAACATGTGACCGTCACGCGAAAAGGGACCATCCGATAATTCTGTAAAATTAATTATTTAAAAAGAGATTTGATTCAGCATAGGTTAACAAGAAGTCGCATTTCAAAAATTCTTTCACTTGAAGGTAGATTGATCATTATAGATTCAGAAAAAAAGCACAGTGCAAAAAGTTTCGACCCTTGTCAGTCTTCGCAGTCGCGCAATCTGACTAGGGTCGACGCTTTACGCACTACCCATATGGTCCCTTTTCGCGTGATCGGTCACAAATGTAAACCAAACAAGAAAAGAGTGACATTAAAATACAATGACAACTATCATTGAAATACTGAGCCTTTTTCATACATTCATTGGTTTTATGATCCTAAAAATATGTATTTGAGGATGAAGATTAATACAAAGCAATTGCTTGAAATTACTCGAATTTGGGGTTTTGACTAGAATGTCGTCTGGGAAAGGGTTAAACATTTCTTATTTTCATAAATACTTGTTGTATTAAAGGGGTAATCGAAAAGAAATACAAAACAAGGATCAAATGAAAACATAAAAATACCACTCAAAGTAAGATAGCAAACGAGAGAATACCCTTATTAAACCGAAAGCGAAATACAAGATGAATCTCTTTTGGTAAACAGTTGAAGGCATTAAAAAGCAAATACAAAGAACGCACCTGCATGGAATCACACGGACACACCGAAAACGCACCAGCGGACACACACGCGCGCGCACACAGAGAGAGAGAGAGAGAGAGAGAGAGAGAGAGAGGGAGGGAGGGAGAGAGAGAGAGAGACAGAGAGGGTGAGAGAGAGAGAGAGAGAGGGAGGGAGAGAGAGAGAGGGAGAGAGAGAGACCACAGTGTGGTGTCCGTGGTCTAGAGGTAGAGCGTCGGTCTCTTGATCCAAAGGTCCTGAGTTCGATTCCCGGGAGCGGCTATCGATCTTGGTTCCTTCATTGGCCCACACAGACGGCGCGAGTACTGGTGAATTTTCCAGGAAGCAGAATCGAGAGGGATTAATCTAAGTTGTAAGAACTTGTTTCCCAATCGATGTAAAATAAATAGGTTTAAACCAAACCAGAGACTGAAGAAATGCCAGAATTTGCTTTATATAAATTTATACGTCCTTCCGCATACAGGGATGATATATTTGCAGCTAATGTTGGTACTCATCCTAATCAATCCTCGATATTTGGAAACGCGGGAAAAATGTGGTATAGTCAGCCCTGCGTTCAGGATACAAAACGCTCGCCTCGAACAGTTTTTGTAGCGAACAGTTTATCAGAAACGCACCGCAAGCACTTTCCGAAAATGACCCGGTTGCCAGGCAGCAATAGTGACTCGACCCAAGACTTAATCCAAGAAAACCCTTAAGTTTTTTTTTCACTGGAAAAAATCTGTGAAAATGTCAGATGAATGTATCCATTAATAAAAGGGGAGTTTTGTTAACAAGGAAGTTTACATTAAGGCCCCTTTTTCTATGACGCTGTGTGAAATCACTAGACTACATCAGTATGCACATGGTCAAATTGAGTAGAATTAGGAGTGGAAATTTCATTATCTGTCATGTATAATTGATTGGGTTGTGTTTACAAAGAAAATATACATTAAGGCTCCTTTTATCATGACGGGTTGTGTTTACAAAGAAAATATACATTAAGGCTCCTTTTATCATGACGGGTCATATAACTAAAAAGCCAAAATTGCACATAGCCACTAGAAAAAGAATAAAATATAAGTGTTAACAATGAATTCTTAAAGTTTCAATTCAAATATAGGCCCCTTTTCCCGTGACGCTCAATCGATCAGATTTTTTTAAAGAGAGCAATCCTTGTGATTACTTGCAATCATTCTGAGCAAGATTGAAGTCAATCGGATGAAAACTGTTGACTTGAGAACATTAACGGGGATCTTCTTATAAAATTTTAATAAGGCTCATGTCATTGTTATGGTCCAATCATTCTGACCAAGTTTGAAGACAATCTGGAAAAAGGTGTGGACTCAAGAGCGTTAACAAGCAAAAGTTAGCGGAAGGACGGACAGACAGCCAGACGGACGGACGCCGGATGGGTTAACCGGTATCGCAATAGCTCCCCAGAAATGCGATCGGTAGAGCTAACAATAAAAAAAAATCGTCCTACTTTAGAATGGCATCTTGGGAAGGTCAAGCTATTCAAAAAAGCCAAGAATGCTTTTGTTGCAATTTGTTTTGGTTAAGCCCATGTTTCGCTAAATTGACTGTACTATAATACCTCCACCAACTGTTTTCCTTATTCTCGCTTGCACAAGTCAGACCTGATTTTTTTGCATTCTTTCTTCTATATGAAATTGCACATTTTATGTTGCCGAAACTCATTCCACAACACTTTTTATATTTATATCGTCATTAGTACTTAATCTTCATTCATAAATGTTTCAATCTTTGGGGAACAGCTAGCAGGTGTACGACTGCCCCCGTCCCTTATACTTCCTTCCGGAATAGAAACCGTGCACAACAAAGAACGAACCAAGCGCTTTATTAAACAAGAGATAGAAAACTAGTAAATATCAAATAAACATGTACGTGGATCACTGTTTTCCACATCAGAATGCCGTTTTCAGGCCGCGCCATTTTTTCTTAAAGATCTACTTTTATTTTACCTTAACCCAATAAAGTTATGATTTGTTCATATGTCACTGAAAATGATGATTTTTTTACCTGGCCTGTTATGCTAAAAAGGGCAAGTATTCGGGGTAGTGTTTACTGTGATGTACAAGGATTACTTAATCAAATAATTCTTGGTAAGAAGCCATTGGAAATAATTTCCCCGTCCCCACTTGCTAAGTAACAATGATAGAAATAACCTTATGCTAAGGAATTAAAAAAAAGGAGTTTATTAATGAGGGTCGGTTCTATCTTGGCTCAAAATTTTGCATATACACGTTTTAATGTATATCACTAGAACTTAATTATGAAAATATGCTCAAAAACAGTTGTTTCTGTAAAAATATATAAAAAAATCATGAAAAGGAGAAAAAATAGACATTCAGCATCCAAAAATCCTTACTTCGAGGAATCAAACGACACATTAAAGTTCCTTAGAATCGAACGGAAATTAATCCAAAAGAATCATGAAAAAAATGGTTATACTTCGGGTGAAATTAAAAAAGAAATTGACAAAGTCCGCTAATTTTAAATTCTTACAGATTTAGTTAAAAATCAACGACCTCTTAGAAATCTCTGTTTTATGACAGACATGTTCTACTACATGTACATGTGAATAAAAGGTATGGAAACCGCGACGGGAGGAGAAACGCTCATTTCAGGATATCGATTTGGGGTACACACATTTAAATAAATACCCATTATGAAATGAGTGTTAAGAGTGGGAAAATAGGTATCTTGTATTATTTTAAACTATGCTGAGAATTTCATTCATGTTCAGGTATTCAGCTATGACGTCTTTACTATTTCAGAAACGGAATATCAATCGATTTAGAAGAAACAACTTGGCTCAATAAAGAGGGACAAATTATCACATAAATGAACATTTTGATTAGTAAGACTCTATTTCTCCCCTTGCAAATTCACTTCAATCGATTCAAATATTTGTTTCTCTCATTTGCTTTTTTGTTGTTTTGAAACTTTCTTATTCAAATGAGAAAACCAGTTTTTAAATGTGTTAAAAATGACTAAAAACGCTATTAAATGGACCAAGTCACCTGCGACTGAGTAACGAAAAAAGTGACCAGGACAAGGGTTAAGCGCTTTCTCACCGTTTCTTATCATAATTTCACCTAAAACAGTCTGTAGCTCATCAAAATAGTCATTTTGGCAATGAAATTTAGCACGTTTCAAAGAACTTTCTTTGTTCTTAAAATCTTTGTCCATGAGATACTTTCATTAGTGGTTCACTTTCTCACAATCTTTAATGACGCTCAACCACCCTCGAAATTATCTCGGTACAAAAAAAGTTTCCTTGCTTAGAACCAACAAGAAAAGTCAGGCTCCAAGAAAAAATAAACCCTCATATTAATTGCTGTAATGCATTTTTGAAGTATGGGCATTAGCCAACATGTAATTAAAAGGGTTTGAAGCTCGTTCATTTGACGTCGTTACGTCATTTAGGGGCCAACCCCTTTTCGACCCGCCAAATCATATTTTCTAAATCAATGGGCCGATTTATACGAGGAAAGTTTCATTTAGTAAGTCCAAGAACGCTCGAGCTAGTCGTTTATTTTCCTTGCACATCCAAACAGAAAGCCTACCTGAACCGCTAACTGTCGCGATTTTTAAGATTTGACTTCCTTATTTCATTTCACTTTTCTGTGAATTGATCGAAATTTCTCAATTTTTTTATCCGGTGGTCCATGCTGACTTTTTGTTATTTTGGAGCGAAATGAATACGCTCTTAATTTATAAAACAAAAATGTGTTAAATTTTCATAAAATTCGTTTTTGTGAAGTTGTTGCAACACATTCCTCGATTCCGGCGTCGCATCAAAATCATCGTTAGTATACTTATTTGACGACTATCACTTTGCAATAGCGTATTCTTAGATATTTGATATTAAGGTTAATTGTTAGATATAGGCTTCAGAAGTATTAAACTTGAATGCGATATTAAGAAAAAAAAACACTTATGTTTCATCCGTTTAAAAAGACTGCTTTTGTGAACATATGACGCGACGTTGAAATGCCCTTTGATTTGCGAAATCTTGGCGGAATCAAATTTGTAAAAAAAATGAAGCCGATGACACATGTTTTTTTTTTTTTATTATTTTAAAAGTCTTCATCGGAATGGTTTGGCAGCAACATATCTAAATTTCAGCAAAGATCAATCATCACCAATCTTATTTTCGAGGAAAAAGTCAATATTTTCAGTAACTGTACTGAAACGAAACTAACGAAAGACCGGCGGTGACTTCTTTTATTCATACTTTACGCTTCAAACTTCAAACATATGATATGAAATGTGAAATGTGAAGTGTGAACTATGAATTGTGAAGTTTGAAGTGGGAAGTGTGAAGTTCGAAGTGTGAAGTTCGAAGTGTGAAGTTCGAAGTGTGGACTTTGAAGTGTGAAGTTTGAAGTGTGAACTGTGAACTGTGAAGTGTTAACTTCACACTTCAAAGATATTATGTTTGAAGTGTGAAGTTTGAAGTTTGAATTTAAGAAATGTCACCACCAGTTCACGCTTCAGAGTTCACATTTCAAAGAAAATATGTTTGAAGTGTGAAGCGTGAAGTTTGAATAAAAGAAGTCACCACCGGTCTTTCGTAAAAACTGCAACACAGAAGGCATTCACATTTCATACTTTTACATCGTATGGTAATTCTTAAATTTATATCTCTTTTGATCTTCACACTTATCAAAAACCCAACCTCGGGCGTCTTCCAAAGAAACAAATGGTGTTTTCGGGATCAAAGTAGGTTTGTAATATCCGGAAAAAATGGTCAATTACTAAATTAGGTTCCTATAGTAGGATCGGTCCATTGATGACGTCATGACATCAACTCTACGTTGTGAAATCCTTTTTTTATGGCCGACATATCAAAGCTGTATTTCAAAGTTCGGTTTTATCGCATTAGAGAAGATATGCAGACGTTTTGAATTTGGACCTAAAATTACCTGCTATGTGTCCGCAGTTACCTTAATACTGTGGATGAAATGTAGCAGAGGTCTGACAATTAACTGAAACTTATTTCAAGCCCTTTACTGTTATTTAAACATTAAAATGGTGTTGCAAAAGGAACAAATGAATTTTTCTTACCAGACTTTTTTAAGATACAACGACCTCGGAAGTAAATCATGACCGGGGCGGATCCGATCAGTAAAACCCTCTTGAACGAAGAACACCGTACCTTTAAGTGTCTCTTTGGTCGTTGATGGAATTCCATCCTGTACCTATCAATAAACGTGGCATTATTTAATATATGTTATTATTATTTGTTTGTTTGTTTGTTTGTTTCAATGGAATTTAACGCCGCTTTCAACAGTCTTTAGGTCTAATCGCGGTGTCTGGAGCACATTACCTTGGATTCCTGGTACTTCTCACACCAGTTCTACCATCACACCTTTTCCTAGCCTCTAGTTTCTATCCTACAAAGGTCCACGATTATCAACCTATTCATGGTAGACAAAGAGTCGGAAAGGAACGTAAATAAGAAACGTTTTTTGCAATTAAATATGTTTAAACCAAAAAAGCATTGATTGAACGCCATTTACATAAATATTTAGGTAAATATGTAAATATGTCAAATTGTTATTACTTTAATCTAGGGCATAAAATTGGTAAAAAGAATGTTTACACAATAACGATTAATTAGATAACGAAAATATTCAAACATTTTGGCTATCCAATGGTTTATTAAAACATTTTATTTCGATCATTGTATAATTAGAGCACACGTTTTCTGAGTCTTTAATTAAAGCCCCCGTCTGTGTTCGTTAACATTTCCGAAACACAAGACAATGATCTTAGACGACTATATACGCAAAACCATAATGTTATTTTCAAAGATAAGCTTGAACTTGTCAATCCAATTTTCGGTAATGTAAATGATTATGACGCGATGATCTCAATATGGGCCTAACTTGATAAATATTTATGGTCCGCAACATTTCGGACTCCAATTTGATTACCGCTCCTTTACCGCTCCTGCACGTGGGCGTTTTTCACGTAATCCAAATCTCATTTACATATTTTACTTTGTACGGTAAACCATTGGTTTCACGAAAACAAGAGGACTATGAGGGCTCTGAATCGCTCACCTGAGTAATGTTTTAATATTCTCAAATGTTCCGGGGAAGAAGAACAAATGCAATCAATTATTTAGTAGTACAAAGTGAGAAAAGATGACCATGATGTTCCTAGAGTCTCTTTGATCACTGGAACATCACATCAATTAAAAAAGGCAGATGTCATAAAGAAGGTAATTTCTACATAAAACTAAGTTTCACAAAGTTTGGGCCATATTTATGGCCATTAGAGTTATGTCAAATAAATTATCATTAAGACTCCTTTTCCTGTGATATGGCATGAATCCTTCCCATTTTCAACAGAGTTCATTCTTGTGACCTGGCAAACATTTTGACCAAGTTTCATGAAGATTGGAAATATTTTTGGCGTCTGGAGCTCTTACAAAAAAGTTGTCATTAAGGCCCCTTTCCTGTGATATGGCACGGATCCTTCCCGTTTTCAAAAGAGTTCATTCTCATGACCTAAAAAACATTCTGACCAAGTTTCATGATGATCGGACAATATTTGTGGTTTCTAGAGTGTAAACAAAAAATGTCATTAATGCCCCTTTTACCGTGATATGGCACGGATCCCTTCCGTTTTCGAAAAGCTTCATTCTTGAGACCTAACAAACATCCTGACAAAGTTTGATGACAATCGGTCCATAATTGTGGCTTCTAGAGTGTAAACCAGAAAATTGTCATTAACGCCCATTTTCCCGTGATATGGCACGGATCCTGTCCATTTAAGTAATTTTTACAAATGACCACCAAAGGAATATTTCTGCCAAGTTTGGTTGATTTTGACACAGAAGTTTACGAGGAGATGTCGTTTAAAGAAATTGTTGACGCCTCGACGGACAGACGGACAGACGGACGCCGGACATTGATAGATCACAAAAGCTCCCTTGAGCACGAAGTGCTCAGGTGAGCTAAAACGCCGTTTATCGATTGATTTGTATTTTTATGTAATTCATCTTTCATAAGACTATATCAAGAAAAAGTATTCTAAGAATATTCACGAAAGAGCGATTTTCTCACTCAAAACGCAGACTGCGGCTTCAACCTTGATATAAAATAAAGACTTGCGAAACCTTTTTTTCTAGCCCAATGCAGCCTTTGGTCACCACAAAGACAGTCCACAGTTATTTAATATTCTTCCCTGCCTCCAGGAAGACAAAAAATATTTGCTAATTATTGCAAGGCCCCAAGGTCTGGCATATTAAGGTGTTTTTCAAATGTCAGTAGGCTCGGAAATGAAAAACAATGTTGCCTTCAATGCTCAATTTATATTTCAAACAATTATTAAAAATTTCTTTTTGGGTGTCATTTGGTGAATATGAAGAACGGGGTAACTTAAAAGCGTCTGAAATCGTATTTTTTAAAAGACTTTTGGATTTGCACTGTGCGTTTCTAAAGCCGATAATTCTTTCAAACATGTGTTAATGGTAAGAGGTCAAAAATCCCGCAAACAACTATGAGAACTATTATAAAAATAATTAGACTTCAAAAACCATAAACGACAATTTTCAATTATCAGCGATTGTTCGTTGTGCATGAACATAATATACATAAATATAAAAAAGCCATGTTTTGACGATCGTAGTAGAAATCGTGTGAGAAAAGAATAGAGGGAATGAAATTCTACTGTTTGGGAGAAGTTAAAGATACGTGTTTTTTTTAAATCCCGTGATCTAGCTTGAGGTTTCTGACCCAGGAAATGCATTCGCTGATTCAGAAGTGAGAATCTTAGGGTTGGTGGGTCAGACAATTTATATTATATCCAACAACTATGTAGCCCATCGAAACTTTCTGCATTTTATAATCTGTAAAATTCATTAGATAACAGCTGGATCATAATCTCGCATCTTAAATTACGTGCCCTTGAACTTTACAACATTGTGATGTTCGTGCTTTTGAGTTTCAGGTGAGCTATTAAGGACCATCATGGTCCTCTTGTCCTGATGTTATTAGATATTATTAGCATAAAATTCCTTTACATATTTTTGTTATCTTTCTGTATTGTAGTATTTCAATTCTATTTCAGCTAGTAGGGCTATTTCACTAGAGCAAAGAAAAATTCGATAACTCGGTTCTTTTTCTGTCATCTTCTTATATAATACTCTTCAAAGAAGAAGAAGTATATAGTTGTTGGACTTCTCGATTGGTCAGTTTTCTTAGACTCTTAATCTAAACTACGTATACGCGACTGACTGACTGACTGACTGACTGACTGACTGACTGATCGACTGACTGATTGACTGACTGATTGACTGGCTGACCGACTGCCTGACTGATTGCCTGACTGCCTGACTGCCTGACTGACTGACTGACTGACTGACTGACTGACTGACTGACTGACTGACTGACTGACTGACTGACTGACTGACTGACTGACTGACTGACTGACTGACTGACTGACTGACTGACTTACTGACTTACTGACTTAATTACTTAATTACTTACTTACTTACTTCCTGTACGTCTGATACTATTTGTAAGAAAATGGTAGTGTGAGAACGCGTTTATAAAGTATGTTGACACTTTTTTTTGCTACAATTTATAATAGGGATGGGAAAGGGGATCAGCATCTTTGATCCCCACCTTTGTATCCACGCAATTATGCAAGGGCGTAACTCCCGTTACGAAATTTACACAACGGGGTTAAAGAAATAATCATCTGTTGAAAAATATCGTCAATGAATGATCATAACGTCGAAACTACAGCTTATACAAGCTGTAGTTTCGATGTTTTGATTATTCTCTAACGCTCAAATCATAAAACGGGAACGGACGGAGGGCATTCATCTTCTGACACAGTCCACAAATCGCCTTTATCCTATTTATTTGGTTTTCGCCTTCTGACTGCATAAAAAAATCAAAGTCGTAGAAACGCCTATGATATTGTAACCTCTAGGCTCTAGAATAACGTTATTGTAGACTTGTGTGAACCTTTGTAATTGCGGCTAGTATAGTATAATCTATAGACCTCCAAAGGTCAATATCTAGGACATAGTATCGGAGATGTATACAAATAGCGTACGTATTCAATTTCTTTTTTGAAGTTATTTCATAAAAAAAAACACTACCGAATTCTTCGCTTGTTGGTCGTATTGGTATAAACTAACATTTTAACTATGGTTGACAGGAGAAAAGTTCAGCATTTCATTTAGGAAGCTAGGAGTTTTAAGTTTTGGCCTACTTTCGGTTTGTCAGCGAACATGTACATTGTGTATAGTGAAATATGCACGATGACATTTACACCAACCTAATGAAGATGTAGAGATGACAAGAAGTTATTTCCTCAGAAGCTATAATTCACCCTTTTGGTATCATGCAAGCGCAGATCCATTATCGTCAGAGTTTGGCCCATCTGAAATGGTATTCTTCTTAAAGCATTACCGTAAAGCTTGAATAAATGTATCATCAGGGGATCTTACAGTATAAAACATAGGCGTTACTAGGATTCCACAAAGATCTACGATTATCAACCCGTCGGTGGTAGACAAAGAGTCGGAAAGGATGAGTGCCGACGTCGGGGATCGAACCCGGGACCTCTAGAATGACAGTCCGACGCGCTACCAACTGTGCTATGACGGCGGCAACATGTAGGCGATAAGTGGACTGTGACGAAAGATGAATGCTCTCCGTACGCTCCCCTTTTTTATGATTTTAGCGTTGGTGTATAATCAAAACATCGTAACTATGTACAGCTTGTTTAAGCTGAAGTTTCGATGTATTGATAATTTATCAACGATATTTTTGAAAGAGGGTTTCTTTCTATTGCGTAATGTGCGTAATCGTAGTAACGCCCCTGTAAAATGCGTCGTCTAAGGGGGATAGCTGATTTTTGATATTGTTATAAATCAAGAGAAGAAATTGTGATCTAACCATGATAGATGTTCTTTTGTTAAAGTGGTCGTGTAATAGAGGTGGTCGGTTGAGTAAATTTGACTGAAAATACATTGATTTCCTTATCTAACCCAATCTTATGAATATAGTTGGGCGAATTCCAGAAATGATTGAATTGACCCCGTCCTCAGACCAACAACATCCCCTCTGGATTTTAACAATGTATATTATGCCGTTACCAAAGGTTTTACACCTTCCCCTTCTTTTCAATGACATCAAATATGTTGGTCTGGCCATATGCTATATGTTTGGTATGTTGTAAAAATTCCAAACGAAATGATATTATTCTATTCTGGAGTATCTGAGCATAGCGTACTGAAGGGGAGCTTTTGGGGCCAATCATGATCAGTCGTTCGTCGTCAATGATTTTCTCCTCCTAAACGAATGGACCAAACTTGGCAAAAATGTTCGTTTGGTGACTTTTGTTATTTAAAACTTGTGCGTAAATTTTTTATCAGCCGAAAAATGAGAGCGTGGCAGGACGCGAGTAATTGGACTCATCTATCAGAAATCATCTATGAAATGTTTCTTTGAAAGTTTCTTTTTCCTAAACTAGATCGACAATTTCAATCAAATTCGGCAGAAATGTCCCTTGGGTGACCCTTCTTATTTTTTGTTCTGCCGCCGTCATAGCGCAATGGTAGCGCGACAGTCATTCAAAAAGTCCTGGGTTCAAATCCCGACGACGGCACTCACCGTTTCCGACTTTTTGTCTTCCACCTATGGGTTAATAATCGTAGACCTATGTGGTATTGCATATGGAGGCTAAGAAAATGTTTAATGGTAGTGCTGGTGTGCGAAATTCCAGGAATACATTGTTAGGTTCTCCAGTAGCCGCGATATAACTGAAAAATTGTTAAAAGCGGCATAAAACCCCATTGAAGCAAACCAAAAAAAACAAAATGTGTTTATGAAAGGTTTATTGACCCCCAACCCCCCTTCCCATTGCAACCCCCAAAAATGGACGTGACAGCGCGTATTTTTGTTCATGAAATCTTTAAAAATAGTCTCCTCCCAAACCAGTCGACAAATTGAAATTAACTCTGAAAAATTGTTTCTAGCGTTCCACTTGATATAAATTGTTCGTGAAATTTGGATGGGCCCCCGGATATGGGCATGGCAGCAAACGACTTGTAACTTTTGATGGCATGTACTGCCAAGTCTGAACCCATCGTCGTGTACTCCACACACGCAACATGACTGAAAGATTGTAGACGCAGCAATCACCCCGAAACACAAGAAAAGACTGATCAACCAACTGGATTCATTTAAAAGTTATGTCCGCAATTACCGTTTGTGCGTGCAAATACCTGTACCCTTGAACCAAAAGGTTGACGTTTCTACTGGAAAGGGAATACATTTCATCGTTTGGTTACCAAAGCTTCGTAACTTCAGCTTCGACAAGCTGATAGGACGAGAATTTTCTAACCAACCTATGATTTAAGGTCTCAAATTATTTATATTATAGAAATAAGTAGTTGTAAATAAAAGCTGATTTACCTCAGCCTTAAAACCTAGTTTACATTTGACTTGCGGAGCCCGTACGGCGCCGTAAGTCGCCGTAAACAAAAGATCGTGCGGTGGCCGTGCGGCGGCATACGGTGTCTGTGCGATCATCGTAAGGGTTTACGGGTGCCATAGACCCTTGCGATTTTGTATAAAATATAAGTTTACAAATTTTTAAAGATGGCAAGGCCGTGCGGCGGCCGTAGCCCCTAGAAACGTCGTAGAGGCATCGCACTATTGCCGAACAGACATCGCAAGGGCACCGCGCGATGTATAGCCTATAATTCTTAAACAGATCATCCTACGGTCCGCGTGGGTACCGTGCGATGATCGTATGGCTGCCCCACGGTTTACGGTGTATAAAATTGACAAATTGGACGGTCTCCGTGCGGGGATCTTACCTTGCGATCGCCAACGGGCACCTCAAAGATTCTTTTGACAACTTTAATAAAAGCCATGCGGACACCACACGATTTTGTGAACACTAATTCCGTAGAAAATGAAATCGTACGATGACAAAAATAAGAAATCGCAGGCTGCTATATCGTACGGCGACCATGGCATTGGTAAACTAGGCTTATGAGAAACACCCGGTTACGTAGGTTCTGCCCTGCCGGGACAAAAATCATGGATTATATAAACAGGTAAATGAATCGATAGTCAGTTGACTGCCATATGTTTGCATATACATTATGATTGTTTTGGAATATAACACACATTTCATATAAGACGTCATTGCACCAGCAAAAGGGAGTGCTCAGTTTTCATTTGGCTTCGTTATTCGCGAAAATATTAATTTCTTCGTACACTTACTGAAATGAAATTCAAATTTACACTGAAACAAACAATTATTCTCTATGTTTTTGTTTCAGATTGAGGACTCGCATCAATGGCCTCTTTTCGACGTATGTCAGTATTAAAACGTCACATCGCTTCATCAAAATGTTCTACCTCAAAACCAAAGTTAGTCATAGAGCCACAATCAGCATTAACCGACCAAAAGGTCCACATATTATTGGACGGACTGAAACCTAGCCAGACTATCACTATAGTTACCACTGTCCAAGAGAAAAACTTCAAGTTTGAATCTCGAGGTGTCTTCAAGGCGAATGAAAATGGTGTTGTGGATTGTTCTCGATCTCCATCCCTGGCCGGGACATTTACAGGTAATTATTCCAACCCTCTCTCGATCAAAATTCTATTCCAAATATTGATCTGTGATAAAGACACAGAGACGTTGGCGAGCGTTTGGGGTGTGTTAATTTTCGATTTGCTTGCGAGTACGCGCTCAAACTTGTGTGACATTTCTCGAGCGTATCGCAGAGTTTTATGCTGAATTCAGGGCAGGAAACTTAGTTTAATAAACATTTATCCCCCCCCCTCCCCTTTCTCCCTCTAAACTCACTGACACAATATTTGGTTATCTCTGATTACTTGTAACGCTCATGTGCAGCAAACGTTATCATGTTAGATAACAAATTAAAATGACATAGTTATGTCGACTAGGTTGATTAGAATGAGTAAAAAGTTTGAAATTCTAAATCCAAGTAAAGAAGAGAGCATCAGCTTGGCTATTTAAAAAGATGTCACCAAGAATCTCATGTACAAAGATTTATTTGTAAGATAAATTATGAAAATATAGAGACAACAATGCATTTACATATTGGGTTTTTTTTGTATTTTTCATTTTTCAATTAAGAACCTTATTCAAAAGAACGGTCAAATGCCTCTGCTAACCGACCCTCGCTGTGGGTTAAAACGAAGAGCGGAAACTCAAAGTAAAGTCAAGTCAAGTCAAGTAAAAATTCTTTACAAAGGTCGGGTGAACAACAAATCAGATGGGTTTTAAGTCCGACTTATTAGTTACAAAGATATCAGTCATTACATATAATTCATTAAAAGAAGCACCAAATAGATACAGTTAAGAGCATTGTGAGTTGACAATTACGTCGATCAAAACTATTCAAATCCACTCGCTAACATAATTCATTCCAAACAATTATTCAAACCATCAAAATGTTCTGAAGTCTGTCTTAAACCCTTCGAAATCATTCAGCTTTCATTCAAATCAGTCAATTTATTCCACGACTTCATTGGCTTGTGTAAACTTTAGAGCGTTTTATTGGGACGTTGAGACACAAAAATTGGAAAGAATGGATAATTTTTTAAATGGGTTATAAATTATTGCTAATCTCGCCTAATTTGGACGCAAATATCGATAATGTTATAGCTCTCTTGAACTTATTTAAATTTCCACGCACTCATTCCATCTCATTCCTTAATCATTCCTTCATCATTCACCTAATTAATTTCACGATATTGTTAACTGTAAGACAAATAATGCTGTAAAATGGTATTGGATAGTGTAGAAGGGACCAACCGTGCATTAGTTTAACAGACAGTCCATTTGTTGTCTACTCTATCCTATATTTAGACCACAGATTAAGAATGCGAAATTGATACAAAAATATTTAACATTGATAATCTAAGTGCTGTAAGAACCGAAAACCGTATTGAAATGATTGAAATGATAATTGTTGATTCAGGGGTTTGGGTTATTTTTTTAAACAAACACATGCAAATTCAAGTTGATCAAATAGATACAATGTAAAGTCAATCCATACATACCCAGATTAATGATATCTTTATGGAAAAAGGTTCATTTGACAAAGACTTTACCAAAAGGATCTCGACAAAATAAATTCAATATGGAAGGGTGGGATCATAGATATATAGGTCAGACCCACCGGATTTTGGGCTTTCTTTGTTCTTCATAAAATTGCACTCTTTTCCGGTGCTGTGGTAGGTTTTACAGACAGATTTGACCTTTGACCTCTTTATACCTTCATCTTCGTTCAATTTCCTACCTTAAATAAAAAAAAATCCAGGGGAACTCCCCTCAAATTTCGGTTACTTTGGGTACGACCGCCACCCGTTATCCGCCCGTGCGCAAAGCAAATCGTGGACAGAGAAGGTCAATTCAAGCGTTAAATCTATGACGAGATGCAAAACTAGGTGAAAATGGCAAAAATAAGCACGCGGGGGGACTTTGTCCCTCTCAAAAATAACGTTTCAATGTCGGACTACTTTTTCTAAAGGATCTTCTTTTACCATACAATGAACCACTGATACAATGGACCCCGGAAGAAAATTCCAATGATGTCACTCCAGAAGGGATGGGCCTATTGATATGTGGAAGATGTGTGTGTGTGTGTTGGGAGGGGGGGGGGGGGAAGGAGGAAGGAGATCATGCGCAAGGGCGTAAAATTCCATTTCGCAATTTACGCAAGTACGTAAAAATAGTCCACTGATGAAAAAATATCGTGATGAATGCCTATATCATATTTAACTTAAGATCATAAAAAGGTAAAAGACGGGGGCATTCATCTTTTGTCACAGTCCTCATTTGTCGCCTTTACCATATATATTCTTTAGTTGTCACCTGCTGAGCGTATGTATAAGTTTCAAAGTAGGGTGGATACATGTATGTAGAAGTGTTGGGCCTTTCAGCATTTGGAGACAATTCAAAATCTTATCCTCCTAAACCAATGGTCTTATTCCAACCAAGCTTTGTCAGAATAGTATATAGGTGACCCAAGTCAAAACATTTACAAATAATAGAACGGTTTGTGTGGTTTATTTCGCCTTTTCTTTTTAAGGAATTAAACCAATGGGTTTGTTTTGGAGCGTGACCCCAGAAAAAGTTGGACAACGTTTGTTCAAGAAGGACGTTGAAACACCACTACAATACGTCATGAATGTTTACGACGGTCACCATGGTAGCAGCCTTGACTGTCAACTTGATGTTCCCATAGCAACCAGAACTGCCGAGAGATGGTTTAAAAAACCGTCCGTCAGGCGTATACCTCTGACAGAAGGGCCATTTAAAGGAACTGTGTTTCTACCCGAAGGTACTTTAGTTTAATTGAACTTACAGTTAATTACATCCTGAAATTGACATTCATCTCACTCAAAACTATTCTAAATCGCTCACTCAGCGCTCCATTCATTCATTCCGAACACTCAAGCAAACCATTCAAAAACGCTCCAAACTCACATATAAACACATAACAACAATTTCGTTCAAAATAAAGAATAGCTGGGGAAAAATCGGGATTTCACTGGATTAATTGAAAATGTAAGCGCCTGATTAGATCTTGAAGAAATAGAAAGCTATTAATAGAACATATATGCATTTTTTTAAGTTTTAAGGGAGGATATTGATATCGCAAATTTTGTTCATCCTGAACAAAATTTGCGATATTGGATTACCTTCCATTTAATTCACTCAAAACTCGTTCCACAAACTCATTCAATTTCATTCAAAAATCATTCAAAAATCATTCATCTTGTCAATTTTACGATGTTCTTCATTATACAGAGGATATTCTATAATTCCTTAATTTTTATTCGAATGAAATGGATATTTCATTCGGAATTCGTGGATTTGTTTATTTATGTTTTTTAGCAAAATACAAAAGTAATACATTTCCATCTGTAACGAAATGTTGGAATCACTTTCCCTGTTTTTATTGAAAGATCTTTTCTGTCGGTACAAAATCTAAATTTGTCTTTTCTACGGCTGATGGCTTCACGAATTTGAATGTTATATATTTTCGCTGCGAATCAGGGGCCCGTTTTACTAAACTTTTTACGCAAAAAACAAATCGTTTGTCAAAATGACAAAGCGTACCTTGTGTTTTCATTAACTATCATATTCTACCTTGAAATAACTTATTACAGTGGTCTTTAGAAGACGATTCCAATGATATGGTGTATGGCAGAATTCCATCTTTGATTAATTCCTAAAGTATTAACTTTAATTATTGATTTACGCAAAAAAGGATCTTAAAATGTTTAGTAAAACAGGACCCAGAAATCTAGGCTGCAGAATATTGATACAGTATAGACGAATCCACATACATGTATCAGAGTATCCATTTATTTTAATCAATGATTAATAAGAGGTGTTATTATCGCACAATGCATATAAACTGATTATAAATTATTTTAGATGAAAATAATTTTAGATGTTGCACTATAATATTGTCAATCTCGTGGTTGGTCTAAACAATGTGAGTCCTAGCATGACGTTTTTATCTATTTTACATGTGCACGAGGCTCAACCAGCGATCATTTTTTGGTGAGACTTCGAGAGATTCTCTCATTTTCCTGTCTTAAATCTCATAAAAACTGTCTCAATGAGGGAAAAAATCTCTTAGCAAAATGTTATCTAGTGAAGGCTTTGATATAAAACTTTCGCTAAAATTTCTTAATTCCTCATTAGATTTGGCTCAATGAAATATTTTGCACATGAAATTCTGGGCCAGAACTATCCCTGCACAACCATTAGGTATCCAAGACAACCACGCTATCTACAGAGACAGGGTTATTTGTAGTTAAAAATGTGGCCAGATTGTGCAGATATATATGCTGACAAGTTGCTTTGCACTGGGCTCCAGTTAGAATTAGCACGCACATATATATTTTTTTCAAATGATTTATAATTGAATCCTTATGTCTATTATGAGAGTTATATGTCGCCTTTTACCACTTGTTGGTTTTAATTTTGTTATTCTTTATGTATTTTAGGGCCAGGTCCGTTTCCAGCCATCATTGATTTATACGGGGGCCTTGTTAGTCTAGTAGAGACCCGTGCCGCCCTTTTAGCATCCTATGGTTATGCAACACTGGCTCTGTGTTACCTGTATGGTAAGGGGATGCCGACAGGTTACGATACTCAGAGGGATTACGTCAAGGTAGTGACCCTTGTTATGCTGAATGAAAAATCTTGACAAAATTGCACAAAAAATTTGGTACTCAGCAACGGCGTAACTACCATTACGCATATCACGCAAGTGCGCAATAGAAATAAATCCTCTTTGAAAAATGTCGGTAATTAATGATCAGAACATCGAAATTACAGCTTATTCAAGCTGTAGTTATGATGTTTTGATCATTCATCAACGCTCAAATCATAGAAAAGTGGAGTGGAAGGAGGACATTTATCTTTCGTCACAGTCCACGTATAGCCTTTATCTTATATATTCTATATTGGTCGCCTTATGAGTGCGTATAAATATCGAAAGCCTAGTTTCGCCTTTGCCAAGAGTTCTATTTTCACTAAATGAAAGGAGGTGTTCATTTTGAAAGGCAAATTTTTAAGCTTTTCTGGTTTAAAAAAAAATGAAAAAAAAACAGGAGGTTTGGAGAAAGATCAGACAGCAAATGTGTTCAGGTTGGTGTTTGTCTGTGCCAAAGCAGGAACATTCCGGGTTCAGCATGACATGGGTTAGATGTTCCGACCATAAATTATCAATTGAACTAGGTCGACATAACAATATTGCTCGTTCAAATAGATTATGTGAACAATGCTCGATGAATGCTATCGAAGACGAATACCACTTTCTTTTGGTCTGTCCAAAATATAGAAATCTGAGAAAAGAATTATTTCCGAGGTATTACTGCAGATGGCCTACCAAGCAAAAGTTTATTCAATTGATGGGTAGTACATCTTCAGTTGTAATCAACAAACTTGCAAAGTACGTTTATCTTGCTTTCAATACACGTTCTTCATTATAGATTTAGACCTAACCATTTTCTAAACTTAAATCTGCTTTTCTCATTTTCTCATTCTATAATTTGCTATGTACTATTTGTATTTTTTCTCAATGTCTTAATACATGTCCTGCCTATTTAAGGCAATGAAACACTGAATGTTTTATGCCAAATAAAGAATTTTTGACTTGACTTGTGATATGAAGTGGAGTTTTACGCCGTTTTATAACAAAAAAAACGTATATTGCATCATACCGATGTTCGATTATTTAATTACTGCTTGGGTATCGGCAGACCTGATCTTTGGCACCAAATTTCTTTACCAAAAGAAAAAAAAAATACATCTAATAACCGAACCGTGAATCGAAGTTCCGAACCAACCAACTTCGATTTTCTTATGATGTTATCAACTCGATATAGCCCGATCAAGCAATTGAGTACTGAACGAGCCTGGTCGGCATGAGTGATCGGAGAAGGTCGGGGTTAACTTTGTTGACACCCGACATTCTTTCGTCATTTATGTCGAGTATTGTCGAGTATAAAGCAACTTGTAAATATATAATACATACTTAGTGTATTATATGAAAAAATATCTAACGATGTTGGGAGAATTAAGAAATTGTCGAGGCTCTGCCGAGACAATTATCAATTCTCACAACCGAGTTAGATATTTTTTTCATATAATACACTAAGTATGTATTATATTTATCTTATAACCTCTTTTTGTCTTGTTTTCGTAGATGTTTCTTACAGTAATTCAAGTTTCTAAAAATAACATCATTTTATCTTTGTTCTAGAAATAACTATGTGATATCATAAATATATAAGATAAATATTGTTAATTCAGCAGTGGTTACATTATTTAGATCTTCACCATAATCATTTTTATCTTCCTGTTTTCATTTTATGTCATCGAAAATCTTAGCGATCTGAGGTCTGTTTTCGATGGAGGTGCAAGATGACCCAATTTCTGGTTACAAATGTGTTGTAACTCGAACATGTATCCTTTCAGAGGGCTGCATTATGGTTCCACAGTCAGGATTATGTAGATAAACAGAGGTTTGGAATGCTTGGACTGTGTTATGGAGGGGTGTTGACCTTACAAGTTGCCTCCGTTACTCCACAGGTATATTTAGTTCTAAATAATCAACATCGTTACATTGACACATCACTCAAATCCAAATCTGTTGTGGTCACTCCTGATTTTGTTCAAACTTAAAAAGAATAATCTCATGATTTTGTCTTTCAAACATTGTGAGAGTTTTTCCATATTATATCGAATTACAGAAAGTGTGTGGTAGGCCAGGATTGTCCTGTAATGGAGTTGGTACATTGTGACAATGACATACTTGTCATGAGTCAGGATATATCATGACTGGTTGTACTAGTTGTCAGAATTTACATTTTATCTCAAGGAGCCTACTATCCTCCCAACGTCACGCGACTGTCCTCCTCATCAGAAAAAGTGGATAAAATCCTAAGAAAATGTTGAAATATCGAAAACACTTTTGTTTTATTTTCCAGATTTAATCATCCGTGTATCTTTATCCTAACCAGAGCACTGGATATTAATCACCCCTGTGTTCAGGATGTAAAAAAGTTTCGCAAGCGTTTTGAGTTGGTACCCCGCTTTGCACGACGATTCGCTAACGTTTCCATCCTGAACGCAGGGAAAATTCCTAGCAGTCAACGGTCAACATAACAGCTTATTGAGCACAGGGTCAAAGTTTAGTTCAGAGATGAAGAGAGAATTAGTTGATTTCAAGGAGGTGTATCGCTATAAACGTAATCACACTGTATGCGAAGCGGATTCATACATAAATTTGAGTAGCTTTTTAAGTTTCATACCTCCATGAAAGTAGAAAATATCTCTTTATTCCTTATGATTTAGTATTGTAAGAAAAAATGAACGTATTCATGAATTTAAACATTGATTGTTTATCAGGCTCCTTTCTTTGGAATCTTACAAAAAAGCTGCGAAATCAAAAAAACTGCGTAATCAAAATTGTTTTCATTCTGGAAAAAATATTTCTAAGCCAATCAAATTGCATGAACTATTGATGAACACCTCTTAAATTGAATTATATTACAATAAGAGCGTACTGAAATTGATTTGAGTTTAAATCATGAAGTTGACCTTTGAGAAGAGATTCATAATACTTCACGCGCATTGGTCATTAGTCATAATAAGTGCACTGATCATAGAGTAGACGAATATTTTCAAGGCTAAGGATGTATCGGAGGTCAAAAGATCATATTTTGATCATTATTCTAAGTCTAAAGCATTTGTCTGTTATTTCAGATGACTAGACTGGTACTACTGTCGACTCATGTATGAAGCCGGCTTTTTATGTTAGTCGACAGTGGGACCAGTCTACCAGATGACATCCTCTCGAAAATTCATATTTCAGATGTAACAGTCTACAGGGCGAGGTTATATGTGAATGATCCTTATCTATCGGCCATTAAATGCTTTATTTTGATGTTTTGCAGATTCAAACTGTCGTCAATATATGCGGTCTACCTATATATGTAGGAACGGATTACGGTGAACGATACGACAGTGATGGGAATCCCTGGTAAGTGTTACTTAGAGGGTTTATGGGTTCTTTATTTAGCTCACCTGAGCACGATGTGCTCAATGTGAGCTTTTGTGGTTAGGTGGAAGGCCGTCGTGCGTCGATAACCTCAGGATGCACTCTAGAGGCCACATTTTCTGTCTGATCAACCTGAAAACTGGTCAGAATAATTGTCTTGATGAAATCTGTGATGGGTTTGTAATTGGGTTAAATGTGGTCAGAACTATGTAATTGGGTCCAACTATGAAAACATTGAATGCACATAAGATGCCTCATTTATACCTGTTCAACACAAAACGTGGTCAGAATGATTGTCTTGATTAAATCTCCAAGGATTTTGAAATTTGGTCAAGTGGGGTCAAAAAATAAATGTTTTGGACTCTTTAGAAGCCATAATATCAGCCAAGTCATTCAGGAAAATGGCCAAATTGATTGTTTTGCTGTATTGAATGAACAGCATTTATTAGCTTTGTCATAATTCTTATCATCCGTTCAAAGCCGGCTTAAAATCAAGTTTTAGACAATTCAAACTGGTGAGCGATTAAGGGTCGCTATGTCCTCTTGTTTTTAAGAACAGTTGATATCTTTTAATCATGGTATCATGAACTTAACAGACAATCTCTCTTATCTATGATTTACTTTTGAAATTATTTTATGTTTTGGTAATCTTTTAAAATTCCATAGGTTTTTAATTAATACTTACATGATTGTGGTGTGATTTCTAAAACTAAGATAACATTTAATTTGTTGTAGATAACTAATTAATTCATCAACGGATTTTTTTCCAGGCCAAATAAAGAAAATGTTCGAAAAACAAGCGAGGGGTTGATAATTAAAGATATATGGAACTGCTCTGATCCTAAACCTATTCCTGTGAGTATGTCCAGTGGGGGCTATGTTGTGGCGGGTCGGTCGCCGTAAGTCATTGATGTTCGTGCTTGTTTTAATCATCTTCTCCTCTAAAACTACTGGACAGATTTCGACCATTTTTCACAGGAATGATCCTTGCGACATCCTCTCTCAGATTTCGTCGTTTATATCTGATCGGACAGTAAGTTGTATTCTTCGGGCTGTCGATTCACTAAAATGGTCCGATATGGTTTACAAAATTATTATGGATGAAACTGCTGGTCAGAATTCCAGAAATAATTATCGAAACATGCTCTCTCAAATATCTTCAGTATACTCTGATCGGGCTTATAAAATAGAACCTACGGGCTATCGAGTCACCAAAAAACACATATGATAAAATACACTGAAAGATTGTCCAATATAATAAACAATTGAAAAATAAATCTTCTTTTCTAAAACTATTGAAAAGAAGTAGAACGGCACAGGAATGATACTTAGATCCCATTTGGGAAACTTTAAAAAAAATCTACATATCTGCTGCTCCTGGTCAGAATTCTACAAAACGCACAGAAATGATTCCTGCAACCACCTCTTTCAGATTCCTTAAATTCTGGTTGGACAATGAACCATGTGCTATGCTTTAAGATAAAAAATATAAAAAGGACCACAGTGGAGAAAAATGAAATTATCTAATCTCTTAAACTCTACTCTCTAGGATTTGGTTATTAATGATTTTTGACAGGACTGTAACCTGTGTGTTCTTCTCTCGTACTCTCTTCCTTAAGTTCTGATTTGTTAAAACGTGAATACACGAAGCAATGACTTCAAAAAATGTCAAAATATGTAAACCATATTCCGAAAATTGAAAAGTCCATGATAACACAATTCATTAATATAATCATTCGAAAAAATAATAGAAATGCTGCCGACCTTTGGTAACAATAACGCCATTTTTGATGTACTAGTTTCACTTTTCAAGAATTCATATGGCCAATTATGCTTACACGAAGTTGTAGACTATACTGAACAACAAAAGAAACGTTGCAGTATTAAGAAACATAGAAAAATGGTAAAAATGAAGAGAATTGTGGTGTTCTTGGGTGAAAAAGAATTCAACTGGCTCCCAAGTTAAAGTAAAAATACCCTTTCTATCAACTTTTTGCTATGTTGATTAAATTGGTTGTGCGAATTATTTACCTACTGATTGAGATGTGGAGAAATTGTCAGATTGTTTGACTATATCTTAGGAATTTATCTCCGACAAAATCAAAACTACTCAAAATCTTGCTTTTACACACACACACAAACATCCATTCTGAGATCGTCTTTATCTCAACTATTGATATCTTTGTGATTAACATCAATTTGGAAAATGACTGTTCATTTAAGGTTTCAAAAAAAGCCTTTCCACCACAAGATTTTTGTACAGACAAGATTGTTGTAATTCAGCGTTTCTTTTCTTTTGGTTCAGTATATTATTCAAAATTGTTTCTGAAAATAAATTGACCTGCTATCAGGTAGGTGATATTAGGTCATATGGCTTTATTGTATGATAGATGTGAATTTGCAGCAGAATTTGATAGATTTTTTGTTTCTTTTCAGGCCATTTCTACCAAAAAATCTTTTGCACAGAAAATTCAGACTTGGTTTATCAACACAATATGACATATGAAGTTTAACTTAATTCAATAGTCTATAACTTTATACCAAGTCAAATGTTCTTGTTAGTTGATAATTATTGTGTCTTCTATCATACCATTGCGCATAACTTTCATTATTACTTTCGTTTACAGTTATTTAGGCATGTACAATATGGCATTTCATTGTTTTAGACAGTAATAATTGGACTGACTGTACTGAGTCATAAGGGCATACTGGTCAGTGTGAATGTTTATGGAATACATTCTTTTTCACTATCTGACAACCGATTTTGCGTAGGATGATCATATAGAGAGATGTTACTCCTATTAAAGTAGTCGAAATATCTTTATTTAGTGATTATGCCCGTAAAGTTATGTGCTTAAGTAGACTTTGCTTTACATTTTCAGTAAGGAATGTAAAACCTTACGTGTGGCATAGGGAAGAAATGGTTCTTTATGTTCTTGAAAACGAAATTTCTATTTCTAAGGGTCAGCGCAATACAATTGTAAGTGCCTATACAATAATAGGCACCTACAATAGTATTGCGCTGACCCCTCGATTTGTAGCCTTGTTCATAATGTACTCTTTACCTTAAGTAGAGTTGATTGTTTTTTTGGTAGATACATCGACATCAGTTGAACATAGTGACTAATTATGCATGCTGTTTTATGTACTTATCGGATGGATGGCTTAATTTTGCCATAAACGGGGGGATGTTTAGCACACCGTACAACCGGTTGCGGCGATGACGGGTGAGAGTCAACGATGACAGAATCGGAACATTATGCCGAGGAGACGGTAGGTCAAATAAATTTATTCGAGTAAATAAACGATTGAAGCTTTGGTATTCTAAAGCAGCTAAATAATCGTGTAAGTGTTCAGCGCTTCTATAGAATAAATCTTTTCTCATATCCCTCCCAAATAAGGCCACAATCATTGATTATTTCGGAGGTTTCCCATGAAAAGTTACGAAATTAGACTTTATGCTCAAATTTCGCCTATCTCTCAATAAATGCTATTTTAACTTGTACACAATTGAAGTCTAATCATCCGCCGATATTTCTTCCAAATTTGAAGCCATAATTCAAAAAGATAAACACAAAGCGGGTCCCCAAAGACGACATGTAGTAAGAAAAATGTTGCCTCTGTAGACAGTCGGAATTTCACGGGGTTGACGTAGATGACAGAACTGAATTATTTGTGATTGCCGATGTCGACAGACCCATATTCAGATTCTCGCATAAAAATGATCATTTTTGGTGTCGTATTTTTCAATAACACACCAAAACAATTTAGATCGACATACATGCTGACATTCATGTCCACTATTTTTCAAATGATTTGTCATATCGAAAAATAATTCAAATACTCACAAACCAAGAAAAACAGTTGTGATCAGACTGAATATCTCGTAAACGTTTTTTACTTGTAATTCCAGTGACTTAGTATACATTCGACGAATCAAAAAAGCATTTCTATTGGAAAACATAGTTGGCCTGTCTTTCATTATCTTTCGTTTACTTTCGATAATATCCCCGAGTTCACAAGAATGATTTTTATTTTAGATAAAATAAAATCTTGCTTACATGATATCTTACATTGCACGAACATCACTGACTTACGGCGACCGACCCGCCACAACATAGCCCCCACTGGACATACTCATGATTGTGGCCTTATTTGGGAGGGATATGAGAAAAGATTTATTCTATAGAAGCGCTAAACACTTACACGATTATTTAGCTGCTTTAGAATACCAAAGCTTCAATCGTTTATTTACACGAATAAATTTATTTGACCTACCGTCTCCTCGGCATAATGTTCCGATGCTGTCATCGTTGACTCTCACCCGTCATCGCCGCAACCGGTTGTACGGTGTGTTTAGGGGCTCATAAACTTGTAACGATTTGTGTCTTTTGCGTGAATGTGTGTAATTGTACTAATGTGCTAAGCTTTGTTCTAAGAGAAAAATATCTTAAATTTTTCATAAAGCAAATCAATGATTTTGTAGGTTCTCTGGATGGAACTTCCGGTGAAGCCTTGGGTCTTATGTTTTTCTTGTTATGCTACGCTTTCAAAATATAAAGAAAACGGAGTAATTTGTGTGTGAGTGCTGTAAGTTTACAAAGCAAATAAGAAATCGAGATCGTGCGATCTCATTATAATCGCTGAGCCATCTCCATGTCATCATCAAGCTATTTCCCTGTGGTCATTCTTAAAACAGAATTCAAATATCGTTATTTCCTGCATATTGGACGAAATATGCCACATGATATGCCCTCCCTCAAAGCCGGCTTATGCCAATTATCTTAACCCCATTCAATTTCCACTCCGGAAATGGAAATTGAATGTAACTTTATGATTTTACTATTGATACGTCTATATATTTCGCAGGTTTGGCAACACGGTGCTAAAGTCCTACAGATATCAGCCATAGACGATTGCCAGATTAACTCGAAATGGCACACTTTTACGTCAGAGAGGGTGCCGGAGCAGTTTAAACACAACTTTTACCAGGTGTTTTACCCGGGGGCGGGGCATTTGATCGACCCACCCTATACACCATATTGTTCCTTTCTGTCTGCTAGTAGAGAGCGCTTGAAGACTTTGGAGTTTATACCAGACCAATATCTTGGTAAGATTGTAAACACACAAAATGTATATAACGGTATAGACCTGCAATTTCAAGTGAGTGATCAAAGATCAATTTTCCATTGAAAATGATAGGAGATAACGGTTTCTCGAACCTCACTCTTTCTTGCGGATTTATATATGATACATAGGTGTGTTTGTTTTTCCCCGCCGTTTTCGGCGAGGGGATATAGTAATGGTCTCCGTCCGTCATTCTGTCATTCCGTCATTCCGAGATTCCGTCACACAACTTGTCCGGAGCATATCTTCTAAAGTATAATAGCTATCAACTTGAAACTTCATGGGTGGATAGATCTCGTGAAGGAGAAGTGTAGTGCTTGAGAACTACAACTCTAGCTTGTATAATTTTGGAGTTATTGCCCTTTGTTATTTTAATACTAAAATTAAAACTCTGGCTCGTTGGCCGAGTGGTAAGCGTCGACTCGTAACCTGGTGGTTGCGGGTTCGAGCCCCACCGGAGGCGGGTAGTGTATTTGGGCAGGACACTTTACAGACAGGGCCCCAGTCCACCCAGCTGTAAAAATGGGTAGCAGTGGTTAGAACCCATTGCCTCTCTCTCTATGTGTAGGATAAGATCTGGAATGAGTTAGGACCACGATGGAAATAAGAGTCATTCGACCCTTTATCGTGTTATCCTCGAGTAAAAAAAAATAATAATAATAATAATAAGATTTTGTTCGGAGCATATCTCCTTAAGTATAATAGCTATCAACTTAAAAATTAATGGGTGGATAGATCTCATGTAGGAGAAGTGCGGTGCATAGAAACTACAACTCTTGCTTGTAAAATTTTGGAGTTATTGCCCTTTGTTATTTTTAATACTTAGATTTTGTCGGGAGCATATCTCCTAAAGTATAATAGATATCAACTTGATACTTCATGGGTGGATAGATCTCATGAAAGAGAAGTGCAGTGCACAAGAACTACAACTCTAGCTTGCATAATTTTGGAGTTATTGCCTTTTTTTATTTCTAATACTTAAATTTTGTCCGGAGCATATCTCCTAAAGTATAATACCTATCAACTTGATATTTTATGGGTAGATAGATCTTATGAAGGAGAAGTGCAGTGCATAGAAACTACAACTCTTGCTTGCATACTTTTGGAGTTATTGCCCTTTGTTACTTTTGATACTTAGATTTTGTTCGGAGCAAATCTCCTAAAGTATAACAGCTATCAACTAGAAACTTTATGGGTGAATAGAACTCATGGAGGAGAAGTGAAATGCATAATAGCTACAACTCTTGCTTGAATAATTTTGGAGGTATTGTCCTTTGTTATTTTTGATACCTTGATTTTGTAGGGGGTTAATTTCTTAAGGTTCAAAAGAATCCTTTATATTTAGACTTCAGTTATACTATCAAGATTTCGCGGCGGGGGATGACCATGTCCGACATGGCTCTTGTTTGTGTTGAGCTAAACGCCACTTTCGACATTTTTAAATTGAATTTACATTCACAATGGAGGACGGTGGTTTCGGGGTAATATATTTTAAGCGATGTAAAGTTTTGAAGGGTAGTGTATGACTAGGAAAAAGACTGATGGGGGAAAGAAGACAAGGTAGATTGTTATTTCAACTCGAGCAATAAAAAGCTTTGTGAATTCTAACTCAAGATTCTATTTGTTTGGGTGCCGATACTTTTTGCAAAGCAACATCATGAATACAGAGCTACAGATAAGTTGCGTTTTACGTGAAAGCGCATTCATAATCAGCAAAAACGCATTTGGAGATGTTGAAGGAGGTAAAAACTCATGTCTAATTGTCGATCAGCAATACAAATGCGTGTTTTCGTAACACATAACGCCGGAACGCATTAATCGAACGTGGCCAGTACTGGTCTGCGTCTTCTGTAAGTTTTGTTAATCGAATTATACATGAAGCTGGGATAGATATAGCCAAACAAAATATTTGAAAATGACATTCAAACCTTGGCGAGTTTCAACTCGAAAAGATGACATACATGTATAAAGTTCTAAGTACACAGCCTATTTAATTTTTCAAAATATCACAGGGTAATGGGCTTTACGCTATTGCTCATCGCATGTTGGTCAAAATAATTTAGATAAATCCATTTCATCCAGCGAATTATCGGCAAAGAAACTGAAGACAGCTTAACATCGTTATTTCCATGTCTTTAAATCGACAGCAAACAGAAATTAGATCAGTGTGATAAACGGAAATAAAGTAAAATAGTGAAGAGGAATACCAGAATGGGTGAGCTTTAAGAATTGTTGAGTGTGAACTGTCAAAAAGTTCTAGCTCCACAAATGTTCAACTTTTAATGATGATGATAATAACAGCAAAATTGAATGAAGAAATGCTTTCCCGCGGCAGTTTATGCTGCCAATTCTGATTTTACCAAAGAATAGATAGTTCCGTTACAAAATGATCCATGACTCCTATGAAAATATGAAAAAAAAATCAAGTCGTGGATCTTTGAATGCCTTAAGAGAGATTGGTTTCTTTAATAACTTTAAAATAACTTTTTCTTATATCTTATATAGACCTATCACGCTGTAGACATTTCATGAAAACCAGTAGAGTATCCCAGGCCATCGTGGGCATCTTGTTTAGGTCATATCGTGGTGCACTTATCAATTTCATCCTATTGATATTCACACCAGTACCACCCCAACTTTTCACTCGAGTCACCAGTAGTTCATAAAAGTTAGATATCACTTATCTTACACCGATTTGTGGATGACAAACAACTCGTGTATAAATCACTTTTGTCAATTGTCGGATGAAAGATGGTCAAGCTAAGGGTCGAACTCACTAAGTTAGGCATGAATGTTATAAGTTTACTGAAAAGTAATGCTTGTAAACAGTGTTTCCGCAAATATATCATCCTCAGTGAGTAATATACGGCTTATGGTCCTATTGTTAGGTTTTGGACTGTTTAAAGAAACTAGAAATTACTACTTAGTTCAAGCTGCAATAGTTGCATGTAATTATTATTTTTTATTATTATTTTTTGCTGTTGTTGTTGTTGTAATTTGAAAAATGTAAAAATGTAAAAATATTTTTGAAAAAAAAAACGTCTTGTGTAAAAGAAAGAATCGGGACATAGCGTTTTTCGAAACACCAAAAAAGGAATTATGTACGAATTAATTGATAAATATAGTTATGCACAATCAAACACAAATATTCCAAAGAGAATAGATTAAAAACTCAATAAAAAGCTTGATAGTTCAACATTTCGGGAGGGAAAATGCCTATTTCCAAGTAAAGTAAAACAAATCAAAAAAATATTGTTTCACTTTTCTTGCGATTTTTTGCAGGTATATTGAGGTACGTTACTTCTAATGAATATTAATTTATGAATTTTCTGAATCGCACAATTGGTGATCCTTTCGAGAGGTATAAACATAACATTGCTTGAATTTCAGACGATGTGTTACTAACCGGGGGCAATGCTGCCGATCACGCAGTGGCACAGGAGGATGCTTGGAATAAATTACTAGATTTTCTTGAACGCAATTTGAGATATCGCAAAAGCTCTGAAAACACTACAGCAATATCTAAACCTTAATTACTGATATGTTATGTTATTTATTTATATTTTTGATCTTTATGTTTTTATAATAGAGTGCCATCAAAGTACGAGTAGACCTATATTTAAACTGCCATGCGTTCTGGGTGAGAAAACAGTGAAAACAATTCTCCAATATTTTCCCGCTTTGCACGTAATGCGTATGCAAAGTGGAGTATGATTTGAAACCCGTTTTCACCTTTTTTCCATTTTGAACGCAGGACAGGTTTATTCTATGTGCCATCCGATTAAACTTTAACTTGTTTGTTTTAGATTGCCATAAAACTATACTTAGCAAAAAAAGAAACTTTGCATTACTTACTGGGGGCAGTAGTGTCGCTATGAAACTATACAGAATGAAAATGTAACTATTTTATGAAACTTGAAAGCCATATCCGTCGGTTATTGGAAGAGTCAGGCACCAAACGTCTGCAAAATGAGGGTTTCATTGGTGATCAAAGAATAAAGGGTCGATTTCAAAAATTACAGAAATGAAAGAAAGTATAAGTATATTTTTTCTGTATCTTTCCTTGAAGTTTTCGTGCTTTAAGTCGTTCCAAAATCATGTGTGAGCGGCGTCTGAGCTAAATACCCATAATAATTGTCTTGCAGTTTGATGAAATGAATGAAAATATATGACGTCACACAGGGCCTATCTCATCTCGACCGACTCCTCTAGTGGTTTCCAACCTATTTCTTGTTTGTTAATAAGGGTTAAAACATCGTTTTCAATAGCTCTGTCATTCTAAACCAAGATGTTAAAATGTGCATTGCCTGTCCCGATTAGGAAAACTAAAGAGTGGCGTTATAAACATGCAAGCTCTATGCATGCCCGTAGTCTGATTTCTCCTCTTTTCGATTGCTGTGGCATACCCGTTTCGATGAAAATGGGCAAACAATTTTGGGTTTTCGTGCCAATACTACAGAACGGGTGTGAATGAGTAACAAAAAAGGCACTCAAAATAATTTTTGGGTAGCTCAACACGATTATGTGACCAAAACCGGAAATTGCAGACGCACTAACTCGGGCTCGCTTCAATAGCACAAGATCCTGCGTCTGTGTTGTCTCTGTAGATAGCCAGACTAGCACATGTCAATAAAGTTTGCCGATAGTCACTGTAAGTCATTCAAAACAGGCCAAGAAGTATGTAAAGTTTCTTTTTTTCTTTTTTCTTTTTTTCTGTTAAGTATATCTTTATAATTTCTTATTTTTAGTGATAGTGGGCTTTGTTGAATATATATTTTTTGATCAATTTTACTTGAAATTATTTTTGTTGCTACCCTTTGAATTTGTGTAACAAGATAGATAATATAGAGTAATCAAAACATCGGGTGAAATACAGCTTGTAAAATCGCAAAAAATTAGTGATAGTGGGCTTTGTTGAATATATATTTTTTAATCAATTTTACTTGAAATTATTTTTGTTGCTACCCTTTGAATTTGTGTAACAAGATAGATAATATAGAGTAATCAAAACATCGGGTGAAATACAGCTTGTAAAATCGCAAAAAATTAGTGATAGTGGGCTTTGTTGAATATATATTTTTTAATCAATTTTACTTGAAATTATTTTTGTTGCTACCCTTTGAATTTGTGTAACAAGATAGATAATATAGAGTAATCAAAACATCGGGTGAAATACAGCTTGTAAAATCGCAAAATTGACATTCACCTCGAGCGTTCTGTTCATGTATCCCAAAAACGCACTGAAACCACTCAAAACGCTCCGAAATCGTTAAAAAAAACCTTTCGAAATCGTTCAACACGATCAACATTTTATTGAAATTGACCAATTCCTCAATCTTTTAGCTGGTCTGCATTCTAAAGTGTTTGATTGATATGGAAAGTTCGTGTATTTTGAAGGGAGGAAATGAATATGAACGAAATCAGCGAAAGTTTGACGGGAGCTATAGAATTAATTGGCGGAATGGGATCGAAATTTAATTTCCCGTTAAACAAGAAAACACGATTAAGTGACAATACAATTAAAAATATTCTTAATAACTTCCTTTGTAAAATATGCAACATTTATCAATCATGACATGGGCGTTTCTACGACTTTGAAATTTTTACGCAATCAGAAGGCGACAACCAAATAAATAGGATAAAGGCGATTTGTGGACTCTTTTTATGATTTGAGCGTTGGTGAATAATCAAAACATCGAAACTACAGCTTGAATAAGCTGTAGTTTCGATGTTATGATCATTCATTGACGATATTATTCAACAGATGAGTATTTCTTTTACTCACTTGCGTAAATTGCGTAATGGGAGTTACGCCCTTGCATGAAACAAAAAAACATATGCTATTTCCAAAACAAACAAAATCCTTTTGTATCTGTTTATGTAACCATTTTTCCTCAAACTGGATTTTTAGTAATCGATGTGATGTCACCATCATTTTGTATAACACACGGGCGTTTTGGTAGTTTATGTCGTCGGTGCTTTAAATCTCGTAAGTGCATAGAAAAAATTCATATCGAATTTTAAGACGGGACTTTGTTACAATGACCTCATTATCTTTAGCAAGCTTGAAAAGTCGCCAGAGATTCTATTCGCGAATATTTCCAACTTCTTATCGATACAGTATTGTCTTCTTTTTTAATTTGTGCCATGTATAAGCGTGATACATTTTATGGTTCATTTATAATTATAACTTCTTTGAATCATTTTGTTTAGTTTCTTGAAAATTTTGCACAAAATAAAAAGGGAAAAGTAAACACGATGTTTGTTGAATATAAAGTCCATAATAAATTACCCCATACGTTTTGCATATAAGCAATGAGACCCGTCTCGCTAATAGTTTTTAAAGGTAATGGACCCGTTATAGTGCCGCAACATTTCGGAGCTCAATCTTTCACAATGTTGACCGAGTTTTCCAAACGAAAATCATAAGGAAACCTCGGTTAACACTGTTAAATCCTTTACTTCTTAATTACGGGTCTATTACATTAAGATGACAAAAAATAAGTTGGACCTCTTTGGATTATATTTGAGCCTGTGCGTGTGATTTCCAACAATTTCAAATGTGCGCAAAGCAATGTTTCAGGTCAGTCTGTACATCCGCACAGTCTGACCTGAGTCTTCACTATGCGATTTGTAGATACATTAGGCCTTAAAGTCCCTGCAGACAGTAAGGCGATCCTCTATTTACACTGAATAACTGCCTGCGCTACTCCATGTTTGCACCTCACGCAGATGTCAAATAGTTGGTAATGACCCGCGCAGGCTCATTTGTCATGTTGCTTTGAGTTATTTTCTTATCTTTTCTTCTTCCACATCGTCCGTCATACCTACAGATTGAATAAATCTTTGTTCCATTATGTGGTTGGCCTCGGTTCATTTCCTTGAAAGAAAGATTGCGAAGATAGAAAATATAATGACCCATCACGTGGAAAAAGACCACTTGGGACCTACATGTTTATAGATTGTTAAAAAATACATTTGAACCGACACGGATCAACTATACGTATATAGATGTCTCTTTTCGAAAATTTTCGAAAAAAATAATGTATAAAGACAATTATTATTAGCTCCACTGGCCGAAGGTCACTGAGGCTATTGACATTGCGCTTTGTTTGTCGCGCTTCCGTCCGTCAGCCAGTGGTCCGTCCGGTCTCAAACTCCTTCTTTAAAAATCTTCTCCTCAGAAACTCCCGAATAAATTTCACCAAACTTCACATTAATGATCCTTGGTACACCCTCTTTCAAACTTCTGCAAGAATATTTGATCCAATGAAAAACCAAGGCTTTAATGGGCCTGGATAATTTCCATAAATGGTAATTTAAGACTATTCTCAGAATCTAACAGATACATTTCAACTTAATTTCAGTGGAATGGTCCTTGAGTGACCTTTTATCAGTCTAGAAAAAATTATGTGATCAGATGAAAAATATGTCTGTGTTGGGTAGATGTCATTTCCCTATATGTTAAATAGTGGACTCTTAGAAAATCATTTTCTCAGAAACTAACCGATGGATATCAACCAAATTTCACTGGGATGATCCTTGAATGAATCTTTATTAGTCTACAAAAATATTGTGCTCGGATTGAAAACGTGTCTTTTATGGGCGGAGGTCATTTCTCTATATGATATGTAGTGAAAACTTTGGAAATCATTTTCTCAGAACCTATATGATGGATATCGACCAAATTTCACTTAAGTGGTCCTACATTAGACTACAAAAATATTGTGATATGATGAAAAATATATCATTTATGGAGAGAAGTCATTTCTCTAAAATTTATACAGTGGAAACTTTGAAAATCGTAACCTAGTGGTTGCGGGTTCGAGCCCTACCGGACGCGGGTAGTGTATTCGGGTAGAACACTTTAGAGACACGGCCCCAGTCCACTCAGCTGTAAAAGTGGGTAACAGTGATTAGAAACCATTGCCTCTCTCTCTATGTGCAGGATAAGATCTAGAATGAGTTAGGACCACAATGGAAATAAGAGTCATTCGACCCTTTATCGTGTTATCATCAATTAAAAAAAAATAATAATGAAATTCGTTTTCTCAGAATCTACTGTATGAATTTCAAACAAATCGTTCACAGGAGTGATCCTGTGGTGACCCATTATCAGACTGCTCAGAATTATTGTAATTGAATGAAAAAAATATGTGTTAAACATGCGGAGGGCTAATTTGTATATGATATTCATCGATCACGATTTTATTCTTCCGGGCATGTGGACCAAAACAGCTGCTCAGGCAGCTCTATTGTAGTAGGGGAGAACGGGGATGAAAGTGCCACGGGTTGAATGTGCCACTTAACTTTTTACGTCATTATCTTGTCATTTTGCGTCATTTGGTGATCTCTTACCAACGGCCATTTTGAAAAACCATATACACGGACGCGCCAACGCCGAATACTTAATTTTGAACAAACGCTGCAAGAAAGACTTATTTCTGCCACCGTAAGTAATTTTTGCTGATAACATGTTTTCTTCTTTTTATTGGCAGGCCAATTGTTGAAGCCGTATAAATACTGATTCTAAATAAAGGTATTTCATAAAGATACCGCCTCGATAACTTGAAATTTTAATGACATCATGCTTTACAGTGAAAAATCAATACTCAGTACGAGAGGTGTATGATGGGGTTGGTTGAGCCAAAAGGTCCGGGGTAAATTTTGCCAGTGGCACAACCTACCCCGATTCAATTATTTTCAAGGCTGTTACTACCTTTACGCAAAAGACGCACATGCGCACATCAAAATATCCTCCTCACTGATTGATGATTATAAAAACTGTAATTACGATGTTTGACAATTAGCTAACGATTTAAAAGTAATAAATGTTATCTCTGCTAGGAGAGGAGATGTTATGATATGGTCATGCATTAATTCTACTTTTGAACCCTATCTTGTCTCTAGTTTCTTCTTGTATGCCTTCTGCGTGCCTTTCATTTAACAATTCTTGTCACGCCTATGTTTTTTTTATATATTTTCAGATGCCTCGCACTTATACCCGTAAGACGGAAAGAGGTACAACGCCACGTGAAGTTTTTGAAAGAAGCATGTGCATGGTAATAAACGAGAAGCGAAGCATACGGGCAGTTGCAGAAGAGCTGAATGTCAACAGAATGACGCTCAGACGGTTTATATTGAAGTCAGAAAAGAGGGGATCCGCAAATGTTAAATTTGGGTATTTTGGGTATCGGAAAATCTTCAATGAATCTCAGGAATGGGCTTTGCAGAGATATATAATTCAAACTTCAAGCATTTACTTTGGGTGACGCCTTCCGATGTGCGAAGCCTTGCCTATGAGTGTGCAGTTGGTTTTGAAATTGACATACCTCACAGTTGGACATCCAATCAAAAGGCTGGCAAAGACTGGTTTGATGGTTTTATGAAAAGACACCCGGGTCTTTCAATCCGCACCCCTGAAGCAACAAGTCTCTCAAGGGCAACTAGCTTCAACAAACATAATGTTGACCAATTCTTTGAAAAACTATGCGAGGTTATGGACATGCACGCCTTTAGTGCTTCAGATATTTGGAACATCGATGAGACTGGCGTTACAACTGCCAAGAAACCTAGAAATATTGTGGCCCCTAAAGGTGTAAAACAGATAGGTGCAATCACTTCTTCTGAGAGAGGAACCCTTGTAACCGTTTGTGGAGCTGTTAATGCTGCTGGTAATGCTGTTCCTCCGATGTTCATTTTTCCTAGAAAACACTTCAAAGAACATTTTATTCGGGATGGACCAAATGGGTGTGTTGGTGTTGCAAATCCATCGGGTTGGATGATGTCTAATAACTTTCTTGGGTTTTTGAAACACATGGTTAAGCATATTAAACCTACAACGGAGAGACCAATACTGCTGTTACTGGACAATCATCATTCACATTGTTCTCTTGATGTCATTCTCTATGCAAGATCTAATGGCATTATCATGTTGTCATTTCCACCGCACTGTTCTCATAGGTTACAACCGCTGGATAGGACGGTTTATGGGCCATTAAAACGAGCAGTTGCTGTTGCCCAGGACAGCTGGATACGTGCACATCCTGGTGTACCAATGACCATCTACGATTTACCTGGAATTCTAAAAAGTGCATGGCCAGTGGCAATCACACCAAAGAACATCATCAAAGGATTTGAAGTAACGGGAATTTATCCGCTAAAACCAACAATTTTCCAAGATCAAGATTTCGCATCATCATTCGTGACTGACAGACCAGAGCCCACTGAGACAAGCACTAAACCGCAAACTGATGCAAACAACGCAGATGACCTTAGCCAAAACACAGCTGAGACCCAGTTAGAGGATGAATGCGATGGTAATTTAATGAACTCTTTTCCAATGCCACAACTCGAAACCCATTTATTTACAAACGGATTTACCACTTTACATGTGCGAGGGGATGGCCACTGTTTACTCTATGCATTCGAAGCAACATTAAAAGCGGAAGGCATAACGGATGAGTCCTTTGTTAGAACAGACATGCTTCATGACTTGGAGGCAGAGGTGAAACTAAATAATCATTTTTATGCCAATTTCCTTGAAGCCGGGTCTGATCCTAGTGATGAAATTAAAAAATACATAAATGAAAAGGAGTACAATACAGCTATGGGTGATTTGGTTCTTGCATCGCTATGTAATGCATATAGAGTACAGGCAGTAGTGTATACGGTCGTTGATGATGAGGTCGTAGAAATCAAGCAGACACCGAGAGACCCACAGACTATTAGAGGAACTGTTACGCTTACTCTCAGAGGAACTGGCGTTGGTGCCCACTACAACGGAGCATCACAAAAATAGAATATTAGAAATCCATGTCCCTCAACTGTAAAAGATTACCAAGATTGCGAATTTCAGCCCGAGAAAGTCCGCCCACTACCAAAAGCAGGATAAAGAAAAAACACAATAAAACGCATTAAAAGGCGCAAATCAACCATTCTAACAAGCACACCAGAAAAAGATCGCGTAATTGAAGAATCAAAGAAAAAGAAGAATGTTAAACAACCAAAACCAATGAAAGTTAAAAGGAAAAGATCTGAGAGAAGGAAGCCGAAATTTGACGAAGCACTGTCATCTGAGGAAGAGTCTGAGTTTTGTTTGGTGTGCTGTGAGCCATACTCGAACAGCAAAAGTAGAGAAAAATGGGTTCAGTGTATTGTGTGCAAACACTGGTCTCATGAGGAGTGCACAATGGGAAATGCAATGTATATATGTCAAAATTGTGAATCGGATGACGAATAGACACTATGATATTGGCCAACTGTTTGGAACTACTTTCCATGTATACTTAGATTCTCATTGTAAACAAAATGCTTTTACAAACTAGTTGCTTTGAATATAATGAAATCTACGATAGGAGACTTGATAGGTAACTAGATTAAGAAGTTTTATTCAATGTTCAAAGACAATAATAAATTAAAGTTTAATGTTCATATGTTGTCACCAATACGTCTATTTGTTTGTTTTTACGGTGCTTAAGCCCTTTCACAATAATCTATCTCGCTGTTTTTGAAGAAAACCCGAGGAATTGCTTAAGCCAAAGTGTCGTCGTCAGTGGAGTCGTCGTGCGTGTCATCGTCAGTGGAGTTGTCGTGCGTGTCATCGTCAGTGGAGTCGTCGTGCGTGTCATCGTCAGTGGAGTTGTCGTGCGTGTCATCGTCAATGGAGTTGTCGTGCGTGTCATCGTCAGTGGAGTCGTCGTGCGTGTCATCGTCAGTGGAGTCGTCGTGCGTGTCATCGTCAGTGGAGTTGTCGTGCGTGTCATCGTCAGTGGAGTTGTCGTGCGTGTCATCGTCAGTGGAGTCGTCGTGCGTGTCATCGTCAGTGGAGTCGTCGTGCGTGTCATCGTCAGTGGAGTCGTCGTGCGTGTCATCGTCAGTGGAGTCGTCGTGCGTGTCATCGTCAGTGGAGTTGTCGTGCGTGTCATCGTCAGTGGAGTCGTCGTGCGTGTCATCGTCAGTGGAGTCGTCGTGCGTGTCATCGTCAGTGGAGTCGTCGTGCGTGTCATCGTCAGTGGAGTTGTCGTGCGTGTCATCGTCAGTGGAGTCGTCGTGCGTGTCATCGTCAGTGGAGTTGTCGTGCGTGTCATCGTCAGTGGAGTCGTCGTGCGTGTCATCGTCAGTGGAGTCGTCGTGCGTGTCATCGTCAGTGGAGTCGTCGTGCGTGTCATCGTCGGTGGCGTCGTCGTGCGTGTCATCGTCGGTGGCGTCGTCGTGTAATTCATCGTCGGTGGCGTTGCAGTCATTCGAAAACTTTGTCAACTGTCAAACCGAAATTAATTTGTTTCGCAGTCAATCCATTAATCTATCAATTTAAATGTTTCTTCACTACAAATTTTCAGTTATATCACAATAAAATTAATCTTTATTGTTTTCATCAATTTTGCGCACTCTAATTGGCTGGAAAATTTGTTGAGTTCTTCAACGAAAACGATTTGAAGACCCAGCTGTTTTGTAAGATTACACACAGACTAGTTAGAAAAGAAATTTGTCTCATAATTAAGAAATCCTTATAATTTGGCTTCATGATATTAATTCATTATTACAAATGAAAAGAGCATTTTTTAATTTCATGAAAGTATGAAACTAAAAATCTAATCACACTTATGTATTTATCATAAGCTTTGGATATTCATATTGAGTGATTATTTATATTTTAGTTTCATACCTCCATGAAATTAGAATAATATTCTATTCATACCTTTATTATTTCAAAAAAAAATGTATTCACAGCATTAGTCACACCGTAATGAAACAATACATCTCGGCCACTACTTTGGCTGCATATACATTACATTTCGAGCCAAACGGAATGGTAACGCTTATTATGGAAGTTGGATAAACTGGAAAACTTAGATATGAAACCTGGTTCAACTTAGTGACTTGCTCGAAAACTTTGCTAGAAAAGTATATATTGGTCGTCAATATCATTTTCTACTTTTCCAAAAATGATTTCAGAAGAGACTTGTGTCAAAGAGTGATGGGCTTAACTAACTCGGGGAACCACTTTCGAAATAAAAAAGGATAAACGTTTCTGTGATATAACCTGCACAACCTACCCCATTGGGTGGCACAACCTGCCCCGTTCGTGGGGTAGTTTGTGCCAATTGTTCGGTCATATTTGGCAGGTATTTTTGCAGTCGGGTTAACAGCTAGAGCCAAATTAATAGCATAAAAAGATAGTCTATATGTTAAGGTTTATTTGGAAAACCTTCAGCAAGTCATTCGTTACATGAGAGCTTGAATAACAGTTGATAAGTGAAAACTGGCACATTCATCCCCGTTCTCCCCCTAAGCTTGATTTTATTTTATAAATTTTAATCTTACGTCAATAATTGGAATTAATAACATGATCTACGTCGCGGGAGTGAAATAACCTCGTTGAATATTTTTGATATTACACAGACGTTATTACACTAGTGGAATAACTATGCAAATGAGCTCAAAGCGAATGGCAACGCTATTTTGTAACCGCGAAAATGACGTCATAATCTATTTATTGTGACGTCAGCTTTAAACGGCGTTATAAGTTTCGCGGAAAATTGATATGTTGAATTTCGAAGATTTTGACGATTTTTCGCAAAATTTCGGGTCATATTATAAATAGAATATCAAATTTGTGCTCATAAAATACCGAATTTATTAAACTCGTCATCTTAAACAGATAAAAACTCGGCACAGCCTCGTTTTTATCTGTTCAAAGATGACTCGTTTAATAAATTCGGTATTCAGTGACCACTCATCCAATATCCTCTATATAAACTCCTACCTTCAATTGATCCGGAACTCTTTTTTCACTTCCTAAATTACATATTTGATTTTATCACAGTGTTTACAAGTCAGAAATAAACAAAACTTTACAAAAAAAAAGAAAAGAAAAACAGGAACTTATATGCCGAATACAATAATATCATAGGTTATATTTACCCAAGATGAACGTGTCAAAACTCTCTGATGATGTCAAATGAATACGTCTAATTGAAAGTAATCTATCGATGCTTTCATATACAAGCGTTGGTAAGTTTTATCAAAACTTGGTTACAATGCATTCCATGTGTGCTCAAAATTAATGAAAACTGGGTTACAGTACATTCCATTTACACGCAAAACTTAACCGCTGAGACTTAAAAAAAATGGTTACAATACGTTTCTACTTGATACCGAATGATATTTGAACAATATGAAAATGGTAGAATCAGAGCAAATAGCCAAAGCATTTTTAATTGAACCTTGACCGAAAATAATGTAACAAATTATAAAGAAACAACAACATCAACAACATCAACAGATTGTTGTCTCGACTTAAGTGCCGTAAAATTTTGCCCATCACTTTTTGCTTGAAACACTCATAACGGAGAATAATTGTGAAAAACGAACTGAAATTCTTTCCTAAATTTCGGCGAAATACTTCTTATTAGCTACTTATGATAAGTAGCAAATTTATTCATTAAAGAGATGCCAAAATATTTTAAATCCGTCAATATGAAGTGACTTTGCCCCAGAGAGCCCATTCTTTACGTTTGACATTGAGACATGACTTTGAACCTACTTTAAGAACAATTTCATATGGCATATCTACTCGTGAAGGCGAAGAGCTTTTTGTAAATTTTATGGAAAACAATTGAGCGATGTAGGAGCATTGCACTGGACAAGCGTTTGGCCTTAAACTGTAACATTTAAGCTCATTATTTGGTTTTAAATAGCATATCTGCTCATGACTGAGAACAGTGTTGCCAATTTGAAGAATGCAGTATGTACAATTGAAGACAAACACAGAAAAACAATATTGACATAACAATTGAAAAGGATCATAAGTAATAATCATTACTTAAATGATAGAATAAATAAGATATTTAGTAATTTATAATAATTAAACCAATATTTAACGAAATACTTGTACTTTGATAAAACAGCTTTGGACAGCGATTGTTCGTAATCGTGCTTTTTTCACCAGAAGTGTACAAGTAAGTCCAACAATGGTGTGATAAAGTAATTGTAGTTAGATTTAAAACTTAAGAACAAGTTGTGTTATTAATAACATTTGCAAAGTAATTGTCCATTTAATTACTTACGGATGCAATTCGCCCATGGCAACCGTTTTGAATACCGTGTGAATGAGTACCTCAGTGAAAGTTGCGATAGTTTAGCCTCTCCTTATGTGATATTTTTAATGGTGTATAAAATTCGGGCTATTTTCAGGAAAATGGACCAAAGGGTAAATCGTGTCTATACACAAAAAGGCGTTCTTTGGACGATGTCAATAATAATAGGGGTATTGCCTGACTGAGCTGTCTCTAAAAATTGTTTACGACTGTTCTAAATAATAGAATATACAAGATTTGAGGAAAAACATCTGTCATAACGGACGCTCAATTTGGATTTTCGAAAAGGGTATAGACCACAGATGCAATCTTTATTTTAACAAGTTTGATACAAAAATATCCTAACGTCTTTGTTGTGTATTTGTCGACCTAGAAATGATTTAATTCAATCAAAAGAAACGCTTTGTGGCTAAAACTTTACAAGCAAGGTTTTCAAAGAAGACTTTTAAGGATAATCAAGGATATGTATTCAAATTTAAATCTTGTGTCAAAAGAGAAATACACTCTCTATTTCTTTTTTTTTTTTTTTTTTTTTTTCGAGCATAAGGTTGGTCTTTGGCATTGTGAGACGATTCTCCAATCCTTGTTTCCTTATTTCTGGAAGAAATTTTTGCTTAGTCATACTCAAAATAACGGAATAAGTGTATATGAATTTTCTTTAATACCCCTGGACTTACTTGAATGAATCTTCATATATAATCTTCCCCGGAAATTTACAAGACATTTATTTCTCAATTTAAAGCTGCGTCGCGGAATTAGAAGCCTTAATGTAAAAATTAGTTTTTGCCCATTTATCCTAGTCTAATTATGAGAATTTTATGTCCTGCAAAACTTATACTGGTCATAACTTTTGATTGGTCACAGATATAGTCTTCATATTTCACATGCGTATTGCTTGTGACAAACCCTTGTGTGTGTGTGTGTGTGTGTGTGTGTGTGTGTGTGTGTGTGTGTGTGTGTGTGTGTGTGTGTGTGTGTGTGTGTGTGTGTGTGTGTGTGTGTGTGTGTGTGTGTGTGTGTGTGTGTGTGTGTGTGTGTGTGTGTGTGTGTGTGTGTGTGTGTGTGTGTGTGTGTGTGTGTGTGTGTGTGTGTGTGTGTGTGTGTGTGTGTGTGTGTGTGTGTGTGTGTGTGTGTGTGTGTGTGTGTGTGTGTGTGTGTGTGTGTGTGTGTGTGTGTGTGTGTGTGTGTGTGTAAAGTTCAAGGTCATCAGTCAAGACTATGCGTGGAGGTCAGAATTAAGAAAATTTAAACTTTTAGATTGGCCTTTATTTTGCAATGGTAAGTGATATAGCCTTCATATTTCAAACGATTGTTACCTGTGACAAGACCTTTTATTAGAAACTAAGGCAAGGATCTTGCTCAAATCAAGGTCAAATTGTCGTGGTCTATAACTTCCAGCATTAAATCTCAAAGTTTGCCATAACTCTTAATTGGAATGAGATAATGTCTTCATATATAACAAGACCTTTCTGTTGGTACCAAGTCTAAGGTCATCAGTCAAAGTCACGGTCGTTCAGAAGATATCTAAGATAGGGTTCTTGGCCAAGGTCATGGTCAAATTGCCAAGGTCAATAATTTCCATCTTAAAAACTCTCAATTGGCCAGAATTTTTAATTCGAATAAGATTTTACCTTCATATTTCACATGTTTATTGTATGTGAAGATCTTTTTGTTGCTACCTAATTCGAGGTCATCTGTCAAAGTCAAGGCCACTTCTCAATGTTAAAAATAAATAAACAAATAAATAGAAAATTAAAACTGTCATGGTAAACTGTTTTACGTAAATTTGACTGTTGATTTAAAGCATACTTAATTATCAAGCACTTACTCGTGGAGTGTAACCCATCACTGAGTGCCATTGCTTAATTTTAGCAGGTAGATCATGCTTGTCTAGAATAATTACATTCGTAATCTATAATGATGGCTTGTAACAGGGAGGCCTGTCATGCAATATTATTTTCTTACATAGTCTGTTCCTTGCACGTCACACACTATGGAAAGGAAATGATTGCTTGGTACCATCTCAAACAGTTTTTGACAGCACTTATATATACCATCACTTGGAATTCTACAAAATTATTATTACTACTCTAATTTACTTTGTATTAATCAAGCTATATGCAGGTCAACCAATTTTAAAAAAATATACATGTATTCATATTCATTTCATGATTGATAAGAAAACAATGTCTTATATGTCATTTTGCTTGTGGATTAGGTTATTATCTATTGTATACTCACTATAGTTCTAGTCATGAGTTCAAGAAGTTCATTGCACATCGCTCCTTGGAACATTAGTGGACATACAACGATAAAGATATTATTTGCTTAATGGAAACACAATATAGCCCTTACTTATGTTTAACATTGCCAGGGTATTTTTCATTACACCGTGTTCGACCTAACCAAGAACAGTTAAAGTATCGGGTGGCCTCTCTGTTTATGTAAGACATGAAATTCGTCCGGGTGCTCTAAGTTCCTAGAGCTCCAAACAAATGATTATATTTGGCTCCAATTATGTAAGTCATTCTTTGGACTGGATAAAGATATATACCTATGCTTTATGTACAATCCTCCTGCTAACTCAACTTACTTAAAATCATTAGATACTGACTATCTAGATATTATTGGAAAAGAATCTGAAGAAATTCTCTCAAAGAGGCAAAATTTTAATTGTTGGAGATCTAAACTCCCGCACAGGGACTGCTCCTGACTTAATTAATGATGATGATGATGATGATAAATATTCCACTTTACAAAAGATTATGACATAGACAAAAACATACTATCTAGAAATAACTTAGATGAAGCTACATGCCGAAGGGGGAATATTTTAGCAGAAATATGCATTCAGTCTGGCATCCGAATTTTAAATGATCGAACGACTTGGGATCATCTTGGTAAACTCACATGCCATACACCAAGATGTAGCAGCACTGTTGATTATTGTCTAGCCTCTCAAGACCTCATAAATGTAATTGAGTTATTTCATGTGCATAGATTGTATGCAGATCTCTCCGATCACCGTCAGATATCATTCATGTTGAATATTAAACATGTTTTACGGCAACAAAATCAAATCACCAACATGACCCCATTACCAACTAAATGTAAATGGGACATGCTTGTCTGCCAAGCGATTTGCAGAAAACAACGATATAGACAATACAGAAACAAAATAATTTTAAACTTGATTCTCTACACGAAACTGATCCAAAAGCTTACTGATCCTTATTGGAACAACTTACGACAAAGGATCCAGATAATAACACTGATCATGTCTAGGATGATACCTAGTTTACTTCAAAAAATTAAATACTTTTGACTCTTCTTTATACCATGACATATTGAGATATTGACCAAAAATTACTTAATCCTGAAAAAAAAAAAACAATTCTCAGAACTAGACTATAAAATTAAAGATATTGAAATCGTGAAAGCGATCAATTTGTCTAAGAATGACAACAACTGTGGCTTAGATTCCCTTTTAAATGAAATGTTTAAATGCTCTTCACATAACCTACGTAACTGCCTTTTGAAGATATTCAATAACGTCCTTACAACTGGAAATCATCCATAAATTTAGTCTGAAAGTTACGCCAATATTTAAGACAGGTAGCAGAGAAGACCCAAATAATTAACGTGGCATAGCAATAAGTAGCTGCTTAGCAAAGATCTTTACAAAGATCCTTAACAACCGCCTCTGTTTGTTTTTAGAATCCAGGAATCTTAATTGTTATGACAAAATTGGCTTCAGCAAAGGTAAACGTATAAGTGACCACATGTTTGTATAAAACACTTTAATTGATAAATGAAACAATGACAAGCTATATGCTTGTTTTGTTGATTTCCGAAAGGTTTTTTACCTTGTTTTGACACAAGGGTCTTCTCTTTAAATTGCACTACTTGGGATAAACGACCTGTTTTACAATGTTATTAAAAACATGTATTCACAAATTAAACTATGTGTCAAGCGCAACAATAAACTCACTCAATTTTTGTTTCTACAGTAGGCGAACAACAATGCACTGCATTAGGCCAACACTGTTTTAAACATTCTTAATCGATCTGCCTTGTACACTTAGAAATGAAAACACCAGTGTCATCATAGGTGATGTAAAACTAAATTGCATTTTGTATGCCGATGGCCTTGTTCTCCTATGAAACTCCAAATCTGGCCACCAAATTTCACTGAATTATTTGTACGATTATTGTGAAATGTGGGGTTTAAAAGTTAATCAAGATACTACTAAGTGCATTGTGTTTAGTAATTCAAAACAGCATGATAAGTCAAGATTTTTTTATGATAAATCAGAAGTTGAAAATATTTTATCTTACTAATACCTTGGTGTAAAATTCCATGCGTCTAGATCATTTACAGAAGCTAAACGTAACCTTTACACAAGAGGACCAAAAGCATACTTTGAATTCATTAAAACATTTCATGATATCAAACCAAATATTTAATCTTTTTCCATGTTTTCGATCATACAGTGGAACCTGTTTTCCTTTATGGTAGCGAGGTTTGGGGATTTATCCCACATTATAAAAAACTACTACGGGGCACTGCTGAAAATTTCTTCTTTAAAATAAGCAATGAGTTAATGTTTGAGAAAATCTACCTTGAAGCCTCTAAAGAATTTCTGATAGTGAATAGGAGATCTACAAATCTGGCAGAGACTGGAGAGACTGGTCGTTACCCTTTAATGATTAAGATTATCATAAATATGATAAAATATTATAAACGACTTAGCAGCTCAGATGACATTTATTAAAAAATGCATACAAAGAGTCTTCATTGCTCCACGAACAAGATAAAAATTCATGGGTAGTATGTGCCAAAACAATCCTTAGCTTTTTGAATCTCAACATCTCCTCATTGAGCAAAAGTAAACTTAAAAACGCACCTCTAAATTGAAACCTATACGTAATATTTGTTGGCATAAAAATTGATAAGATGATAATAGAAATCAGAAAAGCACTGGTATTAACTTAGAACGTAATATAAAGCAAGAAAAATACCTTGATATTTTAGACTGGAAGAAAATACAAGTATTATGTAAATTCCGAATATCGGCATATAATTTAGAAATTGAAAAGCGGCGACAGTACGAAATTCAAGTAAAAGAAGGAATATGTAGATTATGCCAATCTATGGTAGATGATGAAATTCAATTTCTCCTTAAATGCCACAATCTTGAAGAAGAAAGATCCTGTACACTTTCGAAAAAAAACTAAAATACATAAACTTATCAAACCTTAATACAAATGAACTTTTTATCTGGTTAATGAGCTCAGAAGACATTTTTATATTAAGAAATATTAGTAATTTACTCATAAAACTCTTTAATAAAAGGAAAATAATTTTAATATGATTTTATTTATTTCTTTATCTCTCTTTAAATGGCCCATTGCGTGTAGCCATCTGTGAGCCAACTGTAAAATGTTCTGCTCAAATTGGTCGCTTTCAATACAAATAAAGAATTTGTATTGTATTGTTTTAGTATTGTATAATTATTTTACTATTTGCAGACGATATGGTTATTTTGGGAAAGTCGCCAGTTGAATTACACCATTATAGTGATAAGTTAAGTACATTTTGTGACGAGTAGGACCTTAGGGTAAATGCTAAAAAGATTAAAACAATGTTTTTAGGAACAAGGGCAAAACAAGAGATGACAAATGCGAAATTATTGTAACAGTTCAAGACATGAATTATTTAGGAATCGTTTTCCATTACACCGGAAGTTTTGCACAAAATCGCAAAAACGTACTTCTAAAGCACTAAGGGCCTTACACACTTTACTTTTAAAATGTTCGAAGTTGAAACTGTCAGCTAAAATCATTTGCCAACTTTTTAATTCATTTGTCGGCTCAATTCTAATTTTTAGCTCCACTGGCCGAAGGCCAGAGAGCTATTGTCATGGCGGAATGTCCGCCGTGCATTCGTCCGTCCGTGCGTAAACTTTTTCTTTAAACATCTTCTCCTTCAAAACCAATCGGAGGATTTTAACGAAACTTGTTTAAAATTATCCTTGGGTGATCCTCTTCTTAAATTGTTCAAGAAATTTTGAATGAACCCCCCCCCCCCCCCCCCCAAATATGGGCGTGACAGGGCGGGGCATATTTTCACTTTAAAATCTTTCAAAATCTTCTCCTCCAGAACCATTTGGCCAATTTCAATAAGACTTGGCTGGGGTGTTCCTTGGATGACCCTTTACTTGAATTGATCAAGAATTTTTGATTGACCCCAAATAACGGGCGTGACATTTTTTCAGGTTAAAATATTTCAAAATCTTCTCACAAACTATTGGGCTGATTTCAATAAAACTTGGCATGGATATTCCTTGGTGACCCTTTATAGTCCGTTTGACTTCTATATGCACCGACTTTTTCATCAAATGCTTAAAATTGAGTTTGGATTAAGAATTTGTATGTGGTTAAACCTTAATTTCAGCTCATTACCTTTTCAAAAAATATTTTGTTGAAAATAAAATGACTTCAAAATTAAGATTTTGTCTACCTAGTAAATGTTATTATTTTCGCATTTTCCACTCTGAAACACGAGGGGTGAAGAAGGCTGTTTAGTAGTAACAAGGTGTAAATATATAGTAAAAACATGTGGCTTTATACTAAAGATTTGACAGAAGAAATGTCCATTATTCCTTTTTTTGACATGCTAATTACTAATTAGTAATTAGCATACCGACGGTCATGTCATCTTAAAGCTGCTCTTTCACAGTTTTTAATAAAAAAAATACAAAACTTGTTCTAAGATTTAGAAATGTATGTATTTTTAGACGAATACGATTGGCTTTTGGGCATTGGCACTAAAAACAACAATTTTCAATAGTACTGTAACTCACTTTTTTTCGAAGCCGCAAAATCAGTAAGGGAGCCAGTCTATTTATTTCGAGTCTATGAATTACAAATTACAAAATCTTTACTTTCCGTGAAAAATCTTTCATTTTTGCTTGTATTGATGTGAAGTGTCCAGCTGTCAAATACTTTTACCTTTATCTTTGATTGAATAAGTCAAACACGCGGAATTTACATACCCAAATGGTTGGCTCGAAATTGAAGAATAATTTTTAAGGCGAAAGTAGCTGCTTTATTTATCGAAATAATTTTCGCTTAGTTCAGGAATATCTGACTTTCTTTCCACGCATTTCCAGATTGAATCGGATTTTTTAAAAAGCTTCAACATGATGAGGTCGTTACTTTCGATTGATTTTACGTAAAATTTGAAAAAATCACATTTTCCGATCTGTGAAAGAACAGCTTTAAACTTTAATATGACGTGAATTGTACCGTTATTACTCGCCTGCTTATCTGGTTTTCTTCGTAAAATTAACAACTACTTCGCTAAATAATGCTCTTTGATTGGTCTATAAATTTGAATATGGGGTTAGTCTCAGAACAGATAAGATCAATTATCATTTATCTGGCCAAACAGTTTTTAAACAAAGAGAGAATACACTCAGAATTGATATCCCAAGAAATTGAAAATCTTCGACAAAATTTATTTTATAAAAATACTCGATTTTATACCAAAACGACTCACTTAAAATCATACACTTTTTGACTCAGCCCCCTATGCATATCAGAACTATTTTTGGTAAATTCGCTGTCCCGTTTAATACAGACACAAGAGGGTATGGAAGGCTGGGAGTTAACTTGCAGACGGGTGGACAAACTTCATTATTTTGCATTCATAAAATCTGAAAAACATCATTCGTCATTGTATTAGATGAAAAATAAGATATGACAAGAAAAAATACATTTCATTAATTCAATTCTGAGATTTTCGGCGAAATGTTGGTGAATATAGAAGTCAAACTATTATACTTAAATTGTTCAAGAAATTTTGATTGACACCCAAATATGGGCGTGGCAGAGTGGGCCATTTTTTCTTGTTAAAATCTTTAAAAAAACTTTCTCCTCCCAAACCATTGGGCTTATTTCAATAAAATTTGACATGGATGTTCCTTCGCTTTAATTTACCAAGAAATTTCCATTGATACCGAAATTTGGGCGGGCGTGTTTTAAATAAAAAATTACCTTCTCCTAATTGACCTGATTTCAATGAAACTTGGCATGGATATTCCTTGGGTGACCCTTCATATAAATTGTCAAAGAAATTTTGATTTACCTCCAAATATGGGTGTGGCAGGGTGAGGCTGTTTTTCTTTTAATATATTCTCCTCCTAAACGATTAGGATGAATTCAATGCAACTTGACGTTGTTGTTCCTTATGTGATACTTTACTTGAATTGTCCAAGAAATTTTCATTGACCCCCTTATTTGGACGTGACAGTGTGGGCTTAATTTCACTATTTAATCTTCAAAAATCATTCTCCCACAATCAATTTAATTTATTCGAATCTTGTCATAAATGAATGAAATGAATGAACATTTACTCAAATTCTACCTGAAATTTTGTTAAGAATGGTATACTTTCTGCAATCACCTGTATGTTGGTAAGAATACAAGTAAAGTTAATGCAGGATAATGGTGGTTGGGTATTTTAGTTAAATGGGATCGAAACCAAGTAAATCATGAGAAAAAAAGAGACTTCAAGGTCTTATGCATATTAAGAGTCCCTGACCTAACGCAATATTTAAAGCCCATATTAAATGACCCCCCCCCCCTTCCTAACATTTTTTACTGAGAAAAAATCAGTTTATTATGGCTTTACGAGGTGCCAGATACTTCATATGGCCAGGAACATGTGTGAGGCTATGGGAAATGATGTTGAGCCAACGAAGCACTGGTTCTATGGATTTCTCTTTAGATTTCCTGACCTGAAGATGGTGAATCCAAAGAAAAGAGAAAAAGCTAGAGATGAAGCAGTGAATGCTGATATGTTGAAAGATTACTTTAATGAACTCAATGATGCTTTGGTCAAGTATGATATCAAAGATAAACTTCAATATATTTTGAATGCTGATGAGACAGGAATATCTCTAGACCACAATCCCCAAAAAGTTTTGGCAATTGGGAGCAATCCTCATTGAGTAACTTCGGGAAGGTCAGCAACGACCACTGTAATAGCAGCTGTTGGTGCTCTAGGTGAAACCATTCCACCCTATGTCATCTTTAAAGGGGAAAGAATGTCAAAAGGACATAAGAGCTGAAGGTATCCCTGGAACAGAGTATAGGTCCTCACAAACTGGATGGTCAAATTCAAGTCTATTTTAGACTTCTTTCGCAATCATTTCCTCCACCATGTGACAACAAGGCCTTGTCTCTTTCTTTACGATGGTCACTTAACTCGTGTTACCTTTGACATCATTGAAACAGCAAGGAAGGAGAATGTCAATCTATTTGTTTTGTCCCCTCACAGTAGTCACTGCCTTCAGCCTTTGGATGTTTCTGTCTTCAGTTCATTCAAGAAAAATATAAGTACCGAATGCCATAAACTTTTACATGCTAACCCCGGTCGTGTCATAGTCAAAGAAGACCTGCCAAAAATAATAGGAAATGCCTTTAAAAGTTCACTGACAGTAAGTACAATAATGTCTGGCTACAGAAAAACAGGTACATCTATCTTCCCTTTGTGTTGCAACACCTGAAGTAAATAAAAAAGCCCCTGAAGTTGCTGAAGTAAGAGTAAGAAGAAAAGAGATAAAAGATAACGAAAATGTTAAAATACTTATAGAGAATATAGAGAAATCCAGTGATTTTGACAAACTAAAAGACAGTGTTGAACCCAAAGTGAAAAGGTGTACATTTATGCCTCCTTATGAAACAACAATAACAGAAGATAGATTCTATAAAAAGAAGAAAACAATGGAGTCAGAGAAAAAACAAAAGCAATACAAAAAGGAAAAAAGTCAGAGAGACAAGCTTACGTCATACAAAATAAAATGTGTTTTTTCCCAGTCAGATTTGATAAGCCTAGTTATAGAAAGAGAGAAACATGAGAAAAATGGACATTGTTAGAGAAAGAGAGCAAATGAAGACAACGAAAGAAGTCAGATGGACAAGGGGATGGAGAAGGGAAAAGGACCCTTACCCAACTCTACCAGGGGAAAAGGCCCAGCTGAGAAGAGACAAAAAATAAAAAGGATCGTAAATTGACAATGAATCTGATGAACTCATTGATACTGAAACTTGTGTGGTTTGTGGAAAGTTCCAACCAGATGCTCTTCACCTAGACCAAAGCATAAAATTTGTTGACTGGGGATGTTGTATGTAATGTAGTAGCTGGGTTCATTTAAAATTTTGCTAAAAAATTGGCTGAAAATGATAATAATAATAATAAGTGATGATTTTAATTGCCCAATTTGTTGTAGTTAACAACAGACATAACACCCCTTTCATTGAAAACATGTTTATTCAAAGTTGTACCTAAAAGTTTATTACCTGATAAAGTTGATGTTATTTTTTGTTAAAAGATTTTATTTACATTTATGGCTTTAACTGGCCACCGTACCTTAAATCTTGAGTAGAGTGACGTCATATTGTCTGACTGCGCAAGTTCACCGGACAGTTGTATGCAGAGAAAAAACATGGTTGTAAGTGTTTACACAATAGAATCCTGGTCAGTTCTAATTCAAGTTCTATTAAACTTCCACATCAACGAATTCTAAATAGAACAGTCTAACACAACAAACAGCCACAATACCCTTGTTAACCTTTTCACTGTTTTATCGGAGTTTGCATTGCTTAAGTGCGCAAGATCACCGGACAGCATCGTAAAGATTATTAGAATTAGGATTTCATAGTGGTACTTTTTTGGAAAAAATGTATTTGGGCAGTTTTGACCAAACGGAAAATCTACTTTAGGCCGTTTTAATAGGGTCTTGATAATCACCCCGGGACGCACCGGGACACACCGGGACACCCCGGGACGGTTCATATATAAAAAGTAGACTATAAAATCATTAGGCAATAAGAAATTGATTATATATATGTACATTTGATTAAATATAAATAAGAATTTTAACTTGTTGAATTGGTATTACACTTAATTTGATTATATCATTGTATTGAGACAGACACCCCGGGACACCTAACAGTTACTGATCGTGGAGGAGCATGCAATTTCATCTAAAAAAGAAACAACAAAACAACTCTTTTACAAATTTAACGATGAATAATTTGCCATTAAATAAGAATAGTGAATATTAGGACTTTTTTTCAAGGAGTATTAAACATTACGGATGTGACACCCCCAGGACTCTCTTAAGTAAGTTACCTTATTTTAAAGTGTATGTCAATTAACCCCGGGACACGTTTCTCAGTTTAATGAGAATTCGATCGATGTTTCGGGAAAAAGTAATTTATAGAAAAATAAATAATAATGCAAAGTTTATCAAAGTTAAATAGGATTAAAAAGACGATGTTTAAAGACTTCGTTGAATAACAAATAACACCCCTGGACTTAATGCAACTTACATTGTACATGTTTCTCGTTAAATAAGAAACATACCGGGACTAATTTTAAATGAAAAGCGAGTTTAAAAAAGAATTTCATGTAGTAAAAAATACCCGAGACTAATTCTATGTGCAAATAAGAGCTCAAAAACAAATTTGTAAAGGACAAGAAACACCCGGGACAAAATTTATTTTCACTAAAATCTTTGCTAACGAGTTCTCTTAAAATAAGACACACACCGGGCATATATCAAAATACAAACACTAGCTCAGAAACGATTTATCATCGGATATAAAAGAAAATACATCATCGGGAATAAATACAATTGCCAGAAAACTAACAATGCGATTTCTCGTAAAATAGGAAACACCCCGGGACTCATTTTATATGCATATACAAACTCAAAAAAAACGATTTCGCATAGGAAAAGAAACACCCGAGACCTAAATTCAATTGAACAGAAAACATACAAAACGATTTCTCTTGGTAGAAAAAACACCCAGGGACTAATTTTATATGTATATTCAAACTCAAAAACGATTTCGTATAGGAAAAGAAACACCCAGGGACTAAATTCAAGTGAACAGAAAACATTCAAAACGATTTATCTTGGAAGAAGAAACACCCCGGGTTTTTTTTAAATGCATATTCAAACTCACAAAACGATTTCGCATAGGAAAAGAAACACTCGGGGACTAAATTCAATTGAACAGAAAACATTCAAAGCGATTTCTCTTGGAAGAAGAAACACCCCGGGACAAACTTTATATGCATATTCAAACTCGCAAATAGATTTCGCATAGGAAAAGAAACACCGGGGACTAAATTCAATTGAACAGAAAACATTCAAAGCGATTTCTCTTGGAAGAAGAAACACCCCGGGACAAACTTTATATGCATATTCAAACTCGCAAATAGATTTCGCATAGGAAAAGAAACACCGGGGACTAAATTCAATTGAAGATAAAACATTCAAAACGATTTATCTTGGAAGAAGAAACACCCCGGGATTTTTTTATATGCATACTCAAACTCATAAAGCGATTTCGCATAGGAAAGGAAACACCCGGGGAATAAATTCAATTGAACAGAAAACATTCAAAACTATTTATCTTGGAAGAAGAAACACCCCGGGACTAATTTGATATGTATATACAAACTCACTAAGCGATTTCGCATGGGATAAGAAACACACGGGGTCTAAATTCAATTGAACAGAAAACATTCAAAGGATTTCTCTTGGAAGAAGAAACACCCCTGGACTTATTTCATATGCATATACAAACTCACAAAAGCGATTTCGCATAGGATGAGAAACATCCGGGGACTAAATTCAATTGAATAGAAAACATACAAAACGATTTCCCTTGGAAGAAGAAAAACCCCGGGACTAATTTTTTGTGTATATACCAGCTCACAAATCGTTTTCTTTTAGGATATAAAACGATGTTGTGGCCAAATTCAAGGTAAATTCGATCTAACAAATCGATTTGAATAAGAAAAGAATCGATAAGAAAAGAACCCCGGGACTAATTATTTATGTTTATACAAATTCACTCAACGATTTCACTAACACATTGGGACTAAATTTAGGTATGTAAATTGCTCATTTAAAACAGTAAATTTGTACATTTGTAAAAGTTATATACATAAAATTCATGTATTTATTGCAAATAAATCAAATTTGATGCGTCCCGGGGTGTCTCATGAGTCCCGGGGTGTCCCTGTGCGTCCCGGGGTGAATATTAAGACCGGTTTTAATATAATTGTGGGTCATTTGGGCTGAAAAACGGATCGTTCAAACTCTGAGCCGTTTTGACTTTCGGTCGTTTTGACAAGCACCCGTATTAAAAGCTCCAAGTCTAAGAATCGGCTAGTCTATTTCTGGAAAGGGGCATTACTCCAAGGTAGTTTCAGTCGTACGGTGGCTTCGACCTTCAGATAATTATTCGAAAGAAATGAAGCCTCCTGCGACTACGGCGCCGAAATGGGACCCGTGGAATACGTTTGACGTATCTAAAGAAAAGTTAGAACAGGCTTTAAAAAGAAAAGAAGCTGCCGAACAGAGAAAACTCGAATTCCAAAGATTGAAACAGAACCCCCATCTAAACACGGGTCGTGGGGGAACAATTGTAAGTTGCTTTTGCCTTTCGGCAAACCTTTTAGCCCGTTAAAGAACATAAACTTTCATATTGTTTGTTGTCACCTAAAGCCATGGCATTGAATTTGTAATGGCAAATCCAGAAGGCGATAACTTTTAACAGTTCCGTCCAAACTCTATCCTATCATTTAACTTATTGCATACAAATTAGAAAGTGACTAGCCATACGGGTCAGAGGTCCCTATCTACTGGCACCATTCCATGTGACTGGACCAGAGGGATCTTGTTTTAGATTGATTTTCACAATAATTTTGTATTATTGTCCTTACATTTAATCAGAAATCTCAGATAGACCATAAGACATGTACTTTTAAAATGGGAAAGTAGACAAATGTTCTATTATATTGTAAATATTTCAGTTAAATAATAATCATAATCAAATAATTTTTAAGTAAAACACCTTCAATCCTTATAACAATTGATAATAGAGTTAATCTGGTAATAGTTTGGTTTAATTTGGTAATCATTGAATAATTTGGTAATTTGATAAACCAACTACCTCAATCTGTCTCTAAATCTCAAGTCGGCCTTTATGCACATGACACTGCTATCTATCTTACAATCAACTCTGCTTCTGACCCTGAATCTCTTCAAAGAGATCTGGGTGCGCTGCAGGTATTGAAACAAGCCTAAGACAAGGAGTTTAATCCTTCCAAATGCCAAGTGCTGCATGTCACAAGAAGCAAAAACCCAATCATGCACGAATATTATCTCCATGACCAGGCCTTAGAAACTGTTCAGCATGCAAGATACCTGGGCCTTGATTTATCTTCTGACCTGAACTTCTCGGCCTACATCACAAGAATTACTGCAGGTGCAAATAGGCCTCTTTGCTTTTTAAAACGAAATATCACCACAAAGACGGAGAGAGTCAGAGAATTGGCATACATGTCTCTGGTCCGGCCACAGCTGGGATATGCTTCCACTGTGTGGAGCCCCACACCAAATCCAATATTAAAAAGGTGGAACAGGTCCAAATAAGCTATCAGGTGGGTCAAGCATGATTATTCCCCTCTCTCAAGTGTTACAGCCATGTCATATGATCTGGGGTGGAGGTCTCTTGAGCATTGCAGGATTGACGCAAGACTTATCGTCTTTTATCGTTTATATCACAACATTGTTGCAATTTAACTTCCATTATATATCTATGCACCTACCAGATTAACAAGACATATGCACCCTCTTTCTCTACAACAAATCCAGGTTAACTCTGATTACTTCAAATATTCATTCTACCCTCACTGTATTAGCCTTTGGAACCAGTTACCCTGTCATATCGCCACACTCTCTGAGTTAGATCAGACAAGACATATGCACCCTCTTTCTCTACAACAAATCCAGGTTAACTCTGATTACTTCAAATATTCATTCTACCCTCACTGTATTAGCCTTTGGAACCAGTTACCCTGTCATATCGCCACACTCTCTGAGTTAGATCAGTTTAAGAGAGCTGTGGCAGATATAATATTAATCTGGAGGTGATTGTTGTTAACTAGATCTTTTTCTCCACTCTCACTTACTAACATTTTAATCAAATACTTTTACTTTTATCTACTTTCACTTATCTGACATGTTAGATCTTTACTTCTTTCACTTAACTAACATTCCAATGCGCACAGTTTTCCTGTCTGTAACATTGAGAGAGGGGTGGACAGTATCCAGAGATAAATAGATAGGGTCTGTATGGCTAGTCTGGTAGGCTAAACATACAGACCTGTACTGCTAGCCAGTCCTCACTGGACAGGCTAGCCATACGGAAGTATTTCAACCATTCAGAACACAGAACGGGAATTAATAATAAATGTTATGTTTCTATTCGCGTACTTCTATATTTTCCATTCTGTCTGTATGTGGCTCAAAAGTATATAAAATATATATAGTGCAAAAGTTTAAGTCTTACCAGGCGACAAAAGAGTAAAAATATATCTTCCTAGATAAGGACAATATTTGCTGGGCAATCAAATTGTCGCAATGTCGCATTGAACACGGACCCCCGAGTCCTTGATTTGAATAATTCTTAAAACACTATCTTCTACCAGGTGTGTGGAAATATGACTTTTCTCCACTTGTCCATGGACAAGTAAAATTTGATTTCCTACTTGTCCAGGATCAAAATGAATTTGCCCGCATAAGAATGAATTCATAAATATCAAGAAAATATTGTTTTTAATGAAGAAAATGCTGTAATACAGCATGTTCTTCATTTAACACAACTATTTCTTCCCTTTGGGACAAACATTAGGATGGCTTTTCTCCTAGATCTTTTAAGCTCTGTTTCAAGATTTGCTCTGGTATTTACTTGTGGACGGACAAGTAGCCTACACAAATGTACTTGCCCACAAGTGGAAAAGCCCGAGTTGGACAAGTCGGGCATGGGAATTCCACATCCCTGTCTACAAAACTCTTATTTCTGGAGATTTACGATGTAATTATTTTTGTGGGAAAAGGCTAGAAAGAAGGATATTTAAATTTTCGTTGTCGTTGGAATATTATAGAAATCACATTTAATATGACTTTTTGTTTGTGGTTTAAAATCAAAATTCGAATTACCAAAATCCGCAAGTCGGAAAAGCAATTCAGTGCCTGTATGGCTGTGTTAATGGGAAAAACTAAACGTCAGAGCATATCTAAGTGTGATTTTTTTTTAATGAAATTGATACGACAATCTTCAAATAAGGAAATAGAAAGAATGCTTAATTTTTGACCTTATTTTTTTAGTGCCCGTCTCTGGTGAAATTTTGCTACCAGGAATATTCTTCTTGTATTGGAAAACTTCCATAACACGTTGAAATTTTTCCGGGCATATTTACAGGTTAGCGTCCGCTCTTATGATAACATTGGTGAAATAAGTAAATCCTATTACAAGTTCCCAACACGTTTGTACATTAGACAAGATTTTCAACAAAAATGACAAACCGATATGTCTAAAATTGAGGTAAAAAATCTGCTATTGGCCTCCAATTGATAACAATTAATTGCAGATTGGGCTTTCAAAATCATGAAATAATGTTTGTTTCATTCAAAAATGGTGTGAAAAAAAAACTTGGGAAACATGACATAAAATACAGTAGTTAATTAGGTTGACAATTGCAAAAAACTTAGATTACAGACCATATTACCGTCATAATTGTTATTGCAGGCACTTACTAGTGGTTTTATGATTATCTTTCTTTTTTCTAAAGGCATAATAAAAGATAACTTATCATTGAACAATCGATAGGTGAACCCCAAGATGGTATATCATCGGAAATCAAATACAGTATTCTGATTGGTTGAAAAACTCCCGTATGGCTAGCCTATCCAGTGAGGACACGCTAGCTGTACGGGTCTGTATGTTTAGCCTACAAGACTAGTTGTAGGGATCCTCTTTTCTCCTAGATTCCTGCATCTTAATAATTTCACCTGTGTGTACATTGATGAAAAGTGGACATCAAAATATTTACTTAATTTTCATTTGGATAAATTTCGTTATCTAATGTAAATCAAATAAAAAAAACAATCTTATTTCAAAATTCTACCTTAAAGTGCACTTGGGTTGCCAGTTTAATTCTGACAAGAGTTTCTCATTGGATTCATGCATCTGATTGAGTCAGCTTAATTGGGGTTGATACAAAGAATTTGTCCCATTCTTTTTCTATCACTATCTATAACATAAAAGTTAGCCCACATGACAATTTTCAAAGCTAAAATTTGCACAAGTTGCACATACATTATTTTCAAAGCTGGTATGACAAAGTTAATCAGCCATTTAAGAAAAGTCATTAATTTCTTTAAATTCATTAATCAGTTACTTTTACTGAAAAAAAAAAACAACATAATTTTAAGGGTTTTTAGCTCTACTGGCTGAAAGCCACTGGGGCTATTGTCATGGCTTTGTGTCCCTCGTGCATCTGTGCGTCCTGTCGTAACCTTTTTCTTTAAAAATCTTCTCCTCAGAAACTACTGGATGAATTTCAACCAAACTTCACCGGAATGATCCTTGGATGACCCTCTTTCAAAGTTGTTCAAGAAATTTTGATCTAATGAAACATGGATTTAATGGGCGTGGCTAATTTCCAAATATGGTAAAAATTGAATTTTCTCAGATTCTAATCAATGGATACCAATTAAATTTTACATGAATGATCCTTGGGTGACCCTTTATCAGTCTACGAAAAACCATTGTGATCGGATGGAAAATATGCATTTTATGGGCGGAGGTCATTTCTCTATATGTTATATAGTGGAAACTTTGAAAATCATTTTCTCAGAATATAAGTGATGGATATCAACCAAATTTCACTGGGATGATCCTTCAGTGACCCTTTATCAGTCTACCAAAAATTTTTGTGATCAGGTGAAAAGTATGTATTATATGGGCGAAGGTCATTTCACCTTTTGCTTTATAGTGAAAACTTTGAAAAGCATTTCTCACAATGTAATTGATTGATTTCAACCAAATTTCACTGGAATGATTTTTTAGTGATCCTTTACATGTATCAGTCTACTAAAAAGTATTGTGATCAAATGAAAATATGTCTTTCATGGGCAGAGGTCATTAGATATGTTACATGGTGGAATATAGGGAAAACAAACTCTCAAATATTAAACATGGATTTCAAACAAATATCATAGGAATTTTATTTCTGCGAAGTTGTATCATTCTGCTAAAAATATTTTGATAAGATAAACAGCATGTATTTTATTGGCAGAGGAAATTTCAACATATAAAGTGAATATATGAATACCCTTTGGATGATGATGATTTTTTCTAGGTGTAAAGATTGTAGATTAGAAGGAACAAAACCTTTGTTAAAATCCAAATGTATAAAACATTAGTTGAAATAGGTAGCCTGAGAATACCCCCTAAGAATTGGTCAGTTTAGTTGAACGAAGGGTGACTGCACAAAAAAGACAATTGGTGTAAAATATATTTACTGAGGTTCAGAGTGGGGTATTTAGCAGAAAACAATGAATATATTGGATTGAATATTTAAAGATTTATCATCATTAGTTAGAATTTTGTTTTGATGATGAACAAACATTGGGAAGTAACATCCTTTTAGTAGTGCTTAGTGAAAGTAGAAAGATCTACAATCAAAATTTTGTGGACAAAGGACTGTATATTGTGAAGCAACATTCTGTCCTTGTTGAAATTTTTATTTCTGGATTTCAAACAAATTTCACTGCAATGATCCTTAGGTGACCCATTATCAGACTGCACAAAATTATTGTGATTGAATGAAAAATATTTGTTTAATAGACAGAGGTCAATTTTTGATATGATATTCATTGATCATGATTTTTCTTTGCAGAAATATTTCAGCATATGACACATAAAAAATACTTATTTACTTTGAATAAGCATACCAGGGGTGTGGAATTCCCATGCCCAACATGTCCGACTCGGGCTTTTGTACTTGAGGACAAGTAAATTTTTCTAAGCCACTTGTCCAAGGACAAGTAAATACCAGGGCAAATCTTGGAATGTTACTTAAAAGAATTAAGAGAGAAATCATCCTAATGTTCATATCATAGGGTGGAAAACATTGTTTTTAATGAAGAAAATGCTGGATTCCAGCATTTTCTTCATCAAAAGGCAATGTTTTTTCAAAATTTTCTATTGACTCTTTAGAGGACAAGCTCATTTTGATCCTGGACGAGTAGAAAATCTGTTTTACTTGTCCAGGGACAAGTGGAGAAAACTCGTATTTCCACACCCCTGCATACACTCATTCATTCACTTCAATACTTGTTTAAACAGCCTTATCATCCTCTAATAATCATATACAGGATATTCAGGCCTGTGGAGCGAATCAGGCGCTCAAGTCCTCTAGTATTGTTGTTTCAAAGTCTCAAAATTATTTTCTGAACATTAAATTTCCGTCATTTACACGCTAAAATTGAAAAAGTGTGGCATACAAAGTTGTGTGAAAACAAGTCGTCTGACTTGACGAAACCTAGACTGGCATTCAATCCCAGAGTTTAGATTTATAAGTAAACAAGGTGCATAACCACTTTAAACCACAAACCAACCACACACATATATTGAGTTAATTTTCTTTATCTGAAACTCTGGGACTGGTGAAATCCATTCAGAGGGAACCACTATATTGGTTCCCAAATTTTAGGTCAAATAGGTGTCAAATTCCTAAGATTTCTTGGACAGATTGTCTGACCCCATGAAAAGTTCACAGCATGGCATAAACATGTAAAGACCCTTCATTGCTCAATAATGATTATTCATTGCTCTAGGATTTCTTTGATTCTTTTTTTCAAAATATGTACACAACACTCGTATGTAACAACAGCTACATGTAATAATTCCAAGAATTTATGAAATGCTCAAATGCTTTTAACTGTGATTGATTATGAAAATATTGCAACTCAATCATACATTTATACATGTTGTAGATTTTGATAGGCATGTGCATTAAAAGTGAAAAAAATATTTTTCAAGTCAATAATGTAAACCCTCCCTTTGGGATGTCAATAATTGTAACTGAAGGGCCATCAATGATCAATATATAATTGACAATAATCCTGAGTGGATAAATTGACCAACCTCCACTTTTTGTTCAACACCGCTTTAAATTTTTTTTCGATCATACTTTGGTGGCTGGAGCACCTGACAATGGATTCTTAATATTTGTTGCACCAGTACAACCGTTAATCCTTTCCTATCTCATATTTGCTATCCCACATAGATAAACAGCTATCGATCTGTTGGTCAGAGATTAGTACCTTAAAGAATGGGTGACGCCGTCCGGGATTGAACCAGGGACCTTGTTATTGAAAGACAAACTACCAAATGCCTATGACACCGGCATAAACTTTTCACAATGACAAATATGTAAATTAGTGTACTTTTATCAAACAGAATGATTTTGATTTAGATGAAAAAGAAGGGTGAAATGTCTTTGATGCCCTGTCTCACGGTCTGTAAGTCTATCTTTTGCTGTATCTTCAACACTATTTGAGAGACAATGCTCATATTTTGTATGAGGTTTCCTCTCACCGAAATACATTCAAGATCAAGGTCAAACCTCTAAAATTCCGTCTTTGGGGCATTTATAAGTGTTTTATGAACATTTTTCTTGTTAACCCTGATAACTATTTCACTTTGAATCCCAAGTTCTAGAACCAGCTGACCAACAAATATGAAGGTAGTGGATCTGTAATAGTTCCGCAACGTTTCTGAAGTAATCAACTTTAGCAGTGTTAACCTAGGTTTCCTAATGATTTTCATAAGGAAACCTTGGTCAACATTGTGAAAATTCACGAGTGCCGAAATGTTGGGGATCTAATATGGTTCAACTACCTTAATACAACTAGGGTGAGTTGACTTCATAAATTGTAAATTTGTAGATAGGGCTAAATGTAACCAAATGAATATATAAGAACTAAGATTCTCAAATTCGAATCAAAGACAAGAAGTCAATTTTATTCCTTGCCCACTGTGGCTGATGTTCAAATAGTTTCACATTACTTTTCACTTGAAAATACCAAACATCAGAAAATCTTAAGCAAGAAAGATTTTTATCATACCGGTTAGATTGTAACACGGGGTCAGTATAGGTAATTTATGGCCCCGTGCTGGGAATCACTGACCAAATTGATCTGATAACAAGATGTTAATAGTTTGATTATGTAAACAGTAACTGTCCAGAATTCATGAAATTCCAGGCTTCATCGCATTTCCCCAGTCTCTTAAATCAGGCTCATAGGCATGAAACATTATTTCTATCTTTCTTTTTTCATATATCCCTCTATTTAAGAGACTGTCACCAGTCTAGACGAAACCCTGTGAAATGTCATAAAGGTATCTTGAGGATGGGCCGAAATAACATATACTCACTGTATGTTAATTTTGAAGCAAAACAATGGATGTCAGAAAGGTGCATACCCCTTTGCTCGAGTGAACGCAGTAAAACTTGACCAGGGGACTAAGATTGCTGCTCGAGAGATCGAGCAATCGCGCATTCGAGTATGTGCAGAATTAACCAACAAGAAAATAGAGTAAGACGCGTTGGGACATCCAGAAGAGCTCGAAATTCTTCACAAATTCGAGTTTTCGCCCTCTTGAGATAATGCAAGACCATTGTATTTATTTAACACAGTTCTAGCCCTGATAATTCAATATTTAAAAAACAGACATTATTAAAGGCATAAAATCATGACTTTTGATTGATATCATGGTGATATGAGAGCAACAGTGGGAGTAGGATCAATTCAGATATCTTTAAAATATCTTCTTCTTCTTCTGAACCATCTCACCAATGGGTTGATAATGGTAGATCTATGTGAGATAGCAGTTGGAAGCAAGGGAAGGATGTGGTGGTTGTACTGGTGAGAGAAATACCAGGAAACCATTGCTAGGTGCTCCAGCCGCCACGATATAACTGAAAAAATGTTGAGAGCAGCATAAAACTCCATTCAATCAATCAATCAATCTTCTGATTGCATAGATTATCAGTGAGTTCCAACAATAGAGGGTTTGTGCTATTATTCTTGAAATTGTTTTATCTAAAATTAGAAATACGCTCTATTCCTATATTTCTAGTTTGATCCAGCTCTTCAGCGATGGTACTCTGCTCGAATGACGTTTAGCCGTACCTACAACACTAGCAGGAACAGTCCATGGGGTTTGTTGCTTGGGTATATTTTACCTGTGATTGGTCTGACAGCTGCAGTACACTATGAAAGAGTAAGTTTTTAGCTCAGTGCTCAAGTGAGCTTTTGTGACCGATGAATGTCTGTCGTCAGTCAGTCCATCTGTCCATCCGTAAACAATTCTTAAGAAAATCTTCTCCTCTGAAACTTCTGGACAGAATGCCCCAGACTAAACAGATTTGATCCTTGGGTCATTGATTTTCAAAAAACATGTAAATGGGCTCCAAAGGTCAAATATGAAAAAAAAAAAGAAAAAAAAGAATTTCATCTGAAACTACTGATCAGAATTTGAACAAATTTCACAGACGTGATCCTTGGGTCATGTTCTATTAAAATTCTTCAAAGATTTTTGATCAGGGTCAAAATGTGATAAAAAACAGGGCCCCCAAAAAAGTCAAAAGATCAAATCTTATTTTTGCTCTAGAGGTCACAGTTTTAAGCTCCAGGCCAGCAGGCTATTGTCATGGAGGGGTGTCTGTCCGTCCGCCCGTAAAGTTTTACTTTAAAAATCTTCTCCTCATAAAGTACTGGATGGATTTTAATCGAATTTCACAGGAATGTTCCTTGGGTGACCCTCTATCAGATGCCTTCAACGAATTTAAAATGGTTGAAAATCATGGCTGCAATAGGCGTGGCTAATTTCCATATATGGTAATAGGTGGCTTTTCTCAGAAATTAATTTAGGGATATAAACCAAACTTCACATGAATTATACTTGAGTGGCCCTCTATCAGCCTACAAAAAATTATTGTGATCAGATAAAAAATGTGTATATTATGGGCAGAGGTCATTTCTCTATATGTTATTCAGTGGAAACTTTGAAAATCATTTTCATAGAACCTAACTAATGGATAACAACCAAATTTCACTGGAATGATTCTTTAGTGATCCTTTACAAGTCTGAAAAAAATATATTGTGATCAGATGAAAAATAAGTGTTTTATTAGTGGAGGTCATTTCTCTATATGTTATATAGTGAAAACTTAGAAAATCATTTTCTCAAAACCTAACTAAAGGATAACAACCAAATTTTACTGGAAACAAAAATTGAACAAAGACTGACTGTGACCTTGACCTTTGATCTTTATGACCCAAAAACAATAGGGCACTTCCTTGGGTCATAAGGAACATTTGTATAAAGTTTAATGATTGTAGGTCATTTGGTTCTTGAGTTAGAGTCCGGAAACGAAAAGGTCCATGGACGGATGGACAGACAGACAGACAGACAGACATGGTGAAACCAATATACCCTTCTACTTCATAGGTGGGGGGTATAAAAATCTTCAATGTTTTCACTATAAATGATGATAAGCCCATTTGGAATTTATACCTGTACAATACAATTAATGACAGAGTCAAGAGAAGAAAAAAATTAAACATACGCTGCGCGGCCGTCGGTTTTCAAACAAATTTGGTTCAGGCGTAACGTTAATTGTTTCGGCGTATTCAAAAATTTGCAAATGTGTTTCAAGGTGTCATATAAACACATTTATACATTGGTCGATGTTTCACTGATAGACTGCTGATAAGAAGATTTGCAACCTGTCATGATTATTAATTTTCCTTGTACCCTCTTGACACTTATATACATACGATTGAAGATAAATGTGATATACATACAATTTAAGATAAATGTGAGAAAAACATGTGAAAATTGAGAATTTGCTTTCTTCTTCTTTTACTTCTCTTTCCAGAAATTAAAGGCAAATGCTCAAATTCAGTCTCATAAAAACGAATATTTGTTTTTGAACATCGTATTCGAATATTCGCAAGAAAAATGAATATGCGATCACATTCCTAGTAAAAAGAATAATAAATTTTTATCAATCCAAGCTTAATAACTAATTCAGTTTGACCTGAAGAGAGACTAATTTTCTTCTTTGTTTAGTGTGAAAGCAGTTGAATCTATTAAATTGCCATATTGAAAGGTATACTTGTATTTGATTTGCTTGAAAATTTATTTTATTGTACAGGTATAAATTCCAAATGGGCTTATCATCATTTATAGTGAAAACATTGAAGATTTTTATACCCCCCACCTACGAAGTAGAGGGGGGTATATTGGTTTCACCATTAGTCCGTGGGCCAGGAGGGGTCACCGTGCACCCCCCTAAGGGCTCTCCGAGAGTGGTATGGAAATGTTCATAGGACCTCCCTGAGTGAGAATCACGATGTTAACAGGTGATAATTTGGGTCCCGACTGCCATTCGGAGTGTTTTTCGAGATGGCAGCCAAGAATAAATTCATTTTACCTTTGATTCACTATAGAGGGGTTTTGTTCATTTAAAATATTTTTTGAGAGTCTAAAACATGTATATTTTGCGTTCTGGTAAAACCCTTAATTACTTAAAATGATTTTAAAGATCCCAACTTCCGAAATGGGAGATGGCAGCCAGTTCTAGATAAGATTTTTACTATTTTTTCGATGAATGCAGTGAGATACAAGTGTTCACCATGTACTACACCATAGATCATACTGCAAATTGCTATGATATTGCTGATATGACCTTCCCGAGTTCAAATTAAGTTGTTAACAGTCGATACTATTGACCCTGACTGCCTTTCTCCGTCTTTTTCTAAATGGTAGCCACTAAAAATACAAATTAACCAGGAGACACTTAACGGATATCACTTGATTTCAATTCATATTTAAAGACCAAAAAGTGTGTTTTTTACGTTCTTGGTACAATATCTATTAGGCAATGTTAAATTGGATATCCAGACATACTCTATTAGAGATGGCAGCCAGTTTAAGATAAAAATTTTGTTATTTTTGCTGCAAGCTGTGAAATATGAGGGGTGACCGTGAACTTTGCCGATCAATCCTCTCTGATTGGACCACAAAATTGTTACTTCAACATTCCAAAGGTTGAATCAAGTTGTTTATATTAGATGTTTTGTGTCCCAACTGCCTTTTTGGGATGTTTTTCTAGATGGCAGCCAATGTAAATACAAGTAAATAAATTGAAACAACTTGTATATGAGCAACCTATGTTTTTTATTATCTTTAATGACAAGAAACATAAATATTTTGTGTTCTTGCTATATGCTGAAATAGCTAATGTCTTTTTAAAGATCAAACACTCTGAATGGTAGATGGCAGCCAGTTTTGAATATGAAATTTGCCTGGTTTTTTTTCAGTCCACCATCATCATTAAAGTCATCTCTGACAGGGCAAAGGAAAAGTTTAACCGATATTTCTCAGTGAGAAGCAAAAAGTATCAATCAATGTTTTTGGTGTTCCGACTGCCTTTCCGAATGTTTCTTTTAGATGGCAGCCAAGAAAAAGAATTTATTACATAAGAATCCTTTTGCTAACATTGGTCTATTTTTTTTTTATCTTATTTTCAGAATCAAATCACCTAAGTTAAACGCAGTTCTTATTATTTCTCTAATTTAGTGTCTAATCCAAAAACCAAACATACTGAAATGAAGATGGCAGCCAACTTTAGACACGTACTTTTGCTTACTTAACTGTAATAGTCTCTGAAACTAGTTGGGTGGGCATGTCACTCCTGTGGAAGGGGGGTGTATCAAGTTGTTCACCATATATCCCTGATATCAATATTCTGTCTCTTTCGTTTCACCTGACGGATTAGGGTAGTTTTAAATTGTCTCCGAGAAAATACGTGATAAAATAAAATCTGAAATATGAGATGGCAGTCAGGTCATAATTAGAATTCACCTTATTTCTGTAAAAACATCTTTTAATGTACATGTTCTGTCGAAGATTGATGCATAATGGTATCATTTTCTCCTTCTGTCAGTCCGTGTGTTTATACATATGTAAGTTCATTTCTTGTTTCGATTAAGGACATCGTGGATTGACAAGGGTTCGTAGCATAAGCGACTTTTTATCGAACTTGAGCATAATTGTACAATATAATGACGTATTGTTCTATCAGAAGATATATTTGTCTTCAGGACCAACAAGAAGCTTCCAAATCCACTCAAGTGAATGGAATTATTGAATGATTGGACAATTTTGAATGATTTCGGAGTGGTTAAAATTGGTTTTGAATGTTTTTTTCTGATTTTGGGGCATTTTGAGTTAATGCTTAAAAATGCCATGAATGGAACGCTGAGTAAATGATAAAGAATGGTTTTGACTAGACTTAGTGTCAAGTACACAATGTTTTTTTACATCAAAATATTTACTTCATTTATAGACTGAAACTTTCACGGAATATAACAAAACTCATTTTGATGATGATTGCTTATATAATGCCGAGTAACGGAAAAGGGGGACTTGATGTAAAACTTCTTGTCCACACATTCGTCTTGCATTAAATGATGGGTTTGCGTGAAACTTTCACAGAATGTTCCTAATCATGTGACTATGTGTGCTTATCAACTCCGTTGGATGACACTATTCCAAATCACGAAAAATCTGCATAATTTTCAATTGTCTTGTAAATGTTACTCCTTCTACTTCAATGCATTGATTTCATCAAACTATTGATGGATTTGTAAGAAGGTTTCACATAATGTTCCTGATCATGGGACAATCATAGCACATAATTGTCAATGCTAAATAGTCACTGTCATTAAGGGTGGTTTTTGATGACATTTTGGTATACTTCATGATATGAATATGAGCATACATTAAACGTTTGTCCATATATAATGCTGCGTCACAAGAAAGGAGTCATTCGTTCTAAGAATGTTTTAGTGAGCGTTTATTTTGTCAAACAGGGCGCATGTTTTTAATTCAATACAGATAAATCCAGATTTACATTTCCATACAATAATAAAGATATATTTTGGAAAAGTTGATATAGGAAAACTTCCATATGGTCAAATGGCGGCCAAGATTGTTTAAAAAATCAAATAAATTAATGCTAAGTAAAACGTCCTAAACAAACTGATATATGAATTTCTAAAATGTATCAGCTACGTAGGGATTAGCACTGCTGAGCCCTTCAAGAGGAATATGAATAAAACAGACTTCAGCAAATTTAAGGTATTGAAATAAGCAATATTGGTGGATTTGTTTCGGATTCTTTTACATTTTTTTAATTTGGCGGACATTTTTGGTCGCAATTTGAAAGTATACCTTTATCGAACTAAATAAATATGGCGTTTTCGTATAAATATCTGGCTGCCATCTCGCTTACAGAATTTCGGGAACATCAAATTAGCCGTAGATAAACAAGAAGAAAATTTCAAAAAATCAAATATTTTCCCTTCCAGTTTGAAAACGTTTATTAGAAGGTGAAACCAAAGATACCGAATGTAAATACTAATACATGATTTTACCGCGGAGGGTCCTATGAACAATTAATTTGATAAATCTTTTTCAGACCCCCCCCCATCCGAATTAAATTCATGTTTAAAATTCAATATTTTTGGGATTTCAATTTCGACATTAATTGATAGAACGTAAGTTTAAACCCTAAATATAGGTGACTGGCCTTAAAATGTTAGGCAATGTTTGCATATGGACTCTAATGTAATTCAAGCATCTTCTTGGCTGCCATCTAGAAAATACCCGTAAAGGCAGTCGGGAAACAAAATATCGATTAAAAGATTTTTGATTCTCACTCAGTGAGGTCTGCGAAACATTCCTTTGCACTCTCAGAAAGGGTTTTAGGATTGTTCGTCTCCTCTTGCCGAATTTCATATTCAAGATTAGCTGCCATCTACCAAACAGGATGTTTGATCTTCAAATAGAATTTAGTTTTTAGCTCCACTGGCTGAAAGCCACTGGGGCTATTGTCATGGCGTTGTGTCCGTCGTGCGTCCGTCCGTCCGTGCGTGCGTGCGTGCGTCCGTCCGGTCGTAAACTTTTCTTTAAAAATCTTCTCCTCAGAAACTACTGGATGGATTTCAACCAAACTTCACAGGAATGATCCTTGGATGACCCTCTTTCAAAGTTGTTCAAGAAATTTTGATCCAATGAAAAACATGGATTTAATGGGCGTGGCTTATTTCCAAATATGGTAAAAAGTGAGTTTTCTCAGATTCTAATCAATGGATACCAATTAAATTTTACATGAATAATCCTTGGGTGACCCTTTATCAGTCTACAAAAAATCATTGTGATCGGATGGAAAATATGCATTTTATGGGCGGAGGTCATTTCTCTAAATGTTATATAGTGGAAACTTTGAAAATCATTTTCTCTTAATCTCACCCATGGATATCAACCAAATTTCACTTGAATGATCCTTGAGTGACCCTTTTTCAGTCCACAAAAAATCATTGTGATCGGATGGAAAATATGCATTTTATGGGCGGAGGTCATTTCTCTATATGTTATATAGTGGAAACTTTGAAAATCATTTTCTCAGGATGTAACGGATGGATATCAACCAAATTTCACTTGAATGATCCTTGAGTGACTCTTTATCAGTTTACAAAAAAATTATTGTAATTGGATGAAAAATATGTATTTTATGGGCGGAGGTCATTTCTTTATAAGTTATATAGTGGAAACTTTGAAAATCATTTTCTCAGAATGTAACTGATGGATATCAACCAAATTTCACTGGAATGATCCTTGAGTAACACTTTATCAATTTACCAAAAATTATTTTTGATTGGATGAAAAATATGCATTTTATGGGCAGAGGTCATTTCTCTATATGTTATATTGTGGAAACTTTGAAAATCATTTTCTCAGAATTTGATTTTTGGATATCAATTAAATTTCACTGGAATGATACTTGAGTGACCCTTTATCAGTGTACCAAAAAATTATTTTGATTGGATGAAAAATATACATTTTATGGGTGGAGGTCAATTCTCAATAGTTAAATAGTGGAAACTATGAAAAACATTTTCTCAGAATGTAAATGATGGATATCAATCAAACATTTTTGGTATGATCTTTGGGTGACCTATTATCATGCAGTCAAAAATTATTTTGATTTGATGAAAAATATGTCTTTTAATAGCAGAGGTCATTTCTCTATCTGTTATATGGTTGAAACTTTGAAAATCATTTTCAACATCAGTAGAACCCCAAATATCTAAAAATCTAGTCATAACATTTATTTGCTTTTACAAGAATTTCAAGCCTGTGGAGCGACTCAAGCCATTCATGGCTTTCTAGTTTTTTTCAGTCTGTAGCTAGAACACCAAATAGATATGTTTTTGGCCCTTAAATATCAAAAATAAAGGTTGCTCGTATACAAGTTGTTCCAATTTATTTTCTTGTATTTGTATTGGCTGCCATGTGGACACCCCAAAAGGCTGTCGGGACCCAAAATATCGACTATACATAACTTGATTACTCCTTTGGGATGTTGCGTGAACAATTTCATAGCGCAATTAGATGGGATTTTTGGCAAAGATACATGGTGACCCTTCATCTTTCATAGATTAAAACAGTAAATAGCAAAATTTTTATCTTAAACTGGCTGCCATCTCTCTCAAAGGATGTTTGGATATCTAAATTATCTTTAACTAATAGGTATCGTACCAAGAACGCAAAATATACATGTTTTTGTCTTTAAATATGATTAAAAATCAAAGGGTGCCTATAAAAAGCCTCATGGTTAATTTGTATTTTTAGTGGCTGCCATTTAGAAAAACGCCGAGAAAGGCAGTCAGGACCTACCATATCGACTGTTAACAACTTGATTTGAACTAGGGAAGGTCATATCAACAATATCATAGCACTTTGCAATACGATCTATGGTGTAGTACATGGTGAACACTTGTATCTCACTGCATTTATCGAAAAAATAGCAAAAATCCTAACTAGAACTGGCTGCAATCTCCCATTTCGGAAGTTGGGATCTTTAAAATCATTTTAAGTAATTTAGGGTTTTACCAGAACGCAAAATATATATGTTTTAGACTCTCAAAAAATATTTAAAATGAACAAAATCCCTCTATAGTGTACTAAGGGTAAAATGTATTTATTCTTGGCTGCCATCCAGAAAAACACTCGGAATGGCAGTCGGGACCCAAATTACCACCTGTTAACATCGTGATTCTCACACAGGGAGGTCCTATGAATATTTCCATACCACTCTCGGAGAGCCCTTAGGGGGGTGCACGGTGACCCCTCCTGGCCCACGGACTACATGTCTGTCTGTCTGTCCATCCGTCCGTCCATCCGTCCGTAGACCTTTTCATTTCCGAACTCTAACTCAAGAACCAAATGACCTACAATCATGAAACTTTATACAAATGTTCCTTATGACCCAAGGAAGTGCTGTATTGTTTTTGGGTCACATAGGTCAAAGGTCAAGGTCACAGTCAGCCTTTGTTCAATTTTCGTTTCCGGGCTGTAACTCAAGAACCAAGTGGCCTACAATCATGAGACTTTATACAAATGTTTCTTATGACTCAAGGAAGTGCCCTATCGTTTTGGGGTTACATAGGTTAAAGGTCAAGATCACAGTCAGCCTTGTTCAATTTTCATTTCCTGACTCTTACTCAAGAACCAAGTGACCTACAAGCATGAAACTTTATGCAAATATTGCTTATGATCCAAGGAAGTGCCCCATTGTTTTTGGGTCATAAAGATCAAAGGTCAAAGTCAGCCTTTGTTCAATTTTTAGCTCCACTGGCCGAAGGCCAGCGAGCTATTGTCATGGCGTTGTGTCCGGTGTGCGTGCGTTAGTGTGTAAACTTTTCTTTAAACATCTTCTCCTCCTAAACCAATGGGTGGATTTTGACGAAACTTTGCCAGAATGTTCCTTGGGTGACCCTCTTTAAAAGTTGTTCAAGAAATTTGAATTGACCCCCAAATATGGGCGTGGCAGGGCGGGGCTTATTTTGACCCTGAAATCTTTGAACGACATCTCCTCCTAAACCATTGGGTGGATTTTTACAAAAACTTGGCCAGAATGTTCATTGGGTGACCCTCTTTAAAAGTTGTTCAAGAAATTCGGATTGACCACCGAAATATGGGCGTGGCAGGGCTGGGCTTATTTTGACCCCGAAATCTTTAAATGATATCTCCTCCTGAACCCTTCAGCCGATTTTAATGAAACTTTACTAGAATGTTCCATGGGTGACCCTTTTCTAAAGTTGTTCATGAAATACAGATTGACCCCCAAATATGGGCGTGGCAGGGTGTGGCTTATTTTGACCCCCAAATCTTTGAACATCATCTCCTCCTGAACCATTGGGCCGATTTCAATGAAACTTTACTAGAATGTTCCTTGGGTGACCCTCTCCTAAAGTTGTTCAAGAAGTTTGGGTTGATCCCCAAATATGGGTGTGGCAGGGCGGGGCTTATTTTGACCCCAAAATCTTTGAACGAAATCTCCTCCTGAACCAATTGGTGGATTTCAATGTGACTTTACTAGAATGTTCCTGTGGTTACCTTTTCCCAAAGTTTCTCAAGAAATTTGGATGGACCCCAAAATATGGGCTTGTTTTGAGCCCAAAATCTTTGAAAGACATCCTCTCCTGAGCCATTGGACCAATTTCAATGAAACTTTACCAGAATGTTACATGGGTGACCGTGACTCTCTTCCAAAATTGTTCAAGAAATTTGGATTGACACCCAAATATGGGCATGGTAAGGCGTGGCTTTTTTGAGTCTGATATCTCGGAAAGATATCTCCTCATGAGCCTTTGGATCTATTTCAATGAGACTGTGCTAGAATATTCCTTGGATGACCCTCTTCAAAAATTATTTATGAAATTTTGATTGGATAAGATCCACTGGATCAATAAAATTCAGGTGAGCAGTTTAGGGCCATTCTGGTCCTCTTGTTTGAAAGTGATATCTTAGTAGTTATTTTCCTTGTAATTTTACATATGACCTCAATATTTGTTACAAACACATCCTGCACTAATAGCACTAGCATTCTGACAATGTGCTTTCGGGGTATTAGTCCGCTCTGCAACAGTTCTAGTTCTAGCAGAAGGTATAAAATGGGTTAAAATTAAGCTTAACATGAATGTTCTGTAGGTGAATCTAAAAAAAATAGAATATTTTTTGCATGTAAAATACTTTTCTTATCTGGAAAAGAAAATACCTTTGTTTTTGTAGACCATTTTTTAGAATTTGTTTGCTATTGAACAAAAAGGCTTGCTATGGCCCATGATCTTGAAAGTCATATGAAGATTATAAATACCTTATCCATTATCAGTAAAACCAGGCCTGTGGAATGAATCAGGGACCTAATAATGGCACCCTAGTACATCATTAATGTTTGTTTGTTTGTATTTGGTTTATGCCACTTTCAACATTATTGCAGTTATATCATATATGCTGCTGGTACAACTACTCATATCTTCCTGTCATTTCTCACACCCGTACAACAACATTCCATCTCAGCCGCCAGCTTCTCATTTGACTTGGTTATACTTCTTTACATACACCCAATATCTAGAGATTATAACTAAGGTCACATTGACTATCAAATTTCAGATGAAGGTTGACAGAGGCAAGGTTGAACTCGCGATCCATTCAAAAATTTTGTGCTTTCTTATATATATGCAACAAATATGGCTCCATCTTCATGTTACCTGGTCAGGATGTTTGTCAGCTTACAAGAATGAACTCTATTCATTTTAAATCATGGAAAAATGAGCCTTGATGACAATTATCTTGTTTCAACTCTAGAGAACATGTGTGGCCAAATCTTCACAAAACATAGTCAAAATGTTTTTCAAGTCTCAAGAACAATAGCTATTGAAAACAAGAAGGATTTTTTTGAGACGCTTGATCTTATGGAAAAACACAGAAAAGGGAACTTTAAAAAATGTATTCTCAAGGGGCTACAATTTTGGTACAATCTTCATGAACTTTGGCTAGAATGAACCTTATCGAAAGTTGCATTTTCTTATCAGAAAATACACGAAAAAGAGCCATAACTACACCATAATTTTGACAGTATACTCATGACACTGGTCAAAAGGATTGTTTAGTATTAGAAAAGGCTAAAATCTTATTCAGAAATCTATCAAGCTTTCAATAATGACTTTCAATGAAAAAATTAGCTTTTAAAAGATTTTATTTGCATTTTAATTTTCTAAGGAGTCAAGGAGATAAGGGTAATTGATATAGGACAATCGTGGTAATTTTATGGTAAATTGTACTGTTTTCTGTTTTCAGAGAAGTCGCCATTTACCTATGGAAAGAGGAGAAGTAAAAACAAAGGAGAAAACATTCAAGCTTCACTACTAGAAAACTGTTTGTTGGAAGGAATAATGAATTTCAAGTTTTGGGGTTTCTAGGCTTGCCAAGAAAGCTCTGACCGAAATAGAAACACATTCCCATGCAATCTGGTTTATTCACGCCACTGAAATAAAAATGAATTATAGCAAATCATTATGGAAAAGGATGAAAGTGCTTTGAAGAAGCAATTTCTTTATTTACTAAGGTATTTCCTACCCAAAAATACTAGAGATACTTTATCACCTTTTTCAAACGTTTGTCTGCCACCCCTTTCATTTTTTGACAAGTCTAAAATTTTGTTGACTGTTAAATTCCAATAACTCTGATCAAATCTTAAGTATGTTTCTTTTGAAACAAAAAAAGTTATTATCCTAGCGTAACGGAAATAGAAATGTATTAGAGGATTTCATAGAATGTACAGTTACATTGTGATTATTATTATACTTTTTTCAATGTGTATGTGGTTTGTTTTCATTGTTACATTAATTTAATATGACCTGGCAATCATTAATTTCCGCCGGTACTCGAGTATAGCCACAACGTAACTCAATTTCTTTTACTGATTTATTAGCTCCACTGGCTGAAAGCCACTGGGGCTATTGTCATGCGTCAATAGCATAATTTAGGAGTTATTGCCCTTTGTTATTTTTGATACTTTGATTTTGTAGGGGGTAAATTTCTTATATAGTTCAAAAGAATCCTTTATATATTAGGCTTCAGTTTTACTATCAAGCTTTTGCAGCGGGGGCCATGGCTCTTGTTCTTTTGCGTTTATGACTATTATTGGATTTTTGCAACACTAGACTTAGTCCAGGCCGCCACCATAGCGCAGTTGGTTAGGCATAAGACTTCCAATCTGGAAGTCGTGGGTTCGAACCCCGGTGGCGGCAAATATCCTTTCCGACGTTTGTCTTTCACCAATGGGTAGATAATCGTAAACCTATGTGAAATAGCAGTCGGAGGCTAGGAAAGGATGTAATGGTAGTACTGGCGTGAGAAATACCAGGAATCCATTGTTAGGTGCTCCGGCCGCCGCGATATAACTGAAATAATGTTGAAAGCGGCGTAAAACCCCATTCAATCAATCAATCAACTTAGTCCAGGGGAGCTAATGTAGTGGCTGGTCGTCCGTCATTAGTCTATGTGTTCGTGTAAAAACTTTTCATTTAAACATCTTCTCCTCTGAAGATACTGGGCATATTTTATTTTCCAAATTTCAGATGAATGATCCTTCGGACATGTTCTTTTAGATTCCTTCATAAGATTCTGGTCAGGTCGATGAATTAGGCGAACTGTTGAGTCTAAAAAACCTGGCTCAAAAGTGAAATATAAAAAAAGCTTCTCCTCTGAAACTACTAGTAATTCAACCAAACTTTACAGAAATGATCCTCAGAACATCCTCTTTCAGATTCCTTCTTTAATTCTTATAGGGTTGATACTTTTGGTGCTACGGGCTGCAGTATCACAAAAAATAAGCCGCAATTGGTGATATATAAAGAAAATCTCTGAAACAACTGGTAAGAATTTTACAGTAATGATCTTAGGGCATGCCTTTTCAGATTCCTTTGTTACAAACTGATCGGGTTGATAAGACAGGTGTTGTGATACGTCACAAAAATGGGCTCCAAACGGTGAAATGTAAGAAAATTCCTGTTTCCTGAAATCATTGGTCAGAATTTAACCAAACTTTACAGAAATGATCCCCAGGAGAAGCTCTTTCAGATTCCTTTGTTATATTCTGATAGGGTTAATAAAATGCGTGCTTTGGGCTGACACGTCACCAATAAAGGGCCCCCAATGGTGAATTCTAAAAAAATCTTATCTGAATCTACTCGTCAGAATTCAACCAACCTTTACAAAAATGATCCTCAGGTCATGCTCATTCAGATTTCTCCGTAAAATTCTGATTGGGTTGATGACATGGGCGATACGGCTTTTTATGTCACCAGAAATTGGGCCCCTAAAGGTGAAAGATTTAGTAAATCTTCTCTAGAACTATTGTACAGAATTTAACGTAATTTGACTAGAATTATCTTTAGGGCATGATCTTTCAGATTTCTTTGTTAAATGCTGATTGGGTAGATATCATGGGTGCTACGGACTAACGAAGGGCCTTCTGGGTATTTTTGTCTCACCTGAGCTTCAAGAGCTCAAGGTGAGCTATTGCGATCACTTGCTGTCCGTCATCTTTTCATCGCCCGATCACTCCCTGTCTGTCACCTTTCCATCGTCCATTTGTCAACAATATCGAAAAACATCTTCTCCTTAACCATGGGGCCAATCAATCTGAAACTTGGCAAGGACTTTCCTTGGGGGAAGCTCTTCAAAAGTTGTTAAAAAGAATTTAATTCTCTTAAAAACTCTGGTTGCAATGGTAACAGAAAGGCCGAATACTGCCGAAATTCTTAGAAAAAATTCTTTTCCTCCTAAATCACAAGGCCAATCAAACTGAAACATGACAGGGATGTTCCTTGGGTAATTATTTTTAAAGAGTTGTAAAAAGAATTTAATTTCAACAAAAACTCTGGTTTCAATAGTTGAAAATTGGCCGAAAATCTCAGAAAAAAATCTTCTCATCCTAAACCACTAGGCCAACCAAGCTAAAACTTGACTGGGATGTTTTTTTGGCAAAGCTCTCAAAAAGTTGTTGAAAGAATTCAATTTCAACAGAAATTTCATTAAAAGCTCTAGTTTCCAAAGTAACAGAAAGATGGAAAATGGCTGAAAAGACGTATAAAAAATTCTTTTTCTCCTTAACAACTGGGTCAATCAAGTTCGAAACTTGGCAGGGAAGTTCCTTGTGTGAAGCTTTACCAAAGTTGTTAAAAGGAAGGAATTTCATAAAAACTCTGGTTTTCATAGTAAGGAAAAGGCCGAAAATCTTAGATCATTTTAGAATATGTTTTCTTTAAGGCTATCAGACACCATTGGAAACCTCAAGTCAAATAAGCAAAAGAAATAAAAAACATATTACCTCCCTTTAATAAAAATTTATCCCTTTCGTTACTTTTTAGCTCACCTGAGCAGATCGCGCTCAAGGTGAGCTTTTGTGACCATTGAATGTGCGTCGTCATCCGTCAACAATTTAAATGTTTACACTCTAGAGGCCACAAATATGATCCAATCTTCATGAAACTTGGCCAGAATGTTGATCAGCTCACAGGGATGAATCCTATTGAAAATGGGAAGCATCCTTGCCATATCACGGGAAAAGGGGCCTTAATGACAATTTACTTGTCTACACATTAGAGGCCACAAATATGGCCCACCTTCATGAAAATTGGTCAGAATGTTCACAAGTTCACAAAGATCAACCCTATTGAAAATTGGAAGGTTCCATGTCATATCACAGGAAAGGGGCCTTAATAACAATTTTCTTGTTTATACTCTAGAAGCCACAAATATGTCCCAAAGTTCATGAAACTCGGACAAAATGTTTGCCAGGACACAAAGATGAACCCTATTGAAATTGGGAAGTACCCTTGCCATATCACAGGAAAAGGGGGCCTTAAAGACAATTTTCTTGTTTACACTCTAGAAGCCACAAATATGGTCCAAAATTTATGTAACTTGGTCGGAAGGTTCATAAGGACACAAGGATAATCCTTTTTTAATATCCATGGATCCATGCCATATCACGGAAAAAAGGGCTTTAGTGACAATTTTCCTCTTTACTCTAAAGAGGCATTAAGTGTTGCCCAAACTATTTGTAATTTGGTCAGAATATGTACATAAGGTCACAAAGATGAAGCCTATAGAAAATTGGAAAGATCCCTGCCATTTCACAGGACAAGGGGCCTTGGTGAAGATTCTATTTCTTTCCCTTAGTTTCATTACATACGCTTATGTTCAAATAAGGTCTGTGTCAAGGCATATCCTATTTACAAAAAAGGCATAAAAACGCAGGAAACAATTTGACCATAATCGTTGTTGAAAACATTCTTGTTGACATCTACCTATTTAATTGATGTGATGTCCCAGAGGTCAAAGAGACTCAGGTGAACGATCTAGGAACATCATGGTCCTATTGATATCTTAAAGGTCCGTTCGTTTCTAAGGTTCTAACTTTTTAGTTATTTTGTTTTGAAATCATACTGCAATGAAATGAAAATTATATCCTACAGATATTAAAATTGGTTGGTTATAAAATTATAAACCCTCTTGAAAATTGTGTTTTATTATTTCATGGGCAATTTTTCCTTTCAAACAAGTTCTGCTTGCGACTGTGTTGTTCATGAATATAACTTGACAATTAACTTAACAATGTCACATACCCTTAAATGGCGAATGTTTATTTCTTTCATAACGAACGTCTTGAAAAATCGGGATATTTTGTAGGAAAGAAATGAGAAAAACAATTTAGTTTCATTTTCTAATAAAGTTTCAGTTTCCTTTTCTAACAATGCTTCAGTTTCCTTTTCTGATAATGTTCCAACCTGACTTTTCATTGCCATTGCATTGCTTTTCAATTGTCATTTGTAATTTGAATAATGTTTCTGTAAGATTCAACAAATGACACTTAGATATTTAGTATGTCATGGACGCTTAAAGTTTGTTGCCTGAAATGCATCTTCTTATTACTGATATGCATGATGATTTGCCTGATAATAGATATATTTTTTTCTTGCATATGCCTTTTCCTGTGTTAAAGTATAGCAGAAGAAGCTCCTTCCTATGCAGTAATAATTACAGGTGTAGAAATCAAAGTTTTGTTTTGCATGTTTTGTCTTGTAATGAAAGAAGAGCCCGAAAGGAACAAGTCTTTATCTAACCCACCCGACCGGTATTTTAAATTGCTTCCTACGTGTCTGGTTTATCAGTAATTGAAACTTAAATATCAGTTCCATAAATATCAATGAGGTACATGTTTTGTTTTATTGCACATATTATTCAATTCTTGCCTTATGGATATTTATTACCAGAATACGAAAATAGGTGAGCGGCTGAATTAGGAGGGCTGGTGGTTTCATGGAAAGAACCTGCATCTTCGTCTAGTATATGTAACTAATCAACTATTTTACAATTCTTTGCATTCAATGAATTATGTATACCAACTCACTTACATTGAAGGTCATCATTCAACTTCTTCTCGTTCTTTTCTTGGCATTTTGCAAGAAAAATTGCAATTTCAAAAATCTGCAATTTCTCCGAAAACTACATTGAAAGCCATAATGATTTTTTGGTCAAATTATCGTAAAAGTACACTCTACAAAATGTATTTTTGGTGAACGAACGTCGTTCACCAGTGTTATATACCATGTCAGGAAAATCCTGTTGGATGTTAATACATTTGAAATAAAGTAGCGCCTCTTAAAATTCAATTTAGTATCTTTCAATATTTTTCTCCGCAAAATCACTGTTTTTTTCTTTAAAAGCGTGCTACTAGTGTTCTTTATCAAGTGAAAATAATGAAAATTCGCCTTGAAAAACACAAAATGATCTTGCAATGTTTATCAAGGGAATTTTTGATCGGCGTAAGCTTGTCGAGAGTTTAAAGCAAAAACAAAGTTTGTGTCTAGACACCGTAGAGACAGATACTATGTTTTTGACCCAAGCCTTCGCTGGTGCAACTTGTAGTAATTAGCCGGAAATACGTGTTTATTTAGGTCATGTCCTCTTGAACTTACATTCGGCAATACTCGGGCGATCTCCGACGGCTCCGATTTAAATGTAGGTCAGAGGAATCGGCCGAGTTGAGACGAATGACGCATCAAGACACCTTGTGTCATTAGAAACGGTAACGCGATTTAACATAACTTCTCAACTAGCCACAGTCAGTCTCGAGACGGGTTTTAAGAATGATTCGACATGTGTTTTACATGTACAACCTTTCTTGTACTTTTATTTGATTAGGGATAAACGCCGCTATTAAGATTTTTCTGTAAAACTGCGTTGGCTGAAGTAGGGCTTGTAAGGATACACTCGAATATTCGGTGAACTTATTCCCAGCGAAAACGTTTCGTATTCGTCTGTCTCAGAAGCGAATATTGCCGAATACCAAATGCGACAGGCACGGAAGATATTTCATTGGGGCCATTCTACTTTGCATTTTTTCAATATGTAAAACCATATCAATTCAAAATTCTATTTGAAAATTAAATAAATGATAGCTAAATATTCAACCCTAGATACCACTCCAATTGACGAGTAGATATTGCCGTGGTCAAGGGGGGGGATCAGATCCGTCATGCACTTGTATACGATTCGACAGGCGGGTTTAGTTGTTAAATTATTCTGGAAAAGTCATTGCGTTTTTAGCTCACCTGAGCACGAAGTGCTCAAGGTTAGCTTTTGTGGTTAGGTGGATGTCCGTCGTTCGTCGTCCGTCGTGTGTCGTGTGTCGTCAACATTTACCTTGTATGCACTCTAGAGGCCACATTTTTTGCCCAATCAACCTGAAATTTGGTCAGAATGATTGTCTTGATAAAATCTCGGACAAGTTCGAAATTGGGTCAAGTGGGGTCAAAAACTAGGTCACAGGGTCAAATCTTAGAAAAACCTTGTATGCACTCTAGAGGCCATATTTTTTGCCCAATCAATCTAAAATTTGGTCAGAATGATTGTCTTGATGAAATCTCGGACGAGTTCGGAATTGTGTCAAGTGGGGTCAAAAACTAGGTCACAGGGTCAAATCTTAGAAAAACCTTGTATGCACTCTAGAGGCCATATTTTTTGCCCAATCAACCCCTAATTTAGCCTGAATGATTGTCTTGATGAAATTTGGACAAGTTCTAAATTGGGTCAAGTGGGGTCAAAAACTAGGTCACAGGGTCAAATCTTAGAAAAACCTTGTATGCACTCTAGAGGCCACATTTTTTGCCCAATCAACCTGAAATTTGGTCAGAATGATTGTCTTGATGAAATCTCGGACAAGTTCGAAATTTGGTCAAGTGGGGTCAAAAACTAGGTCATGGGGTCAAATCTTAGAAAAACCTTGTATGCACTCTAGAGGCCACATTTTTTACCCAATCAACCTGAAATTTGGTCAGAATGATTGTCTTGATGAAATCTCGGACAAGTTCAAAATTTGGTCAAGTGGGGTCAAAAACTAGGTCATGGAGTCAAATCTTAGAAAAATCTTGTATGCTCTCTAGAGGCCATATTTTTTGCCCAATCAACCTGAAATTTTGCATGAATGATTGTCTTGATGAAATCTCGGACGAGTTCGAAATTGGGTCAAGTGGGGTCAAAAACTAGGTCACAGGGTCAAATCTTAGAAAAACCTTGTATGCACTCTAGAAGCCATATTTATTGCCCAATCAACCTGAAATTTTGTCTGAATGAATGTCTTGATAAAATCTCAGACAAGTTCAAAATTGGGTCAAGTGGGGTCAAAAATGAGGTCACGGGGTCAAATAAATGAAAAACCTTGTAGACAGTCTAGAAGCCATATTTATTGCCCAATCAACCTGAAATTTGATCAGAATGATTGTCTTGATGAAATCTCGGACAAGTTTGAAATTGGGTCAAGTGGGGTCAAATATGAGGTCACAGGGTCAAATATTAGAAAAACCTTGTAGACACTCTAGAAGCCATATTTTTTGCCCGATCAACCTGAAAATTGATCAGAATGATCATCTTGATGAAATCTAGGTCAAGTTTGAAATTGGGTCAAGTGGGGTAAAAAATGAGGTCACAGGGTCAAATCTTAGTAAAACCTTGTAAGCAGTGTAGAGGCATCATTTTTTGCCCAATCAACCTGAAATTTGGTAAGAATTCATTATCCTTTCTAAATCTACTTTAAACAATTTTTGACAGTTCATACAGGTGAGCGATTTAGGGCCACTATGGCCCTCTTGTTTACAAAAATCATAAAAATCTAAATCGATGAATAAAAACTGGCTCCATCCTTCCCAAAATACGTTTAGAATTGGTTAACTACAGTTTAAGCAAAAACTAGCTCCGAGCAGAAAGTCTAATATCAGCCGCAATACTGTAATAAGATATCGATAGTGAGTGATTTTACAAGCATCCAAACTCTTTAACCTATACCTAAATATTTCTCATCCTGCAGTGTTATAAAATTGAATAACGACATAAGTGTCAACCACGGAAGTGGTTATGGCTTCAAATAAGTTAAAAACTAATCTCTCAGGTTATGGTTCAAAATACTATTAATAAGTTAACAAATCATAACTTTAAACAATGAGTACAATTCAGGACTGACTGATATTCATAGGTGTTTCTTTGGTTGGTACTCAAAGACCTTTTCATCCTCTGGGAAGAAACAAAGATAGTTAAAAAAAGTTAAAACAAATACAACAAATTTACTTGAAATAAGCTTGAACATGATAACAACTACTTTTGTAAAAACAAACACCATTGGTTATAGGTTAAAGACAGTTTTAGATAGGATTAAATCGTTTTCTCCATTTATGTTTAATTAATAAATGTACCTATTTCAAGTGTGTAAAAGAAATTTTCACAGAGTAACATCTCATATTCTAACAAATATTTTTCTAACAGGATTTTCCTCTCTTTCCTTTTCTTTGAATTGGCAGTGAAATTTCCGAATAACGGAAATTTTGTCGATACAATTCTTCCCACTTTTTTTTACATTCGTAATTTCTCTTTTCTAATTGAATTCAATATATCACTCTAGAATGCCATCAGGTTCGTTCACCATCAGTACTTTCAGTGCTTTGATTAAAATAAAGATTGGAACAATAGCCTAATGGTGTCAGGCTACCTTAAATGCACTAGTTCTGCAAAATAGAGAAAACCTGAAGTCTTTAATAAAATAATTTGATTTTAAGTTTTGAATTCAACCAACATCAATCTACATTGAGATTTACAGGATAACCTCGAATTTGGCCGAGTTTTTATTCTTTCGATGACGTTATCTATGTAGAAAAGTCTGGTTTGGTTCAAACATATTTTATACCACAAAATTTTGAAATGTGGTCGGATCACAAGTTCCACATACTTATTACTGGTCCTCCCCCTACAATACAAAGAACATATAGGTGTATTTTCAAAACCGAGCTCTGACGTAGGCGCCGAGTCTATTTCTACAGGTATATCGGGTATATTGAAAAAAATATATGATAGGAATTTAACCTGATCCCTTCACTTATAATGAAAGTACGTGTAGTGAGCAAACCTTGCTATTTAAGACAAACAATAACTTTCATTTGAAAGGTCAATTGTTACCTTTTAATGACTTTTTTAAACCTGTTTTATCAATATCGAAAACATGGCACGGGAACTAACGGTTGAATGCAGATTTCACGGCTCACCGAACAAAATCTACCTATGTACATAGATAATGAAAACTTGTGCAAACCGGAACTGTTGCTTATGGTATTAGCAGCATGTTCAGATAGGTGGAGAGTATGGTGTGAGAAGAGTGTAGAACCATAACTATAATGGGAAAATAAAAGAAAAGGAACATAGTGAAAGATTGGTAGAGTTAGTTGAGATTCTGATGTTTTGAGACCGAACCAAAATTCATTATTTGAAATTGCTCTTGGGTCATTCAAAGCGTCTTGACTGTTTTATAAATAAGTGAAGTGCTTCAATTAAAAGGCTGGCCTTTCCTCTCCGAACATCAACATTGGGAGACTTGAACTCTCTTGTTGATCGAAAAACTAGTCTTTTTCGGTAAACAAAGTACAATTAAGAAAATAATGTAGAATAGTCGGTCTACCTTCATGTAATTTTGAATGAAATTCTGGCTACACTTAGTTAGAGCTATGCTTTTTTAGTGGCCGAAGTTCTTTCATCCGTGTTTATTTGTTTTTAGATATCTTCTGAAAACATGATGGATAAATTATAGCCTAACCAGCCCATCCACGCAAGATGAAAAGGTCTGTCAAACTGTAAATATATATAATACGTACTTAGTGTTTTGTATGGATTAAAATATCTAACGAGGTTGGGAGAATTGATAATTGTCGAGGCTCTGCCGAGACATTTATCAATTTTCACAACCGAGTTAGATATTTTTTCATATAGCGTGAGGAAATTGACATGACTGACCGTAACCTCTATTAGCATACATTACATGCTTGACTGATTGTCACATGGTATTTCCGTTAGGTCTCGTTTAACTTCGTGAACCAAGTTTCATAATATATACCTATTAAATGACACTGTGATGAGTAGACACTTGTAATTGCACGTGGAAAGAGTAAAGCGTCAGAAGACGAAAGACAGTGGTTCGAGTCACAATAACAGCATATTTATTTTTCTTCTAGTGTTCAATTCATTTTATAGATTTTTTTTTCTTTTGAATAATGTTGAAGATCACTTGATTCTCAAAGAGCTTTACTGCGAGTTATAAACTATTTGTTTTGCCCGTTATTTTCTTTTTTGTTTGAATGGGGTTTAACGCCTCTTTCACGCTTAAGTATGGATGATTGGTATTTCTCTTACAAATACTACCACGACAACTCTTCCGAGACTCCAATTACTAATCCCACATAGGTCTTGGATTATCTACCAATTTTCCATTTAGACCATTTGACAGCGACTTGTGTTTTCCATATTTGAGTTAAGGAGATAGAGTGCGAAAAATGAAACGCGCTGTGCAAAACAATTGTTGGCATTCAAACACAAAATAACCAGTCAAATGGGGCTAACGGAAAAAAGAAAAAAAAGAAAAGAAAATAAAAACCCAGGGATAAAAGCAGATTCGAACTCATGATCCCTGCAACTGCAGTCATCAAGCTAGACCTCTCGACCACACATTCAAACAGTGTGGCTTGGTACTATTACATTATATAAACGTTTTTAAAACCCATACACTACGCGGATTTACGATGTTTTTCGAAAGCTTGCGGCTACCCTCGATGGTAAATGTATTCATTGGTTAATTTATTCATTGCATAAAGGTCAAGTCATGTCAATAATTCCGCACTATACAATGCACCAAGAACGTATTATATTTATCGTATATCCTCTATTTGTCTTGTTTTCGTTGATGTTTCTGACTGAAATGCGAGTTTCTAAAAATAACCGCATTATATCATTGTTCTAAAAATAACTATGTGATATCATGCAAAATATCATACGGGATGTTATCACACGGATATTTGTGTTATAACTTATAAGATAAAATACTTATTTATCGATTGAAAGACTTGGCTTTTATTGTTCGGAGCTACTTGCTAATAAAGGAGTTATTATACATGTACTTCACTCAGTGAAAAACATGTATGTGTTCTTCTTTATTAGCAAGTTATTGTGACTTTAGGTCAAAATGGAACAAAACATTCGCCAACGTTAGGCCCTTACAATATATTCATTCTACACCCAACCATTTATATTTGGACATTTTCAGCGCATTCGGAACATCGCTCGGACTTTTCCGTAAACGGGGAAGTACCTCGGACTTGTGTGGTAATTTTGGGTCATTCTTATAATACGCTTGAAGAAAACAGATTTTGTTAACTCTTTCCGATCTGTGGAGTTCTTTTGGTCAAATTTTAACTTGATGACAAAACTCAATAAAACACTACGTTTTGTTATTAAACTATAGTATGCCCTATTTCTTTCGTTGATTTTTTTCTCGCAAAGTCGTGTTCAGTTATGTTGGTGACGTCAAGTAACCCCACGTGCAATATAACGTGCTTTCATGTCCGTAATAAACCGATCATATCAACGAGGGTAGAATGAAGATTTTCTTTTGTTTGTATTATGCAATGAAACTCAGTTTGGATTTTCTTAGGTCGACTATTAGTTAAATAGGGGGGCTATTCCGGTCACGTCGGCGTTATGCTTCAGTTCAGCTTTAACATGCAAGTTTTTTTTAAAATCTCTGTTTCTACTAAAGTTATTGCTTTGAAACTTTGCACATACTTCTGTGACTATAATATCACCCACTAGATAAAGATTCATTACTCTGATATTGAACTAGTGGAATTTTAACCCTTTTCGAACTTAGAAATCCTAGTTAGGTTTGTAGCCTACGTGCAACTGATGTATATCTGTAATATTTCTGTTTATGCTAAAGCTATTGCTTGGAAACATTGCACATGCTTCCGTTGCCATAATATATGCCAACAGAATAAGATTCAATACTCTGATATTGAATTTAGTGTAGGGATGAGTGTCTTTTTCACTGCGTTTATTGGGGTATAAAGTGCAATTGCCTTAGCACATGGCAAATAACGCCCATAGGGCGTTATGTTTAAGCCATGTGCTAAGGCAATTGCACTTTATACACCAATAAACGCAGTGAAAAAGACACTCGTCCCTTATAACTGCAATCCTATAGATCGAAGAAACTATCAGAATGCGGTTTAAACCAATCAGAATTCTTTATTTTATTGGATTGCAATTATTGGAATGTTTAAACCCTTTCCGGACTTAGAAATTCGGACTTTAGATTATTTTCTCTTGGTCTTCATTTAATTAAATTTTCCCATGTCGATATTGATAGGCTGTTACTATCCAGCACTTGGAATAGTCGAGCTTCGCTTGCCTCCCTGTTATTCGATATTCCCTTTATATAAGAAAAACAAAACATACATACACGAAATGCTTAATACATGTTCGCATTTCTAGTTTGAAAAAAATCTAATGAATTTTTGGTCACAATTTGCCTTGATCAATGATATGAGCATCTGCAAAAACAGGAAAACGGGTTAGCAAAACTTCTGTAGTGGCTCATCTTTAGCTTCACTGGCCGAAGGCAAGCGAGCTATTGTCATTGCGGAGTGTCCGTCGTGCGTCTATCCGTGCGTACAATTTTTCTTTAAACATCTTCTCCTCCCAAACCAATGAGCGGATTTTAGCGACACTTGGTAGAAATGGTCCTCGGTTGACCCTCTTCTTAAATTGTTAAAGACATACATTTGTATTCATATATGTATATTGATTTTGAATTAGGATGTCCAACATGATTTTGCTCATCTACGAGTCGAAAATCGAAGTTTCCATGTACGAATAGTTTTTCTTTGGAACCTCCGTTGTTATACTTTTCAAGTAAAGCGGGGTATTTACAACTAATGACTACACGAATTTCAAATAACTATTATTTATTTGGGTAACACAAGGTAAAAAGGTCATGTAACAAAAAATAACAAAGGTTGTTTGATAATAAGGCAACATTCTAATATTGCACAATCATGAAAATAATTTACAGTTAGTAACATCGTGAAGTTGACACTGATCTCGATCTAAACTATTCCAAATCACTTTCACATTGTTCCAACCACTCATTTCAAACACTCAACCCAATCCAAAACTCAATCCAAAAACGCTCCGAAATAGTTTTAAAAAATCGAAATGATTCAAAATTTTCAATATTTCAAAAGAAAATCGATCAAATTATTGCATAATTTTATTGATGGTGTTGATTTTGAAAAATATGTATATTTTTATCAAAGGGAGGTAAAAAATCATAGTTAATTTTGTCTAATTCGACGAAAATATCGATTATGATGCCTCGAAAATCATTCAAAAATCGTTCCACACACTCTTTCAATTTCATTCCATAATCATTCCAAAATCATTCAACTTTTCAATTCAATGATGTTCCTAGTTACTAATAAATATTGCACCACTAATCTTTTTCTTAAATATTAAGAATATCGCTAAATGTACATCGTTGATTAAATTGCATCGATACGTGTTTTTTCATCTTCATGAGTCAAGGGGTATCAATCGATAGCTTCTTCTCGATTAGATAAGTAAAACGTTCGTAACCCTTGGTTCGACAAAATGGTTTTTTGTTTGAAGGTGGTTTTACGCCGATTTTTACAATTTTTCAGTCGTATCGCTCCAGCCTCCGCGGTATGAAAGATTGTTTCAAGTGGCGTCAATCCCTATTCTAACAAACAAACACGGTATTTCTTATTGATAGTCCAGGGACGTATGCGTTGGTATATGTAAGATGCATCTTTCTGAAACCCGAGGAAAATAGAAGTCCAACTAAAAAGGTCTAATCTGACGATATTATACCCATGGAGATGTTATCTTACATAATACATTTTCTTAAATTCTTTCCAGTCGTATCGAGAATAGAGAAGTTGCCAAATCGTCATTGAGATACTTAACCCTCAACCCACTTTATTGACTCAATACAGGGACTCTAAATATACATGTATATTTAGGGTCTGTGCTCAATATAAGAAAGGCTCATCATTTCGAAGAAGTCATTCTTTTAGACTTCGTGATGAATGAATATCTAGCTTTATTGCTCACACAATGATAGACAAAAAGATCTAGCACCGCAACAATGAATGGTCCTCCCTGTTATACTATTCACTTTTCAAATATTGCAGATAAATCGTTTTGAACGAAAGAGAATTCTGTTAGAAGCAATTGCATTTTTGTCTGTTTTCTTTTCTCCTTTTTGACACTTTTAGTTTTATACACACTATTATTATTTGTGACATCATACGTATTTCTACAGAATTTCAAATTTTCACCTAAAATCTACAAGTTATCTAAGTTATACAAAGATGCTGAAAGTTCCATTTTTCTGTAGACTCATAAAGGGTCACTAAAGAAACATTCCAGTAAAATTTGGTTGATATCAGTCAGTTTTAATCTGAAAAAATATTTTCAAAGGTTTCCACTATATAACATAGAGAGAAATGACCTTCGCCCATAAAAAACATATTTTTCATCTGATCACAATATTGTTTTGTTAACTGATAAAGGGCCATACAGGGATCTTTCATGTAAAATTTAATTGGTATCCATCAATTAGAATTTGAGAAAACTCATTTTTTACCATATTTGTAAATTAGCCACGCCTTTTAAATCCATGTTTGAATTGGATCAAAATTTCCTGAACAACTTTGAAAGAGGGTCACTCAAGGACAATTCCTGTGAAGGTTGGTTGAAATTCATCCAATAGTTTCTGAGGAGAAGATTTTTAAAGAAAAAGTGCACGACGGACACAGCGCCATGACAATAGCCCCAGTGGTCATCGGCCAGTGCAGCTAAAATACGTTTGCAAAAGTTAAGAAATGTGACCCGTCCCGCGAAAAGGAACCATCTGGGTAGTGAGTAAAGTGTCGAAATGCACAGACTGACTTGGGTCGAAACTCTTTGCACTTCACTAATTTTCTGTATCTAGAAAAACAATCTAACTTCCTATGAAAGAATTTTTGATATGCGACATCTGGTTGGCCTGGTCTAGAACCAATCTCTATTTCAAACATTTATTCTACGAAGTTACCAGATGGTCCCTTTTCGCGTGACAGGTCACAAATATTACCACGCTTTCTCGGTCCCCCATCTTTAAAGCGGGGTAACATTTCTCAAACGTTATACACACTTGGTTTTCATGTTGACCGTGTATTAGTTCAAAATAAGAAACCCGGTATGTTCGTGTTTCTCCATACTTTTGGTGAACTTTCTTTTATCAGGCTAGATCATCAGTTCAATGTTTCTTTTTATATCGTCTCTCCATGGAGGGTGAGTACTGGTATTCCAGTATTTCGAATTCTTGCATGGCCTGACGTCTATTTGATCGTAAACTAGAGAATGGTCTCATGGCTGGCGATCTGGAGTCGATGCCCTGGCTCGGATACGCGACCTATGAAAATAATAACAAAATGATTCAAAAGTACATTTAGATGGATAACAGTCAATGATATTGTGAAACTGACAATGTGAACTATTTTGATATGATTTTGGAATGATAATGATCGAGGGTGTGTAGCGAGTTTGAAATGAAATCTTTGGGGGGGGGGGGGGGGGGGGGGGGGGGTAAAACATTTCGCTAATTTCAAATCATCGATATTTCATTACTCCCTTTAAAAATATCTGCGTATTTTCTATTAAAAGTGTTGTGTGTGTTCGCAGACGCTTCCTAATCATTACCACCTGATAAAACAAGTTATTTGAGCTTGTGCTAGCAATGTTAGCGAGGTTCAAATATTGAGAGGCACAGGCAGCCACAACTGTAAACATTAAGTTACCTGATGGTCTACAGATACTCTGAGACCTTATCTATCTACCAAGCGCATAGTGAAGACTCTGGTCAGACTGTGCGGATGCACAGGCTGGTCAGAGTTTTTGCTTTGCGCATATTTGAAATTGTTGGAAATCTCATGTAGTAGTTTCTGAGGAAAAGGTTTCGTAAAAAAAAAACGTTTACGACTGGACGGACGCACGACAGCGCCATGACAACAGCCTTCGGCTAGTGGAGCTAATAACCGGACTGTCAACATTTCAAAACCACTAATTCAAATAGAATTTTTAAAAGGCAAATAGATGTACAACTGCAAAGCGACGGGGTGCCAATTCTTAACCGTTTCTCGAGCCTAGACATCTTAAACACAAGGCTGGTTCAAGATGTCGTTTAGACCTCTACGAAGCCAATTTACATAGATTCTAACAAAAACTACAAGAAATCACACCTTTCTATCAAGGTGTGCTAGATTCTAACAAAAACTACAAGAAATCACACCTTTCTATCAAGGTGTGCTAGATTCTTACAAAAACTACAAGAAGTCACACCTTTCTGTCAAGGTGTGCTAGATTCTTACAAAAACTACAAGTAATCCCACCTTTCTGTCAAGGTGTGCTATGAGAGGACTGTCAGGACTATAATCCGGTGTGACGGCTGGTGTCGGGGTCGCCGCTAGGGGGCGCATGGTAGATGACACGGAAGTGGTTGATAACCTGGAGGACACGGACATTGCTCGTCTGCGGAAAGGTCGTCTGGGAAGGTCAAACTCGTCGTCATCCTCCTGAAATTAGTTCAAAATATCTATATAAAAACCCGGCAACATATTTCAAACGAGGGTTCAACCCATAACGATGCCATAAAATTTAAAGGAATTTAATTAAATTAAATCTTGTTTTTTTCCAGGCACTAAACAAGCTCAGAAATTATTCAAAAACCCTTTGAAATCGTTCAAAATGACCAATTCTTCCAGCAAATTGATCAAATAATTGCAAGATTTTATTGCCTGATCTGTCTTTTAAGCGTCTGATTTGACCGTAAAGACACAAAATCTGAAAAATATGTAGATTTTATTAATGGGAGGTAAAATTTTATCGCAATTTCGTCCCATTAGAAGAAGTTATCGGTTATGTTTTACCTCGCTTGAAATTCATTCATAACCTGGTTCACACACTTATTCAATGTCATTTAATCATTCAAAAATCAACCAAGTTGTAAATAACAGGATGTTTCTAACTGTAAATTCCCTACCGTACTATCATCCTCCGACACGGCGATGGCGAGTTCAGCCTCGGCCGCCTTCCTCTGTCGGACCTCGACCAATAATTCTCGGAACTGTTCTTTAAGTGACTCGATCTTCTTCATAAGTTTGAGACTTGCCTCTGCCTCTCCGAACTTCGTACCATCTAACTTATGTTTGAGGTTCTGTATCTCTTGATGCACGGCCATCATCTTCTTCTGTATCTATAGTTATACATAAATGGCTTCTTAAGTCACATCGTCTTTATTAACCAGTGTCTTCTTTCTTTTCGTCAATTCTTAATAAAAATATTACTTTTACAAAACCAACAAGACATGTTAAAGGGGATTACTCGTTTGTGCTAAAGTAAAATAAATAACATTCATATATAATTGAATTTTGGTCACAAAAAGCTGCTTTTATGAGATTTTGGTCATCCATCGATGGAATACAAAAGTTCAATGATCTATCAGACTTACTAAATCTTATTTATCAATTAACTACTTTTTAGGTATTTCCAAACGATCATTTACGTACATGGCTACGACAGAGATTGGTAACTAAGTTGAAATTATATTTTTTCGACAAGATAGTCGGAGAAAAAATAAGATTGATATTAAGGACAAGAGGACCAAGATGGTCCTAGATCGCTCACCTGAGTCTCTATGACCCCTGGGACATCACATTAATTAGATAGGCAGATGTCAAAAAGAAGATAATTGCCTAAGATCAATACCATGGAACGTTTCCAGCGAAGAGCAAGACAGATATGCCTTTTTGCTCTTTGATTCTAAGTAAAAAGGGATGCACCCGGGTGGACCCCAAAAGTGACCCCAGGGTCTTGATATGAACAAACTTGGAAGAGGTCCATAAGATGATATTACATTCTAAATATGAAAGCTGTCTGCCGTCTGGTTTCAGAGAAGAAGTTTTTTGAAGATTTTCATTTTTTTACCCTTCGTGCTCAGATGAGCTGAAAGGGTTGCGCCCAGGTGGAGCCCAAATATGATCCTAGGGTCTTGATATGAACAAACTTGGTAGAGGTCCACTAGATGATTCTACATACCAAATATGAAAGCTGTCTGCCTTCTGGTTTCATAGAAGATTATTTTTGAAGATTTTCATTTTTTTTACCCTTCGTGCTCATAAGAGATAAAGGGATGCACCCGTGCAAAGACCAAATATGACCCAAGGGTCTTGTTATGAACAAACTTAGTAAAGGCCCACTAGGTGATGCTACACACCAAATATTTAAGCTGTCTGCCATCTGATTACAGAGAAGAAGATTTTTAAAGATTTTCGCTCTTTGATTTTAAGTAAAAAGGGTTGGACCCGGGCAAAGCCCAAATATGACCCCAGGGTCTTGATATGAACAAACTTGGTAGAGGTCCACTAGATGATGCTACATACCAAATATGAAAGCTGTCTGCCTTCTGGATTCAGAGAAGAAGATTTTTGAAGATTTCATTTTTTTACCCTTCGTGCTCATAAGAGATAAAGGGATGCACCCGTGCAAAGACCAAATATGACCCAAGGGTCTTGTTATGAACAAACTTAGTAAAGGCCCACTAGGTGATGCTACACACCAAATATTTAAGCTGTCTGCCATCTGATTACAGAGAAGAAGATTTTTAAAGATTTTCGCTCTTTGATTCTAAGTAAAAAGGGTTGGGCCCGGGCAAAGCCCAAACATGACTCCAGGGTCTTGATATGAACAAACTTGGTAGAGGTCCACTAGATGATGCTACATACCAAATATGAAAGCTGTCTGCCTTCTGGTTTTAGAGAAGAAGATTTTTAAAGATTTTCATATTTTCACCCTTTTTGTTAAGGGTAAAGGGAATGTTAATTGTGGATTTCATTTATTTGAACAACTTTGGTAGAGCTTGACCCAAGGAACATCCCTGCCAAGTTTCATCAAGATTGGCCCACTGGTTTAGGAGGAGAAGATGTTTAAAGAAATTGTGGACGACGCACGACGGACGACGCACGACTGACGACGGACGACGGACATTCTACGATCACAATAGCTCACCTTGAGCACTTCGTGCTCAGGTGAGCTACAAAAAAATACCGTAATTGCAATATTCTTCGAATTCGTCTCTGACTGAGGTTAATTGTGCCCAATGGTGTATCAGGTTCTGCGATTGATAATTTGGGACCAAATAGCGCTAATACGTAGGGAAATACGATTAAAATAGAAATCTAAGATAAGTAAGACATTGTTAGAAAAAGAAAATGAACAAAACATGGACAGAAATGATCGACGTGCATAAGAATCGTTATCTATTATTTGCCAAAGACTGACCTTTAACTCGATACCAGGGTGAAATTAAGTAGTGTATTTTTAAAAAAAATCTCGTAGCAGATATATCTTTCATTTTTCGATCTTAGTCAAATGAACTGAAGCATGGATTAGTATTTCAGTAATTCACTCGTTTCGTGGTGAGACTACTAGCTGAAAATCTTACGTTAATTTTTGATAATCTACCGAAAAGCATTGAAGACAGTAAAGTTGTTGTTAAAAATGTAATGATTAGCCGACATGCTTTTTAGAAACAAGCAAGAAGTGGAAACCACGGAAAAACAATTGACTAAACCTATAGATATTATTCATCTAAAATGACCTTGCACTCATTAACTTCCGTCAGTGCTCGAGTTTATCCGCAGCGTAAGATTACGTTTTCCCGACTTATTCATACGATTTCACTTAATCAAAATAAGTCTCTGTGGTACATTGGTTAGAGACGCCTTCCCGAAACGCGATAACTTGTCGGGACGAGTTCGATACCCGACAGTGAAACATCTTTTTTTTTAATTGTGATTATTATAAATTAATGTATTTATATTTTTTCATTTATTTCTTACATCAACCCTTTTAATTATTCCTTTGTTATTATTCTTTGTCAGTTGCGATTATTATTAGGCTATTACCTTTTTTTATTCATTTTTGGTTGTTGCACCAACCGAGACTATCGTATTCTGATCGCCAGAATAAAAGATTTTCATACCGAAATGAAAATAAAATTAAGTGTTTAGTTAACTTACACTAAAAGTTTATCACAAAAGAATTTTCATTTGCTATATGGTAATGAATTATAACATTCGATAAGAGTCAGGTTTTTTTTTTTACATTGATAACGTTATCACGCCTTTAAGGGAATTCGATAAACGCAATCAAACCAGGTATATGCTTTTATTTTCACACCGTCATAATTTGAAAAATGAACAAGAAAAAAATACTTTTCATCTTTTAGATATAGATACGTTTCAAAAGTTCAATTGTTCAGTTTCGCTTGCGATGAATTTTGAACTACAAAACGGGATACATAATTATTGTTATTTACAGTGATGAATGTACAACACTTTGCAATGACCAAATCTTAAAAAAAAAGTCTGATTGTCAGAATACAGATAGCCTAATGCTACACTATTGTCTAAAAATAGATAAAACAGTGTTACCGTAAAAAATAAATGGAATCATTATAAACCATGTCCCGGCTTGAAATCATGGCATTTCGGGTTTGGGATAACAGCCATACCACCTGCGCTAAATTTCCGTATGCGTGATGATATATGAGATTGTTTATTGGATCTAAACTTTGCGAGTTTAATTCTATATTAAGAAACACAACATCCGACTATCAATAGGGGTCAAAAGGAATATTTAATGAGTGCCAGGTTATTGTAGATCAATAATAATAGAAGTCGAAAACAATAGTTTATCATGAGCATTAGGAAAAGATGTATACACAAACCACGAAGTTGTTTATATCATTCATATCTTAATGGTACTGAACGTGGCTAATAAAAGAAAATTAGCGTTTTTCCGGAAATTATCGCTGTTTATTGGCACGTGTACTGAAAACCTGCATTAAGAATACTCTTTAGTTCTTAGAAGAAATCGTACAAAAAATGACCAAGATTTGGAAAGAGCACGCTAAATTGGCTTACTGAAAATATTCTAAATCGATCGCTCCGAAATCCAAACGCTCTTATCATTTTAAACGCTCTGAAATCATTCAAAGCTCTCGATAAAATCATTCAAATTGTTCCAAACATGCATTGCTTGCAAGGATTTTAAAGCATCTGATAGGTCAATGATATACATAAATCTATCAAAAAACCATGAAGTATATTTTATCCAGGGAAGGTTATATAATACCACAGATTTCGTGCGCCAAAAATCTATAAGTCATTTCTAAATTGCCAATTACATGAATTATTTAGTCGATTTATTTAAAGAAAAACATTTTTTGATTTGAGACCAAAAAATCTGACTCCGCGGTTTTGAAACCCTGACTTTGCCATTTCTTATGATTCTGGTTGACATATGCATTTAGTTTCAGCCTTTCAAGATACTTAGTACCATATCCTCACGAATATTTCTTTTAAAGAAAGCTCTCGCGTGTTTTTGAAGACTACTTTATGTTATTCTTAAATAAAAAGGAACTTTGGACGATCACATTTTGGATGGGGCTCCTTAAACCTTGCCTATGGGATATTTTTTTGTTGCGAGGGGTTTGATATAGGGTTAATTCATGTTTTTGATGGCGGTAACAATTTCAGAGAGCCGAAAAATGGTTAGCGTCCGAATGCGAAGCATGAGTACGTTAAAGCGGTTTGAGGGTCTCGTCAAATGTTAAGGCCCAAAAAAGAAAACGTGAATTGACGCTTATATTGCATAAGAAGAACGACTACGGTATTTATTCAAACAGAGATTGCAAAATGAAAAAAGGGAACGCTTAAATACTAGTTCCAAACCCACTATGTCAAGATGTCAAAACGGTACGACCTGTTCGCCAATTACATCCCGCTTTACACGTGCACTTTCGTACAAAGCGGAGTAGAATTGGTAACCAGTTTGTATCGTTTCGTCATCCTGAACGCAGGACACGTTTACTCCCGTTGACGTCAGGTTTTTGTCCGTTAACGTATGCTTTTTATGGCCGCTTTTTACTATTTTGGGTGAAGCAACTAACACTGGATTCCAAGTAACTCTCGAACCCGAAGTTACCATTACATCATTATTGCCTCCAGGTGCATTTAGGTTCACGATTATCCATCCATTGGTGAATGGCAATTGTCGGAAAGAATGAGCCTAAGCGCCGCCGCCTTAGATCGAACCCATTTCATCTCGTGATTGATGATAGATAGGCTGATGCGCAAGCAACTACGCTATGGCGGGGCACTCTGAGACGAGATCTAATCCTTAAGGTAGTTATCACTAAAAGATCGTGAATGGATAGATAAAACAGTGGCATCTTGGTGGCAATTAACCTATATCAAACAAAATATGCGTTTATTGATTCTAACACAGGAAAGGAGAAATCCTTTCCTTTATTATCAGAGAAAAATGTGTATTCATGGGCTACCACAAAACATTTTACATGAACCTTAATATCTAGTTTTGGCCAGATTCAAGCATTTTGATTGGATGTAAGCTATTTTAATTCCTCCGAGAATAAAGTTTTGAGTGCCAAAATATTTTGTGGCTCTACGCACAAAGTAGCTTCGTAAGACAATTGTCGAGAAATATCAATATCTTTGCATCTTTGCAATATCAAATGGTAAAACTACTATTAAATTATTAATGGCTTTATGAAACTAAAAACATAAGCACGCATGTGCGTCTCACGAAAAAGAGTGTTATTTACATACCTATTTGAATCAAAATCGTTTACCCTCTATTTGTATTTACGTCTTTTTCTTCGAAACATCACATAATGATGTCAAAATTGACCTTACCCGGGAAAATGGATGAAAATTACAGAGTGTCGGTGTTTGAATAATGATATGTCGAGCGTTTGTATGTTATTCAAATAAGCTAATCGAACCTCAAATCTGTAGGATTTTTTTTTTAATAAAAGGGTTTTGATTGGGGTATAAGATATTTATGTGAATACAAAAACGATTGAGGTTCGATGAGCTAATCTTAATCAATAAAAAAGTCTTAAGCAATCACCTAGTCATTTTCTCAATGTTTTATCTGTTAGTATCTAAGTATCTTCAGTTGAAAGAATTATCGATATTCTATAACCCCTCCCCTTTCTAACCACCCCATCCCCAATTAGAGTGGCCAGACACACCTGTTCTGCAGACTCCTCCGGTCTGATCTCATTATTGAGTAGAGTGAGATCCACCTTCTTGTTGACGTGCTCGCCGGGTATACGTCTGTGTGCCAGTAAGTCATAGAGGCTCTGCATCTGAAATAGGGATAAAACAACGTAGAAATATATATAATACGACTTCGATATGAGACCGAAAGATCGTCAGGTGAAATAAAACGTCAATGGCCGACCGAAAGATCGTTAGGTGTAATATAACGTCCATGGCCGACCAAAAGATCGCTAGGTGTAATATAACGTGCATGGCTGACCGAAAGATCGGTAGGTGTTATATAACGTCCATGGCTGACCGAAAGATCGTTAGGTGGTATATAACGGCCCTGGCCGACCGAAAGATCGCTAGGTGTTATATAACGGCCCTGGCCGACCGAAAGATCGTTAGGTGTAATATAACTTCCATGGCCGACCGAAAGATCGCTAGGTGTAATATTACGTCCGTGGCCGACCGAAAGATCGTTAGGTGTAATATAACGTTTATGACCGACCGAAAGATCGTTAGGTGTAACATTTCACAGTTGATTATCTAAGATTAATGAACTTCATGCATCTCACTTTTAGATTTGTAAATGGCTCCGTAAACTTATTCAAATCGTCCTAAACATTCCATTAATTCACCTGAAAGCGTCTTATTATTCCGCAAAGACACGCAGGTCTATTTAGAGAATATAATTTACATTATTGTAATGGCAGGTACTAAATGTCCCTTTGAACTTAATCAAAACTAGCCTTTCACGCTCGTTCAACTTGATGGAAGTTAGTGACTTTCCATTACATTTATCTCCCTTTGATACCATTCAAGACTGTCATTATACCAATTCAATTTTATTACGGAGCAATGCAATCATTCAGCGTATTAATTTAACCATGTTCTTCATTGTATTTCGCTTGAAAATGTTATCTTTATTTCAAATAATGTTTTGGATACGTGTGGATATGATATTTGGATATGTTAACATGACAAAATACGCTGAAAGTTGCATAGATATATAAGTTAACTTTTAGCATTATCGCACATTTTCGACAAGCAACTGTTTTATATGACATGTATTTCCGATCTTTGTTTCTTTGTTAAAAATGTTCTTTATTATTTCAAAAAAAAATGAATTGAGATTTTTGAGATTGAGACCCGTAATTGTTTCGCAACGTTTCCAAAGAAATTAAATTTAACAGTGTTAGCCGAGGTTTCCTAGTGATTCTCATTAGGAAACCTTGGTCAATATTTTGAAAGCCCTAGAGTGCCGAAATGTTGCGGATCTATTACGGTTTCACTACCTTAACGAAAGGCTATGCAGCCAATTATCGTAACCCTCAAAATTTTATTTGAAAAAGTCGGAATAAAGATGTCATATTCCCTATTTTGCATATAATCCAATCAACTTGGGTGTCCTTATTTTAATCTTTAAGAAAAAAAACAAAAATCGCTTGAATTTGAAAATGTCTTTAAATGAAGGTTGTTTTTAGAACAGACTCAGAGACGGTCACTGTTTTCTTTATCTTTTTCAAAAGGCTCTGGGAGAAAATACTGCACGGTGAACGCAGTTTTCCCTTTCAAAAATAGAAAAAACACATTGATGTAGATCTGTTAAAAATCAGGTTTAATAGGAAACGATGGAATTTGTTGAACTTGTACAGCCGCCGCGATATGACTGAAAATTGTTGAAAGTTGCATTAAACCTCATGTAGCAAATCTATCAGACACAAAAGAGATTGTATTTGAAACAATTGCATGTGCTGTACGGCAAGAGATTTCTTAATCAAGCATAATCGGGTAAAAAAAAGCACCAAGAAATTTATCCTCATCAAAACAACACATATGACGTCATTCGACATTCAAAAGAGAACTGAAGAATTCATGAATGAAAACGGGTTGCAGATTGGTATCCCTAGACTGGGAGAAGGAATGCCAAACATATGGAAAGAATTACGTAACAAACTGCTTATAGCATTTGATTAATACAATTTGGCGGGATAACGCAATACTGTATTAACAATGACTACAGTATATAGACTCTTATTAAAATCTTGCGTTAAACCCTCGATTTATATAAGTCCAGATTCTTGGAAAATGATTGCTTGAATGGAGTTTTACGCCGCTTTCAACACTATTTCAGTTATATCGCGGCGGCTGGAGCACCTAACAATGAATACCTGGTTTTTCTCTCACCAGTAGAACCGGCACCACACTTTTCCTAGCCACCAGCTACTATCTGACGATTATCAGCCCATTGGTGAGAAACGAATAGTTAGAGAATGAGTGCCGCTGTTGGGGATCGAATCCGGGACCTCTAGATAGATAATCCGGCGCGGTACCAACTGCGCTATGACGGAGGCTGCCAGATTCTTGGTAAAAGTCATTGTATACCTTGATGATTTACAACAAGATAGGATAAAACAATGTTTAACTAGATTGAGATTATTGCTTAGCATTTTTTCGTTACCTTAGACTTTGTTTCTACGTTCTTAACACTAAAAGTTTGTCCCATTTTTTGTTGAATAGCTAGAAATATTTTTGTTTTGTGTTTGCGTCATAGACACACGGTTTCTGTGTAAAAATGGAGCATGTTTGTTATAACACTGAGTGACAGTATCTGTAAAAACATGGAGTCATGCCAACTTTACCTTTACCTAGACCAAACAGGTGTGTTTATATATATTCCTGATATTGAGGAATCGAACATTTGGACAAAAATGTAAGGCTGTGACTTTCGAAATCAACCCCTCCCACCGATGCGGGTAAGTATGCGGATTGCAGAGTCACTGCTGGACGATTAGAGGTTAGATTTAATGTTTTGTTTCGTTTTTCTTCCATATGTCTGAGAACGAGAGAGAGAGAGAGGGAGAGAGAGAGAGAGAGAGAGAGAGAGAGAGAGAGAGAGAGAGAGAGAGAGAGAGAGGGGGGGGAGAGAGGGGGAAGAGAGAGAGGAAGAGAGAGAGGGGGGAATTTAATCAAACCGTGACAAAAACAAGCCATATGCTCAACATGAAAACGTTCGCACAACGTCCTAGAAGTAGCACCCGCTTTGAACCCAAATTAACGCTCAAAGTAGGCTATCGTTTTTTAAAAACATTTCGTTTTTCCTGAACGGGGCCAAGTGTTATGCCCCCACATCGATAGATCGGGGTCATAATGTTCTTGCCTTGTGTGTTTATTTGTCTGTTGCGCTTTTCGTCCGTTTGTCCAAAACAAAAAAAACTTTAACTTTTGCCGTTACTTCTGAACGGTAAATTGTAGAACCTTCATATATCGCAAGATGATTGCCTGGAAAAAGACCTTTCTGTGTGTACCAGTATCAAGGTCATCAGTCAATGTCAGCGTCATTCTATCAATGTAAAATATGTGAAGATTGTAGACTTCAGATTGAATTAAGTATTGTCACTGAATACAGAATTGACTCAATATTTGCTGTAGATTACCGTGCTGTATTAAACTACTGTCTGTGAAAATGGCATTGTCCGGTGTATTAGTGTTTCACGACAACATCTGGTTCATTACACCGATTGTCTTCGATTCAGATGTACCGGTCGGAAAATAAGAAATCACACTGTGATAATTTCTAGTTTTATACCTGGTATACATTTTATAGTAATCGTTCTATAAAGTTTCATCGTATTTTAACGACTTACAGATAATAATAACATTAGCAGAATGAAAATTAATGTGTAGGCTTACTAAACGCATGCCTCCGAAAGATTGTTGCCAAAATATATTCGTAAGATAAGTAAAACGTTCTTTCAATGGACACATCTGCTTATGATGGGGAATATAGTCGCAATTTGATATATGTATCCATTCATTAATTTAGGATTTATGGTCCGGACGGACGCGTACACTAACGCACAAGCGCACATATGCCGACTTATAGAGACAACTATGTCTCGCCCAGACAAAAAAAATGCCGCATCACCTGATTTTTAGGTAAAACATCTTTTTCTTATTCTAGTTGTACCAATATAGGTCTAAATTTATCCTTTACTAAAATGTGAAAAAGTTGATAACTTAAATATGCAATGCAGAGGGACAAACTTAAAGAGAAGGCAATTTCAACATTTGAAATAAATTTAATTGTGAGTTGGTGAGTCTTTGATATTGCAACCGTTCAGTCTGTATGCTGCCTAAATCTGACAATTAATCATTAATTCATTCACCAATCAATTCATCAATCAAATAATAAATTAACCAAATATACGCCAAAGCTAAGAAGAACATGATTCACATTCGCAAAGACATGTGTTCCCGTTATCATGTTATGTTTCCACAAAGACCTTTAAGGTGCAATGACTTTTGAAAAAAAGCAGACGTAGACGTTCCAACAATGAGTATCTTGCGTAATATAACGAACAATTTCATTTCGAACGGTCAGAGTTATTGCGAGTGACGCCATATATTTTGCCTTAAACGTCACTACACGTAAAAGATAGTCGGTGTTCCGGCTGGAAAGTACTGCGTTTGAAATTATTGAAGAATCACTAGAGGAATTAGATACCAGATACGACGGTAAAGATGTACTACATGTCGCCATACAGCTAGTTCAATTATAGCATTAAAGTGGGGGATTATGAAGAAATTTCGGTGAAATCACAATTACATAGGTATTAAGATACGCCCTATCGTAAAATGCATCACATGTAACATTTCGTAAAAAATTCTAGACGCGATTTCAAAGTTTGTAATAGATCCGATTCTGTTTTTCAAAACTGTTAATTTATTTCTAAAACATCATTACCGCTGCACATGATACATTTTACACCACAAGAACGTCGTCTTTGTGTCAAGCTACTCAGTGATTAAAGAAATGCAGAAATTTAGTTAACACGCTACACTAATGGGGTAGTTTAGCAGAAGAGCAACACATCCTCCTATCGTCATATCTAAGTATACGTATTTACGGTAGTCTTACAAATAAAGCCCTCGGTTTGATCCCTTAGGACAACCATACCTGGCCGGATAACAGTAAGTGTACGAGGTTATGTGATTAGCGATTAATGAGAGAGAACAATCGGTTTATGGTTAAGTGCAGTCATTACACGTGTGTTTGAAACACATCTGGAAAATATCATTCTCACCTACAAGTTGGAATAACCTTGTCAGATATGTCACTTTCTACCTGTCTGTATTTTACAATTCGCCATTCAAAATTTACTCACAGTTATCAAATGTTAAAATTAACCCTCAACGCTCTCAAACCAAACTTGAATCGTTCGCTTGAACGACATTCCACATACCAACTGGAATAATTAAATAATCTCCGAAACCGTGCACTCAAAAGTCTCCAACGAGTCATCCAAATCGCTCCAAGAATTCCAGTGTAAAAACTTAGAATTAAAGCGGCTCATTTGTCTGTGAAAAAAATCTTTTATAGAAGAGTATGATTTATGGTTTAATCAAAAGGAGGTAATGCGATGTCATTCATTTCGTTTAAATTGTACAAAATTGGCGATAACTTATTTTCTATTTCTACCTTTGATATCGCTCAAAACCCTCATTAATCTCATTCAATTAGGGATCGTTGGAATACAAATATAGGAGATATGCTGGAAAAAAAATCCATATGTCCATATGATATTAGGCCAAACGAGAAATAATATGATCTATAACTTTCTTTTGAAAGCTGTTTAAATGGAAATAGTAATGTAGTGTCCACATATGGATTGGTGTGAATTCTAAAGTTTTATGATGCCTGACCATTATCTTAAAGATAACGCAAAGCCACATTTTGCTTATCAGATTACCGTGAGCGCACAATATCCTACTCGTATGAAAATGTTGGATTGGGCTTACAAACTTTTGGATATTTTGATTTTTTTTATTCGACATACGCCCTTACTTACTTGAGTTATGTGCCTTTTAAGTACAGTTTTTAACGTACACTAAGCGACCACTTACGGGACCACCCAAAGTGGTCGTTAAAGAGAAATGTCGCTTAACAAACGGTTTGTTTACAAATAGAAAATATTATTTTCATTGAATATCTATGTTATGTGGAAGTTTTCGTTAATCCTATGTTGTTAAGACTCAAAAGAGTCGACTAATCACGACGATTCTAATTGAGTTTTATCAACATATGATTGATTAACTTGGACGAATAATATCTACTTGTTCAGATATTTTTTATTTAACGAAGGGAGTTTTTAAAAAGGTCGCGGAAAGAAAATGGTCGCTTAATCATAGAAGGCGTGCTCGCTCAAGCGTGATGGACTGTAACAGTATTAGCAAGAGCTATGTTCGCGACGTGGATTAAGAATATAGCTTAATTTGAATTGAAATTAAACTAGCATCCTGAATATAGAAATCGCGAAAAAAATAATATCACGCTTATATGATAATTTGGCTAAAAGCTATCCGCGATCCGATGGTGCGAGCTTGATAGAAATTACTCGATTTACAATATATCGGCGTTTGTTGAGTTCAAGCTAAAGTTACGACAATCTGGTATCATCATTCGACGATATGTGGGGTTTTTGCACACAAAACAATCTGAAACACCGTTGTGTTAATCTTTCTACTGGCATGGTACCATACTTTTCGCTTATTCTGTCATTCCACATTTAACTCAAGAGGTAGAACTCCGTTTGATATACACATTCCTTATACCTAGCTCGATCACGTTCAAAATAAATATAGTCTATTTTGAAAAAAAAAATGTTTTTCTGTGATATTAAAGATTGATTTATTATTTTTGTTAATATAATTGTCAACAAGAGACCCAAGAGCACATATATCGCTCCACTGGCTCATTGAATTGATAAAAACGCCCCGCTCTTCCACCTTCGTATTTCAAAAAATTCGAGAAAAAATTAATAGAAAGGGTACCAGAAGAAATGTCCTACCAAGTTTGGGTAAAATTGGTTTTGGAAGAGAAGATGTTTAAAGTTAGGCCCTGCCCTGTCACGCCCATATTTATCATCTTATCAAAATTGCGTGAACAAGTTTAGAGAAAAGTAAACACATAAACATTTCGTTGAAATAGGGTTAAGTCTTTTGAGAGATTATATTTTGAAAGTTTTCAAAGTGAAATACGACTGTTCTTTCATGGATAATCCAATTTCAAGGACAGGCATTTAGGTAAGTAAATCGAGAAATACTCAATTTTGTTGAAATTAGCTTATTAATTTTGAAAGAGACAATGTTAAAAATAAATTGTAGGGGCACAAAGGCTCGCTTAATAACATTTTCATTCCAAACTTGGTTAAGATCAGCTTTTCTCACATAGACAACGTTGTCTTCTATAACAAACAGTTATCACAGATATATCCTTACACATTTGTAAGATCACATTTTAATTGACATCATCTAGTGCACGATTCCGCGGTATTTCTGTTACCAGAGCGTTTCAAAAAATGGTATTTAACGTAAAAAATGTTGATACTGTGAGAAAAAGAATCTGTTACTCGATTTTATTTTTTTTGGAAAACTGATCTTAACGTCTTCTAGAATAGAAAACGTATTTAGCTAGCCAAGGCTCGCTTAATACCGTTTCAATTCAAGACTCGGTTAAGATCAACTTGTCTAAAATCTCATGACAGATCATCTATGTAGACTTAAGAACATCATGAAATTGACAAAATGAATGATTTTGAAATTATGTTGGAACGAAATTGAATAAATGTGTGGAGCGATTTTTGAGTTAAATTCAATGGAAATAAACCAATATCGCTAATTATGTTCAGGATAAACAAATTAGCGATATTTGTTACCTCCCTTTAATAAAATATGTATACAGATTCTATGAATGGCTTTATATTTCGTCACGAACCCATCATACGCTTAAAAAAAACATTTATGTTGGTGAAATCGTGGGGTTTTATCAACCTATTTTAATTTTGTATGTAGGTATTCATCTTATCATTTTCAGTGATTTTGAAGCGGTTTGATTGAGTGTTAGGAATGAATAAATGGAACACTGAGTGAGCAATTCAGAATGTTTTTGATAGGAATGACAGTCAATTTAACCACTAACTAACTATATATGACTCTTCGGATAAAGAGTTGAGCAGAGAGGATCGCTCTTCTCATACCAGCTGCAAAGTATTTTATGAAATTAACAAATTGACCTTGACTGAAAGTTTCGGTGTGATCATGGGCTTGCAACAGCTTATCGTCGATGCGATTCTAAACTCCGTAAATACAGCTTTTATCAAGATGTAGTCACGAGGTTTTAGAATTATACTCGCGCTATAATCTTGAGAGACGTAACGAATGAAAGAAAGCAAGGAATTTGCAATGGACATACTATCGGAAAATTTCAAATTGGCATCCCATTCACATGGTTGTAGGAAAGTCTATAAAATGCACTTATGACGTCAATACTCTTATCTTCGACCGACAAAAAACAATTTGTAGTTCAAAAGACGTGAAAACCCTTTGTACAACAAAATCAAAGTGATAAAGGGTAAAAATGAAATTACTCTCATTTATATGTCATTTGTATGCGGCTAACCCAAACTAGATTATTTTGTTTCTTGATAGTGAGTGAATTACATGTAATACTGAACTGTATTGAGCAACTCAAATCAACAGAGAGCAAGAGCAAGAGCAAGAGATTGCGTCTTAAAAAAATAGGTAGCCCCCCCCTACCTCTTAAAATGAAGTATATTACAATAATGTATAATTTCTGTATTGAAGTCTGATCTTATGACAAAAAGAGCAAGTAACGCTTTTAAATTACTGTGGTTCAATTTGGTTATGTAACTTGTTTACTAGTTTAAGAACTAAATTCTTGGCACGAATGTCAGGCTACAGTCCATCGAGAAATCCTGATAGTCCACCATACTTGTGGTAAAGTATAAAAGAAATTCGTTTATGTGGAACTTGGAGTGTGTGAAATGGTAAATAAGTATAGAACAATAACTTGGCTGAAAGTCTTTTTAGTTCTGAATGTAGATATTTGGACGTGCACCCGTAAAATGTACGGATGCACGTTAAAGAATTTGGATGCGCTTGTCAATGTACGATTGCATCTCTAAATTTATACAAGCACGTTCAAAATAAGTGTACAACCATACATTTACATTGACTAATCAAATACAGACGCAAGTCAAAAACGTGGGGGTATAGCCGTAATTTATAACAAAATGGCTACACCCATATCATTTACGCGATTTTAAAGTATGCATGACTTTACTAGACTTTCAAAACAAACGGCTCACAATAAATAGTAGGTTGTTTTCCTCGCGGCGACAGATCAGGGCCAATTATTCTATAAGGACAGTCAATGATCGATATGTTATTTGCATAGCAATTTCGTCTGCAGACGGCTTCTTGACATTTCCGAATTATTGGTTGAATGGAATCGTTTAACATGATTCACCCGTCTTGTTATTGATGATTTCCAGAAAATGTTTCATAACCATGTTAACTTTTTGGTAAGTGCAATGGGGGAAACCTGGTACATGTAGAACGTTGGATGTTTCGGAAGCTTGGAAACAAAACCGATCATTTCAGAACGTGATTATTAACACGAAAATAAATTTGGTAAATATTGAACTTGAAGATATATCTTTATGTACACAAAACTCAATGGAACTTCCTCATCCAAGCTAGAAGCAAAATGCTATCCACAAGACAACGTTTTGAACTTAATATGGCAGCCAATTTAAGTACTTAAAGTATGATTGGTATGGTAGTGTTGGTTTGTCCTTTAGACAAGAACATAACGATAAATTAATTACAGAAAAAAAAAAACATTTACATTCATGTGCATAAATTACTAATTTGATTTTAAGGTTTCGTTTCCTATTTTAGACGCTATCTTTGAGTTTTCAAAAAGCGCAGACTGACTAGGGTCGAAACTTTTTGCAATGCGCTTTTTTTTCTGAATCTAGAACGATCAACCTTCCTTCCAGTGAAAGAATTTTTGAATTGCGACCTCTGGTTGACATATTCTTGACCCAATCTCTTTTTCAAATATATCCATTTCACAGAGTTCCCAGATGGTCCCTTTTCGCGTGACCAGTAACATTTGTATTTTTTTTTTTTTTGCAAACGGTTTGGTATCCTGAACTAATGAAAGGTTCGACCCATTATCTACTTGACTACAACAAGTTGAAGCCGCCGTCATAGCGCAGTTGGTAGCACGTCGGATTGTCAATCTAAGGTCCCGGATCTCCGACGGCGGCATTCATTCTTTCCGACTATATGTCTCTCACCAATGGGTAGATCTATCGTAGACCTATGTGAGATAGTAGCTGGAGGCTAGGAAATGATGTAGTGGTTGTACCGGTGAGAGAAATACAAGGAACCCATTGTTGGGTGCTCCAGCCTTCGCGATATAACTGAGAAAATGTTGAAAGTGGCGTAAAACTCCATTCAATTAATAATCAACATCAACGTGAAAGTTGATTTTGGCATGAAAATGTTCGCTACGAATTTCCTTCTGTGCATGTTCTTGATCAATGACCGTAATTTACATTAAATTATCCAGAAAGAAGTTTCAATGTAAGTTTGCCGTTAATCTACACCTTATTGTATCATAATTAGTGTTAATTCGAAGATCAAACACGTGTTGTAAATAAGTCGTTTCGAGATTAATGGCAATAATTTATAATTCGAAAAAAGTAAAGTCGCCAAGTACAGCATTTTACAACATATTGGAAGTCAGCTAAAGATATTTCTATGGCCAATCAATTTTACATTAAAGACGAGGTGAGAACGCTGCACAAATCAAATTTGCCATCGACCATTTTAATGGAGTGTAACCAGAACGGTTGGATGTTACATTAACCGTTATCTTCGGAGCATCGCTCGGACTTTTCCGTAAACTGGACTTGAGTAAATTCTTAGCTGAGTACAAAACATACTTTATAAACTGTGGCCCGAATGTTCGAATACTGAATGTTCATTTAAATATTCAGGAGATCCATAAAGCTATCAACAGTCCCTCGTGCAGGAGAAAGTCTAAAGATAAAGATAAATTAACTTTACCTGGAAAATGAAATCCTTGGCTATTAGTTCTGGGTTTGGCAGCACAGTTCGGTCAGCCGAGACAGACATCTGTAGCTGGTCACCGTATGTAAAAAACGAGATCGACAGAGCCACATTGTGTATGGGTGGAAACCAGTAGAATATAGTCTTAACTTCCTTCGATGAGAGTGTAAGATTGATCTCCGGTCCGGGTAAAAGACTCACGATACAAGAACACTTTCTGAGAAAACATGTCCACAGAGCGTGCCAGCATGAGTCCGCTAACAGCCCTTGAGTCACCTGGAATATCCGTTTTGTTAAAGAAAAAATACTAGACTCGCGAATGCGACACATACACTCTTTCATTTGCCAGAGTCTTGGCACCACTCCCTCCGTGTTGGTCGGCAGGGTAACCTTGACCATGACGACGTTGTTTGTGACACCGGAGGAATTGATGCGTGTAGAATGATATACCGGAATGCTTGATTGGATGTCGTAGGGGTGTGATATGCCATTAATGATAAAATAGTTCCGTATACTACCGGCTGTCACAGACATAAGCACTTCACCAAGAGTACTCCGAGTTACTTGTTTAATACGGGTCGCTTTCAATAAACTGAAGGGTTCTGACCACGTGATTACTTTCTTACGAGATAAATGTACGTGTTTTCCGTGTAAAAGATTGAAATCATTTTTAGATATTGTAAATTTATTAAGGAAAAATAGAGGACCGAAAAAGAATGATTTTAATCTATCAAGATATGTTTCGCGACCCATGTATGGAGGAACGGTTGTAACGGAGTCTACATCGGCGAACGACTTGTATAATATCCGTACCATTGACACACCATCAGACAAACAAGGATGCATTCGAAAAAGTAACACAGTATCACGGAGATCCCCGAAGTCTGTTAGAACGTGGACCTCCCACAAGGGTCGCTCAAAAGATAAACCCCGAGAAGCGTGATCTGAAATATAATCTTGTAGATCCTCCAGCGACTCGATCCCCTTAGGCATGGAAAATACGTGATTATGAATAAAGAAATCCCTATCCTCTTTCCAAATATAATTTACGCAAGTGTGAATAATTTTCTGGGAAAATCTTGGGTACATTCTATTTCCCTTTTCATCTTTTACAAGAACAATTCTATTATTTACCAAATTAACAATCTGAGCAGCTGACAACCCGTATTCTACAATAATCAAACTTTGAACTATTGTGTGGTCTTTCGATTCATTTTGTATCCAGAACTTTTCAGCTAGAGATAATCTTTGACCACAGATACAACACGAACATTCCTCACCTTGGTTTAATCTGCAACAACAACTGGTACAAAATTTCGAACTAATTTTTATCACTATGAATATTGGCAACGTTATCAGGACAAGCACTACCACCGGACAAAACACCATAAATGCAAGTACACTATATAATATAAGGCCCACTATGCGAACCCATAATCGTGTTATCACAGCTGGCTTTAATCGGAAGTACGGAGAACTCGGAAAGTTTAACTTTCGTCCATGTTTTCGATAACCTTCCCCTGTAGGGAATTCATGCTCATAGAGCAGTACGTCGTCATCGGCATCTTCATCATAAATGTTTATTGAAATGGACGGAATAGTATGTTTGCTGGGCAAAATGGCCGTCTTTTCATTCACTTCTTGATCTGGAACGGAAGCAGTAGGTTGGTAATGCGAACTACTGGTAACTTTCTCAAGGTCACTTTTACTGGATCGCGTGAGCCTTTTCTGTGGAGTCGGTGTTGGGAAGAAATTTTGAGAACTGTGACTGTGAGATAACTTTAAAGACGTTGGTCTGTTACCAACGCTTCCACTACGTTTCTTTAAGTCTTCTCCATCGTTCTTAAATATTTGAGATTTTGCTTGAGCTATGATCGTCTCCTTATCTACTGGGCCTTTCTTTTTACTTCGCTTTCCTCTCTTTTTTCTATTCAGTTCACCAACATCGATCGATGCTGATCGGCGAATCGGAATCTTTCCCGACTTCTTTCCAGCTAGGGTTACGTGGTTTGGTTCCTGTGACGAATGATTTTCTTTTTCAATATTTTGTTTTTTCTTTATTTTATCTCGCTTTTCTTGAATTTCTTCAGTTCTCTCAGGAGTATCATTCCTAGAATTATTGTGCTTGATATATATTGCAGAGTTGGTAGGTACGTTTTGATATATAGGGGGGGTGATTTGAGATTTTGTTCGATTTTGATGTTTGATTACGTCACTGTGCTTTGGAAGCGCGTTTTCCGCGGAAGGAGAAAGGACCCTGATTGAATGTCTCTCGTTTGAATAATTCCTGGTAGACGAATTGACGATCGGATTTCCATTTTTGTGAGAGTAAGCTGTACTTGAATGTTTGTCATGCTCTCTTGGTTTTTGTAGAGTATTGACATTTTTGTTGCTAGCAGTAATTACGTGTGAGGACCGTGTATGCGGAACAAATTCCTTCTTTGATCGTTCATGGTATCTCTCATGTTTAGAACGGTCCATGCTATGACGTCAAAACATGGTGATCTGAAAATATAAAATATTCAATAGATGAAGTATATCAAATTTGGTTTTGCTGTTCTTTCTTAATATTATAAAAAGATCAAAACATTTGAACCAAGAAATATGACTTGGTTTTGATTTTCACTCCTCAAACGAAAGCCAAAAAGTATTGATATTCGACTGAAAAAAACCCGAATATTCAGCCTGTTATAAGAAATCAATATTTTTACCTAAGGTTTTTTTTTTTTTTTTTTTTTTTTTTTTTTTTTTTTTTTTTGGAGGGGGGGGGGGGTATTTTTGTTTTTGCTTGTTTATTTTTGCAGCAAGAAAAAAGACGTGAATCTGTCGGAATGGATGAAGGCCAAACTAGGGATTCATATCCCTTGTACATAAAAGACCAATTAATCACGATTATTACAAACGTATATCACTTAGTAAATCTTATCGACATTTCTACAACCGTAGGTCTATTGCAAATATTGCCGGAAATAATGGACATCAATTTTCCGGTCGGTGGAGATATGACGGCTGATAAATCCATTTCAAAAGGAATTTAAAATTATAAGAAAACTTATACAGGTACATGCAACTCTATCAAATTATGTACATTGGCCTATCTGCTCTACGCTTCTGCAAAGTTTTTCCTGGTGATTGTTCGAAAAAATAATATTCTAAAAATGTAGATTGAATTATGGCAATCATTTTGAAAACATAATGCGGCATAGAAACATTTTGAAAAACGGCTATGAAATTCGCGTATAGAAGAAATTGTGTCCACAAACCTTTTTTTCATTTATTTTTGTGAATATGAAGTATAACACTGTATTATTTTTTAGCACATTTTCGTATATTAGAAAAAAATAATATTTTTATTCTGAAAGTTCAAAAGTAATTGTCTATCATTAATAAAGATCCTGAGAAAACTTTTATTTCAAACCATTTTCTCTCTAAAATGTGACGTTTTACATCTTTTGAATTGTTAAATAAATCTATTTCAATTGCCTCTTATTTCTCCGACGGCCATTTTGGATCACCTGTGAACATGATGTCAATTCTCGCGTAAGTCTAAGGATTCCTCCAAAATTTTCTGTACTAGTTGACGTCTCAAAGAAATCCATCTACACATAGTTTGTTACGTTATACACACGTAAATTAAGAACTTCGGTGACACTTATGAACTATGAATTTAGTATGAATTTTCCTACATCATATAACAGATAGTCGTTTGAGGTATGTTTTCATGTGGTTCACGTGGTATAAAGAACATTTGAATTGACTGACAGGTTTTGAAGAAATAGAAACCTAAACTTTACGGGAGACGTGTGTATCCAAATGTTACGAATTACAGTGCGCGACGTCAGAATACGAGTAGTAGTCCCGGTGCTTGAACTACCAGGAATATATTGTTAGATACTCCGGCCGCTGCGATATGACGGAAAAAATGTTCAAATCGGCGTTAAACCACATTCAAACAAACACACACTTCGCTGTTTATTAGATGTTTGTGCACCTTTTTCTGGTGAAATACCTGGTCTATATTTACGTGCACACATAAATTCCTGTAATGATAGTGGCAGATTCTGTTGGGAAGCTCGCTTCTAAGTGATATATATCTTTTCTAGTCAAAATAGTGTAATGTTGTGAGTGGTAGCGCCAGAAATCTCGTCTGCATAATACCTTCACTGCTCAAAATTGTTTTTTTGATATCTTGTTTTATTTTTGTATTGCAATTTTTGTATTGCAGGGCGTTATGTTTAAGCAATGTGCGAAAGTAATTGCACTTTATACACCAATAAACGCAATGAAAATTACATTCGGTCCTTATAATTGCAATCCTAAAAATCTAAGAAACAATTAAAATACTCGATGAAATATTAAAATTTAAGGTCGACTTTCTGCGCACAGTGAAAGTTACAAAATCTTTTTTAATCACATATTTAACGTGTATTGTGATCACGAATTTTGCTGGCATTAATTTTGTGGTTCGTGTCGTAAAGGGAGCCATCTATGGAGCGCGTAATGACTACGCTAATTTAGTTGATTGAAGTCAAATCTTTGATTTATGTAATATTTTCTTCTGAGATCTTGTAGCGACATTGGAATATACGCACAAAAAAATCTGCATCACGATAACAGAAAATGAAATCGAAGAATAACTTTGCATAAGGGATTCATCAATACGAAATTACATTATCAATAGACGACGATCTCGGTTAATAGTGTATAACGATAAACGCAACCCATTCCCACACACTCTCGCTTTTTGACGCCTCTCAAGATAAAGGCTTCGGAAGGACATTGTCAAGAAATACACTAGTCTAAATTTAAAGAAGATTCAGGCGAAAATTTCTATGTGATTAAATTCAGACGAGAGGACCATGATGGTCCTAGATCGCTCACCTGAGTCTCTTTGACCCATTGGACATCACAATAAATATCAATTAAATAGGCAGATGTCAACAAGAAGATAATTTTTAAATAAGATCAATACCATGGAATGTTTTCAGTAAAGAGTAAAAAGGATATGCCTGGATATACCCCTTACATGAACATATGGACATGCAATAAACAAACTAAAAATAAATGAAATACAAATGATTTACAATTAAATGAGACCATTATGAAAAGTCACTGCCTTCTGGGTTCAGATACCAAGGTTTTTTTTTTTAAGATTTCCTCCTTCGTGTCCATGTAAAATGAGTGTGTTCATTCAGAGCCCAAATATGACCCCATGGACAAGACCTGAAAACGTTGGTAGAAGTCAACTAAAATTTTGAAATCAAAGTATGGAAGTTGCCTCTCTTTTGGTTTAAGAAAAGAAGATTTTTGAAGGGGTTTTTTTTTGCTATTTGAATCTATGTAAAAAGGGTGGCGCCTGGCAGGAGCCAAAATATGATCCCAGGGTCCTGATATGAACAAATTTAGTAGGGGTCTACTAGATGATGTTACATACAAAATATGAAACCTGTTTTCTGTCTGGTTTCAGAGAAGATGATTTTTGAATATTTTCCATCTGTGATTCTTTTTAAAAAGGGATTCGCCCGTATGGAGCCAAAATATCACACCAGGGTCTTGATATGAACAAACTTGGAAGAGGTCCACTAGATGATGCTACATACCAAATATGAAAGCTGTCTGTCTTCTTGTTTCAGAGAAGAAGCTTTTTGAAGATTTTCCATCTATGATTATTTATAAAAAGGGATCCGCCCGTGTTGAGTCCGAATATCACACCAGGGTCTTGATATGAACAAACTTGCAAATATTATCCACTAGATGATGCTACGTAAGAAAGCTGCCTGCCTTCTGGTTTCAGAGAAGAAGATTTTTGAAGACTTTCGATCTTTGATTCTATGTAAAAAAAAAAAAAGGTGGTGCCCGGGTGGACCCCAAATATAACCAAACTTGGTAGAGGTCCACTTAATGATGCTACATAACAAATATGAAAGCTGTCTGTCTTCTTGTTGCAGGGAAGAAGAAAATTTTTGAAGATTTTCCTGTTTTAACCTTTTTTAACGGTAAAGGGAGAGTTTAGGGTGGATTTCATTTATTTGAACTACCTTGGTAGAGCTTGAACCAAGGAACATCCCTGGCAAGTTTCACCAAGAATTGCCCACTAGTTTAAGCGGAGATGTTTTCAGAAATTGTGGACGACGGACGATGGACATTGGACGATCACAATAGCTCACATAGAGCACATCGTGCTCAGGTGAGATAAAAAGAGCAAAGTTATCGTGAACATAAATATTGCACTACCGCGTCATTAGCTATGCGTAGGGAACGTGTTAATGTGTATCTGGTCTCGTATTGCACTAATACGAATTGGTTTGTTTTACGATGGCTTTCACATATTTTCCCTATACAACTCAAAAACTATAGTCAATTTGTTTTGAATTCTAAAATGGTTTCCACCTTTTTGCCTTTTGAAAGTGAAATGTTGTATTCATTTCCTATCCGAATATGGTTAAATTCGGTCTTTATCATTTCAAAGCTGTTCTGTAGGATAGACTAAACCGTTGTTCGATCTAACGATTAAGTCAGTACCGGCGTAGCAATTTACTAGTCAACCCTCTTTTGTCATTGCACTTTTCACGCTTTATTTATTTCTTTAATTCACGCATGTGAAGGAGGATAGACCTGTCAAAACTTCTTTTTGAAAGAAATGAAACCAATAAACTGAATTTGAAATGACTTTGCTCTGAATCGAGCATGCAACAATAACGATTGTTTCTTAGAATCTTGAGACTGCTTATCTAACTTAGACTCAAATGATTGATTTATTCCATCAAAATATACAAATCTGCGAAGTAGGGCATCAAATAAAAAGAGTTTTAGTAAGCTTTTTTGACAAAACGACGTTAGCGTTATGTCGTTCACTGGCTCAATACGGCAACCCAGCCATATGAGATGTGTCTGGAAGGGTTATAACGCATAAATAGACTTTTTCGCCAGGTCCATTTTCAAAAAGATATTGTTGTTGGTTAGTCGAAAGCAATAGAAAAAGTTGTAATCAACGTCATTTCTGGTGAACGAATGGACGTCAGTACCGGCCTTGGAGAAAAAGTGAAAAAGGCAGTTTTGAAGTTTTACAGTTAAGAACATTGTGACATTGACATTTACCTCAATCAAAATCATTCAAAGCCACTCTCTTAGCGCTATAATCATTCATTCCAAACACTCATTCAAACCACTCGAAAACGCTTCGAAATCGTTCTAAAACGCTTCTAAACCTTAAAATTATTCAACTTTTCACGATTTTATTGGCTGGTGTGAGCGCCTGATCGAGGCGTAAATACATTAAAGGAGATTTTTTATAAGGAGGTAATAAATTGTCGCTTATTTATTATTGTCCTTGAATTTCACTCAAAACTCGCTCCACGTACTCATTCTGAATAATTCCTAAATCATTCCAAAAGGATTGATTTTGTCAATTTCACGACATTGTAAAATTATTTTGAACACATTTAAGTTTAACTGAATTTTTTTTTTTTTGATTTTTGTTTCATTTCAAAATTAAATGTCCTTATAAAGGCATTGGAAGGTTTAACTTTCTCGGGTATGTATGAGTTTTTTTTTCGTAACTCGAGTACAAGGGAAAAATTCACAATTTGCAAAACTAAAAGTAGTTTAATAAGATAGCAGAACTGTCATATTTTACTTGAAGTGTTTCCATTTAAATGCTGAATGTTTTGGGTATGTGGTTTTAAAGTCGCCAGGTATATATTTTATATTCAGCTTTATTCATTCGCACAGTGGCGATTGATGAATTGTAATTTTTCTTGTGTTCTCAAAAATGCATATTCGAACTGAGTAGCTGTTAGATTTTCTCTCTTGAGGTAAACACTTTCTCAGAGAAAAAGGTCGGTTACCGCTTGATGTGTATTTATAGATCCTAACAGACTGCAATAAACATGGCTGTTTGGCGGTAATTTGCCGTCTACTACGTTAGAGGTCATGAATTACAAAACCCTCTAATCCTGTTTGAGGGAAAAGAAGAGTAGGTTTTGCCAAGATCTATAGCGGATTCGGAAAATAAATTAAGTCGGGAATGTTTTTGAACTGAAATCCTTAAAAAAGCCCAAGGCTCCCAAACTCGCATTTGATTCTAAGTTACGAGAAATGTTGCATTTGATTTCATGGAGGTATGAAGCTATGCTCCTATTCAAACTGTACTAATACGAGCGTGATTAGGTTTTAGTTACATATCTACATGAAATAAGCAAGAATTATTTTGATAACTTATAATTTAATATCATAAACCCAAATTGTAAAGATTGTCCATAATGGAACATTATTTCTTATAGAACTACTTTTTTCAGAGGCTTTCATAACTATATACTCAAAACTGATTTCAACTATCTTGGGGAATAAAACCATTTTCTCAGCCAATGTACCAATATCAATGGGAAGTCATATGTAATTGATTTTTTTCTTTTAATTATAAACACACAAGAGGGTAAATGTAGATCAAGGTTCAGGCTATATCTTGATGGAACAGGGAGAGGGGGCGCTCTACAGTTAAGAACAGGTAAATAACTTTGGAATGGTTAAAAAATAAAATGAGTTGAGCGTATTGTGAATGATACCAAAGAGAGGTGATATATTATCACTTGTTGAAACTTTGATAACCTAAACAAACTTTTATAATATAAAACGATTAATTTTCATTGACCAATCAGACGCTGCCTGAGTTAACCCCAAAAAACTAAGCTGTGGATTGATTTGATCGATTTTGAGGTAGTGGACCAAATAATAGTTCCACACTTTTCGGAACTCATGATCTTTCACAATGTTGATCAAGGTTTCCTTATGAAACAATGTTAAAGATCATTACTTTCGATAAGTTGCGGAACTATCACGGGTCCACCACCTTAAGTGACGCGCGATTTGGTCGAGTTCGGAGAGTTTATCTAGAATATATTGATGTTATAAGTGAAGCGCTTAGTGAGCCACTAAGAACCTGTTTTATATCGGGGTATGTGTTAAAGATTGTTGTTTCTTTATCCATTTCAAAGAAATTAAATTCAAGAGTTGTCTATCAATTTCAAACGTTTTGACTGACTGAATAAACAAGCTGTTCAAACCTCGAAAGAAAAAAGAATTTAGCACATACAAAGTACATTTCAAGAGAGAGTAATAGCCATTTTAAAAATCATAACTATGTCTCACTTAATCTAAAAGTAGCGGTTTTCATGACAAACGTTTCCAGGAAAAATTCAGTTATCGGAATAGTTTCAGATTATTATGATACTTCATGAACGCCTCTCGTGGCACAAATATGCCACTTTAGAAGACAAATTCTCGACGAAGTCATACATGACAAGGTGCGTACAAACGCATCGACCCAAAAAGATGAGAAGGGTAGTTATGTAAACTATCTGCTTCTCTCTCTCTCTCTCTCTCTCTCTCTCTCTCTCTCTCTCTCTCTCTCTCTCTCTCTCTCTCTCTCTCTCTCTCTCTCTCTCTCTCTCTCTCTCTATACTAGCTGCCCCCCTCTCTCTCTCTCTCTCTCTCTCTCTCTCTCTCTCTCTCTCTCTCTCTCCCCTTTTCTCTCTCCTCTCTCTCTCTCTCTCTCTCTCTCTCTCTCTCTCTCTCTCTCTCTCTCTCTCTCTTAAAGTGTAAAGTAATTTCACGTGTCCAACCATGGTTTCTAGTATACTCTATCATCATTAGAACCATGCAAGCATCAATTGGCACATTTTGGCTATAAACGTAACTGAGTTGTTCAGTTTAAGCTTTCGCACGAAACATGAAATACAATATATCGGAAACTTCTTACTTCTATGTAAAACAAATCCTCCCACTTAATATTGGGTAAATTCCGACCATCTGCCTGGCACAATATTCCAGATTTACCTATATAGATAGAAAGCAAACACAACATCGCTCCAACTTTACCAATACATACTAAACCAAACTTCTAGATAAATTCCAGATTACTTACAGCTTGTCAGACGAAAAAGAGCCCTGTGGGAATAGTGTCTATCTTGTTATAATACACACGAAATACTGTAAATATAGAGTTACCTGATGGCCTACAGATACTTTGAGACCTTATCTATCTACTAAGCGCAATTTGAAGGCTCTGGCCAGAATGTGTGGATGCACAGGTTGGTTAGAGTCTTTGTTTTGCACATATTTGAAATTGCTGTAAATGTCACGCACATGTTCATATAATGTTTTAAACTGTGCAGCTTAATCTGGATCGTACATGTTCATATAACTGAGATTTGTTCTGTGAATGGAGATGTGTCTTAAATAGATGTACCATTTTTAAAGTATAATGGCATAAAAGGGACATGGTCTTCCCAGCCCATCATTTAGTTCTGTTTATGAACACCCGGTCCGCTGTTTCACAATACATACCATATGTGACCTATCACGCAAAAAGGGACCATCTTGGAACTCAAGAAATGAATATTTGAAAAAGAAATTGGGTACAGCTTTGGGCAACCAAAAGTCGCATTACAAAAATTCTATCCATGGAAGGCAGATTGAACATTCTGGATTCAGAAAATAAGCACTTTGCGAAAAGTTTTGAACCTAGATCGGTGTTTAAATAGTTTTGTGTTTTTTCACTGACCAATCACACGCTTCTAAATTCATGTTGCCAGCAAATTGAATCATGGAATGTTTATAGCAACTCGGATGAGGTTGCGGAGCATATTAATTTATTTTCGTACCTTAGTTCAAAAGCATGAAGTGCTAAGAATCGAACTCTGGTCGATATAGAATCGTTTTGAGTGGCAACAAATTTCGCTATGTTATTGAATTCAGTAAGACTGAGTGTTAGTCTACTCCTGAAGTTTGGTACAGTAAAGCAAGAGATTCTCTGTGAACTGACAAGTAGGTATTACTGCTGATTCTATGTGATAGGTATTTTACCCTCGTCATTCATTATATGTAGCGTTGCATGTTTTCGGTCTTGTGTAACCAATAGTTTGTAATTTTCCACAAGAAATGCAAATTGCAAAGATTTTAAAAAGCAGTTATTCACAGTATAGAAAAATGGGAAATCAGCTATATTCATTGGGAGAAGTGAGCTCTTTTCTGAGATCTTATTTTTGCGCTGTTTTTCTTCCTAAAAAATACAATAAGGATGTAAAATTCTTCAAAAAAATATCTTTGAACGTGTCGATGACGGTACGTCACTGTAAAGGTACTTTCGGAGTTTAAGCGCTGCTCCTTCATTTGATTCTGTATATGGTCATATTTCTTAACTCTCCAGACCAACTCTCCAGTTTGATCAGTTTATTTGCTCCGCGCATTCGCGAGAAATATTTGAAAATGTCTCGCAATAACTTATAACGGGTGACAAGAACGTGACCTTTCCCGCGATAGAAGACAGAACTGCTTATTAGATTAGGAAGCATGTCTGGTTGTTAGACGAACTCTCAAACCTGGTTATTTTGGCGATTTAACAGGTTTCTATAGTAACGAAATACTTATTGTGAGACGTTAGTAAACTGTACAGAACTACGAGTCAACGAAGCAATATGGATGGATGGTTGTATGGATGTTTATATGTATGTATGGATGGATGTACGTATGTATGAATGGATGGATGGATGGATGGGTGGGTGGGTGGATGGATGGATGGATAAGGAATTTGAAGAATTATCGATTCTAGTGTAAAGTTATTGTAAGCAGGAAAAGAAATCGGCACCAAATGTCTAATAAAATGAAATGTATCTTAGATTTTTTTATACAGCATTGATGACCGGCCAAGCTTTATAAATCCAAACTATATTAGTGACGTTTTGGTCGCTCATCATGATTCATTACATTTAAATCATTTTTACGGATTGTGATTTTTAGACGAAAATTGTTATTTTCTAAGACAATGTCATATGATGGCAAATGCATATCAAAGCCAAAAAAAAAAATATCACAATTTTGACATTTTTTTTATTTTTAAAAAATATTTTTTCTAAAAATCAGGGATATATCGAACTACGCTGACACCAGAATGTTCGTCATCACTTGATTGTTTTTCATTGAAAATTTCATCAAAATAGCAAATTAGTGTTGAAGAAATTAGCAATCTAAGTCCTCAAAATATCAGAAGTGTGACGAAAAAGTGTGACACTTTTGAAAAAAGATCTTTTTTGTAAGCTAAATTTAAAGAACGAAATATGATAATGATCTTACGTTTTAGTAATAACTACACCATTTAACGTTTGCATCATGTCACAGTTCAGCACGAATTGTTCAACTGATTTTAAACATGCTGTCAATAACAAATGTTGCTTGTCCAAATATTGCACATAAAAACTTCTTTTTTCTTAATTTGCTTTTTTGGTTTTAGTGGATGGAGAAAGGAAGGATTTTAAATTAGTCAATATTATAATCTATATACCTATTTTTAATTATTCCAATTTTACCAGCCTCCTATGATTATTTCTTGTGGTCTCTTTATGAAACACAACCAAATTTTGTGACAAATGTGTGATTTTTAGCACAAAGTTGGAGCTGCCTTAAAAAGAAAGCTGCCCTTACTGGTATTACATATATTTTCATGAAGTCTCTGATAGGGTTCAATAATAAATGATGGCAATTTATGTTCTTTCAATGAGTAAAAGATCAAAAACAATCGTATTTAGCCTATGCAAGAGTCGTCTCCTTTTTTTCAAACGTTACCCATCACGCGAAAAGGGATTGAGTAAAGAAAAAGTAGACCTATCGATCATTGTTCAGCGACGCATATAAAATAGTCTCTACCAGGGTCCAAATAGATGCTATTTACATATTTCCCGAAACTGGAAGAAATTCATTCTATATTCACGAATAATCATTGTCGAATGAAACTGCAATTTTCGGGCCTTCTCATTGGCTGAAAAAAATGGTTTTATTTCTCAATGAAAACAATTTTGAGTACGCTTCTATTTTGTAAGCCTCCACAAAAAGAAGTCCCGTAAGAAATTGCTTTCATTTATTTTTGCTTCGTGAATTATAAGCGACGAAAAAAGTATTTGTTGGTTTTTAAGAGGTATGGAACTAAAAGCCTAAACACACTCATGTGTGAATTCGTTATGTTCTTGAATATAATCTCCAGAAAACAGTACCTAGCGAAATAAAATATTACACAGGTTTTCATTGGGCACAACTACCCTCAAAACCTTAACAGTGTGGCAAGAGGACCATATCGTTTTTTTTCTACCCAGACTATTTTACAACGACCTCGTAAGAAATTCAAGACCGGAGCGGAAGTAATTCAAGACTGGGGCCGATCAATCTATGCTTATTCCCAAATTTTCAAAAAAAAACCCGCAAAATACCTCTCTTTTTAAAAAAAAAAAAAAACAAAAAATGACCTTACACAGACAAACGTCACGTGTTATTGTTTAAAAAGGACATGATTTCGAACTGTCGTTATTATGAAGAAACTAGCATTATAATGGCTAGTACCAATGAATTTCTATAGAGAGAAAAAGGTGGTTTTTGTGATAAGTTTGATTGCTCAATCGGTAACTGCATTTGTAACTAAGTACCGATATCTCACGTTTTTTCAGTTGCCAGCTCAGTACTCTTGATTATACCCCCATTTTCCCGCGTTAACAGAATTTAGCGTAGTTTGGACATGTTGAACAGCCTGAAGTTGCGTATATAATATAAAGAGAGGGGATAAGGGAGATCACTTTTATTTGTTTGTTATAAGATGTAGTAATTGTTACGCCCCTTCTTTTGTGCAAATGGTATACTCTACAATTTTATTACAAAGTACACTGGCACTTGTGCAAGGAATGCATTATGCGCATTTATTTAAGTGACTTGACAGAGTTGCATTTAAATCACCTTTATTCTAATAACCGGATTATTTGAATTGTGAAATAAGATAAATGTGTAAATATAGCTTTTTCATTTGTCTATCATTTGGGGGTATTTAGACTGGCTCCCTTCCCACTGATCTAAAGCATTGTGAAAAAATAAGTAAAATTCAACTACAGAAAGAAAATTTCTTATCAGCTTATTTACTCTGACTGGCCGATCAGTTTTTTGAGAATATTGGAGGTAATTTGAAATAAAATAGTTACATATGAGTGTATTATTAATTTTAAAACTAACTGACAGCCTGTGAGCCAGGCTAGGGGGTATTATAAAACCAACAGAAAACCCTCTTTAGTTTCACCGCTTTTTACATAGTAAGTCATGTTATTGATTGTAATAAGCTTGGAATAAAGATGTCAGAATATTATCCGATGACGTATATCTCAACTTTTAGAACTTAATTCTTATGAAAATTTGCCGTAAAGTTTTCTCATTATTATTTTTTATTCTTACATATGTATTTTCATCGTATGTAAATAATCGATGCAGTTTACAACCATGGTTCATTAAATGCAGGCTATTACGGCAATTTGGCAAAAAAGACAGTTTGCCCAGCTAATCAATATATATATATATATCAAATTGAAGCTATAGATGAGCACAAGCAGTTGCACAACATAAGAGGCCCCATCTCATAACAGAATAGCCAACCCATTATAGAAAAGAGATATTTTGTTCAAACCCAACAACTTCATTACGGCTGGATAAAATTTGCCTAAATTTGAACAGAATTTAGACAAATGTTCCTACTAGGTACTACTACAACGTAAGACATAAAACCCAGTCTCAAAATACTCTTTTGAAACAATCAATTTCCATTTATTTTGTCAACATAAATGTCAAACTGATTTGGTCTATTTTTGAAATATATGTTAGGTATAGTGCAACATCACAACATTTTGGCTATACCGCTATAGCTATGGTAGTCTTATGTAACTTAACTGCTGGTGCTCATTAATAGCTTCATTTTGATATTTGATATACCTACCCATACTGCTTTTTCTTGGCAAATGAAGTGCCCTTAAAATGGGGTCTCAAAAACTTTGCATGAACCGTAAATTTATTGTAAGAACAATCTTGTGGTAGTGATTTTTAACAATCTCAGAAAACATTCAAATTCTTTCAGTCACAGGTCATTCTTTTTCTGAAATAATGATTTAGTAGGGGTCACTTAGAATCGAATCTAATAATTCGAATTCAGGGATTTTTTCTATTTGCGCGTAGGTAAAATTATTTACAGTTTGTAATCTTAACGATGATCGCCCGACCGAAAGCCGTTGATTGGTCATTGGTGCAATACCGACTTATAAATATCCTACCCGTCACGCGAAATGGCACATTAATAAATTCGGGACAGTTTTAGTACCTATGAACCTTTGAACCTATACAATCTCTGTTTGAATTAATATCATTAATATCATATAGTCTTTCTTTTTATGCAACCACATTTTTGGGGCGATAACATTTGCAGAGACCCTCAAAATACTCTAATGCCCAAACAATTTTTTGGTCTCTGCAAATGTTAACGCACAATAAAAGTGAATTAACCCTATAATACAGGATTTCAGTGTCGTATCGATTTCGGGAAATAGTGTCCTATCTTTGGAAGGCTCATATAGTTGGAAAATACATAAATAGTTAAATATGTAGGGAACTAAGTAAAACACGAAATAGAAAAGAAAGGAATAGGAAAAAATGGAATATACACAAAAAATCGAGAAGTACGAGTAAAACAGAAACTATAATAGGATTCGAAAAACAGTGCTGCCATGGCTGAGAGGTTCAAGTCTTACCAAAGTCGTCATGGAGACCGTTAATGATATAAACATGATATTAATACACATTGACATAAAGAGCATTTTTAAATATTTTGTGTTTTTAATTTGTTTCGTTTAAAGTTGGTTATGTAAATATACATGATAATAGCAGTTTTACTATAGCGCTATCATGTTTGATCAGTCTAAAGGAGTTATAGCTACTATCAATATTACTACCATAAATATTGAATCAATTATTAATTAGTCTTTAATACCTCCCGTACACGATCTATACTGACTTACAGTCAATTGATCGTGTATGGGCGATATCAGAGATTAATCAAGACTTGTTGAAATGACTCAAAAATTGGAAATTTAAAAAACCGAAAGAAAAATTTTCCAAGGATAAAGGGTTCAAAAGTCGTAAAAAATTATTCCATCGGGAAAGTAGGACCGGTCTGAGATTGCAGACTCAGTTTTGTCCTGTCCATTGTACTGTTTGCTTTTGGATCCGCCATTTCAAAATCATCCAATGTCATTTGATCAGCTTCCGCTGGGGACGGTGCCCGTCTCTGATTGGATTCGTCGCTATTTCCGGAATTATAACCATCTTTACCCGGAAATTCGTCCGTCTAAAAATAATGAATACAAAATATAATTGAAACAAAGTAGTTATCAATTAAAATTGAAAGGAAAATGCAAGTTTTGGTCTAGTTTGTCGGATATAAACCCCTTTTACAAATAAAAAGATTCGTAATCCGAAATAAATCTGAATTATTTTATCCTTGATTTTTTTTCCGAAACGAAGTACAACAACTTTAACCGAGCTAAACTTTTATTTTTTCAATGAATGGATGTGTCAATCTATCATTTATAGAAAAGCAATGTTCATTTTTTAAACTGCACATTTTTAATCTTTAATTTATCGGTTTTTTTTTTTAAAATTTATTTTCCGAAAGAACGAGAGTTCACTTTTAAACAGGCTACGTTTTTATAAATATTGAAGTAAAATGCAAAAACAAATTATTCAATTATGACCATCATGCACAAAAGGGATTCCGTACAAAAAATATACAAAAAAAGATGAATTCCAGTGAAAGCCGTTTTTCCTTAAAAACTCCTAAAAATTTCCTTAAATCCTTAAGCTAGAAAGTAGAATGACCATTTTAGGTTCAAAACATTATTATAGTGCGAAAAGTTTTCAAGTCCTCAAAATTTTACTAGAGTCAACACTTAACGCAATTTTTAGCTGACGGATTCTATTTACCATTTTCCTATGAGTATCCGGGTTTTGTGGTACAAAGAAACTCTGTTCCTGTCCCTTATGGATAACGTCCGATCGGAATCTATCCTTAACGGGTCCGAGTGTCGTGGCATCAAACGTCTTCTCCCTACCCAGTGTCGCTTTCTTATCTCTCGGGGTCTTGAGGAAAGATGGCCGCTCATTCTTCTCAACCTTTAAGGAGCCAATCTGGGGTTTTCTAGGAGGAGGGTGAGAGGTCATCCTAAATCGAACTTCCGGGTCGTCCGATAATTCCGGCGCTATCTTACTGTATTTTGACTTACGACCAGGAGCTTGGACGAAGGATGGAGGGGGCAGACCGGCGTCATCCGGGCGCTCTAACATAAAGGGGAGAAGGGCGGGCTTCTTTTCGTCTATTTTGTCCTCTGGTTCCTCGTCTTCCTCTTCCTGTCACGTGATAAAATTAATCAATAAATGAAGGGGAAGATGAAAAGAAACCTTACACATATACCCCTGAATTAGCATGTTTTTCTATTTCATTTTATTTAGACCAATATGCATCTATAAACACTCCCATCATTTATTCTAATTGAATATCAGACCACCTCATTTCTTGCCATGGCGGGTATTGTTTTCGGCCGTGTCAAAAATTAAAAAAAGCCCTGCGATCAAGATGACGAAGTGATTCAAACTATTATCAAATTACACACCGATTTGCACTTGCACTACCAGTGAGACAGAGATTTATTATGAGGTTACTTTGTCTGGAAGCTAACAAAGTATCTGCATACTTTTCAGACCGTTATGAATGCACAAATCTTTATGGACTCATCCAAAATTAAACCAATTACAACTATCTCTCGTAAAATGTTTGGCTTCTTTATGTCCTACCTCCTCCTCCACTGGTTTCTTAGCCTTGTAAACTTTATAGTAGAGATATAGACCAATCACCACCACGTCAACCAGGAGAAGTAGAATTATAAACACACCAAATACTATCAAAATGTCCGGAAACATCGCTGAAATACCAGACATTTAATTTCTACATAACATTACACATAAAACAAACCATAAAATAGAAACACAAGGCTTAATCATTAAACACTTGGACACCCCGTATATATATATGCATGAAATTAGCACATTTGAGTGAAAACTTGTGTGTATAGTGTTCTTCGTATTGTATATCTTCGCGAAAATGTTTGAAATTTCGTTGAAAAAATAATTGAAAATTGTCCATTTTGCAAATATTTGAATGAGGGTATGTACAGAGAATCACCGCACGTCAAAATGTAAGACGACGTCGCGACGTTTTTTTAAAATTACATAATATTGTATTTATCCGGGCGACGCTGTTTTGGAATTTCTTCGCTAGCGATAATTCAATATATTACTTCCAAAATTTATGTGAAAACTTCATTGTTTGCAAGGATCTTGGCGAAAAAAGTGTAGCTCACCAAAACAGGTAATTTAAAGCTTTAAGCTCTTCAAAAAACAAAAGGGCTTCAAAACTTCTTGATCGAAATTAGATATTTTCGCTTAATAAAATTTCGACGTGAAATTGCGTTAACCGCTTTGCTTCAGTTGATTCTTAAATCAAACAAGAAGCGTTTTCGTGACATTTGAGAATATGAAAAACACTTAATCCAATGATATTATTTTAAAGATCTCGGATAAAAACTAAAGAAATGAACATGGCGTAACACCTCTAAAATATTTAACAATTTAGGCGCGGCGGTTCCGTCTACCTTATGTAAATATTGTAACTCTATTATCTATATTCATATAAGGATGTTTTAAATATTGCCTTCATCAATTCCCAATATTCGGTGGTTTCTTCTGTCAAAATGCTATGGTTTATGACTGAAATATTCAACTTGTCCTCGTATGTGTTGATCAACCCTCGTATAGTCGAAATACAAAAATGTATATGTTATTTTCGTTTATAAACCTTTTATTTAAATAAAGGCATTATTCCTTACTTTAGGAATGAGCATGTTTCTAAAGGATTTAAAAACAATGAAATAATCTTGGTAGTATACTGAAAGATAAAGAGGTATATCAATATATTCTAGGTGTATATTTTTTTTTCCTATAAGAACAGATTTTAGATAGATTATTGAAATTAGTTTGAGAAAAAGAAAAATGAAAGCCTTAAATACAAAGTGAATAATCTATCGAGGGGTAAGCGAAACAAATTAAGCACATAATTTGACTCGTTTTATTGCATATCACATCTGCACCGAAGACATATGGTCCTGCTAAACTTTGTGGAGAAGACAGATTTCAGTCAAGATAAAATAGAATTGTGAAGCGTCAGGCAAAAAGGGACCATCTTGGCAGCGCGAAGTTCCTTTGGACCTCACAACTTTTTCTCACTTGAATGACCATTCTACCTTTCTGTACGAATTTTTTAATGCGAGCCTAGGTTGACATCTACTGACGCAAATCTCTTTTTCAAATATGCATTGTACGGTATTCCCAGATGGTCCCTTTCAACGAGATGGTTCTCATTTATACCAAATAGACAGGAGGGCACCACACCAGACCATAATCCCGTGGGTTCGCATGTTCGAGTAGACTGGCCCACTAACGCATAGTTCTTGTCACAAACATACGTGGCAATCGAGTCTGCCCAGTTACCAAGAGAGAGATCTACGGTCCCATGTTCGATATCCGACAAAACTGGACATTCTGAAGTAAAATGGGAACAGTTTTCTTCTATTTCTGCTCTGGTTTTTTTAACCTACATTAACTCTATTTTCAAATCCTTTTACATAGAATGGTATCGATAGAATAGATTAAACTACAAACACGAATCGAGAAACGACAGACCTTCCCTGCGCCCAGGATGACATAACGCTGCAAACTGGTATGAAGTGCTCGTTCAAAGCGGAGTAACTTTTGCATCAGTTGGCACCACATTGTCATCATGAACGCAGGAATGATTTCTTTGAAAATGTCTAAACATTTTCCATTATGTTTTATTTTCTTTAACTACCTGAAAACTTCAACCACGGCTTGAGAAGGTCTAGAATAATACCCTTGATGCCCGTGACTACGACCACTTATTTCAGTAGGAGCACATAAATAATCAAGATGCGCAATTGTGGGAAAAAAATCTTGATAAAAAGGACAAAAGGTTCAAAAGAGGTGCTATCAGCAATGTGTATGAATGGATTGGATCTACTTGACCAGAGGTAGAATTCACATACCAGATGTTAACAGCCATCTATGGTAAAGTGCTGACAAATATAATCCATGATTTTTGCCCTGGCAGGACGGAGCCTAATTTCGGTTCGCTGTACTTAGGTTAGTAAGATCAGCTTTTATTTATATATCATTACTTCTATACAGATAGTAGATATAAATAACTGTTAACCTGAAACCGTTGGTTAGTGACCACACCCTCGTAACTTCAGCTTGTCCAAGCTGAATTTTCCAGGTTGCGGTATAGCGCGGTTTTATTGAATCTGACCCCTGCTATTTAGATGAATAAAAGTCTGATTATTCCTACTCGGATTTGCACGTGCTTTTATAGGAATGGATAACAAACGGCATTGAATGAAATGTATATTTTGTTAATTGATAAATATGTCGGTAATTGATATTTAAGCCTTTTTTCTACAGAGGTTAAATTCAGGTCAAATAAACAAAGGTATGTGTTCACTTTCGCGTGAATCATTTTGGTTTTTGGATACAGTTATTTGCACGCGTCTAGCCAGCCAGTTGAATACAAGCCAGGCCTTATCTGACTGCTTTAATATGCTAGTAATAACTTTTGATTGTCGTTCACAGCCTCTTTCAGTTAACATAAGTTTAACAATCTGAATTACGTGAAAGGTTCAATTAATACATGGTGGAGTTATGAGAACAGTTAAAGTTTCGAGAATTGTAATTCTCAATGACTCAAACAATAAATCTTGAAACACGTAACAAATAAACCGTATTAAAGGCTATTATTAAGAAATGATCGAATTTGTGGCAATATGCTGGAGAATCACCTTAGTCCAGAAAGACATTTTCTTAACGAATACCCTACCACGTGTACATGCGTGCAAAGCGGGCCATAATTTGCCAATTTGCCATAATTTGAATCATTTTGGTTTTTGGATACAGTTATTTGCACGCGTCTAGCCAGCCAGTTGAATACAAGCCAGGCCTTATCTGACTGCTTTAATATGCTAGTAATAACTTTTGATTGTCGTTCACAGCCTCTTTCAGTTAACATAAGTTTAACAATCTGAATTACGTGAAAGGTTCAATTAATACATGGTGGAGTTATGAGAACAGTTAAAGTTTCGAGAATTGTAATTCTCAATGACTCAAACAATAAATCTTGAAACACGTAACAAATAAACCGTATTAAAGGCTATTATTAAGAAATGATCGAATTTGTGGCAATATGCTGGAGAATCACCTTAGTCCAGAAAGACATTTTCTTAACGAATACCCTACCACGTGTACATGCGTGCAAAGCGGGCCATAATTTGCCAACAATTTGCTACGTTTTGTGATCCTGAACGCAGGACAGTATTATATTATAGATTACCTCTATTACAGGTGGGTGTTTGTCCGTTCCAGGTGTAATCAGTCAGACATATCCTTGACGAAGACCCCACAAGAGCATACCCCGTGTCACACGAATACGTGACCACTGACCCGGATGTAAACCCCTCCGATATGTTCACGTGTCCGTTTAATGGCGGATCGGGCTCTGAGCAACCTGAAATATTTTGAAAGATCTGTCGTCAGTGACGCGGCTTGTGGAAGTTGAAGTGTACTCAAGATTTCCCAATGTATCATCCCGCTCTAAAAGCATCTAATGGGGAGGATGGGGGATATCTTGGCTACTACAGTTGAAAACATCGTGAAAACGACCATCATTCCGAAAAAAAATCATTCCAAATCACTCACTCAGCGCTCCATTCATTCATTCCAAACACTTAATCAAATCGATCAAAAAGCTCAAAATGACTTAAAAAGATAAAATCAACAACTACCTTCAAAATAAATAAAGCAATAACTAAACCGTTTTATCTCCGACATAATTTTTTACGCGTCTGATTGGTTCTTGAAGAAATAAGAAGCTATTTATTTAATGTGTATGCATATTTTATTAAAAGGAGGTAATTAATATCGCTAATTTTGTTCAGTAAATTTTGTTCATACTGAACAAAATTATCGATATGGAAGTACATGTACCTGCCTTTTATTTCACTCAAACTCACTCAACACACTCATTCAACCCCATTCTAAAATCATTCCAAAATCATTTATATTGTCAATTTTACGATTTTGTTAACTGTATAACATGGTCTTTTCTCTAATAAGCCGATTGGGAGGATCTCCATTTGCTATCAAAGAAATAGCTGCATTACAGCTAGAGGAGATCGCTCAATCACGAGGAATCAGGGTCCATTCCTGAAAATTATTTATTTTCTTCGTGAGTGAAAAAGTATTTTTTCTAAACGGTTAACGTGTTAATTATTTCCAATTCTAAATAGCTAGTGTGTTCCCTCTTTTACGTCGATGTGTATGCAAATGCATTTTTGCGAACATGTTGCTCCGCGAATGGTCATGCAAAAATAGACAATCAGTGACTTCCTTCTGTGATGTTGAAAATGGAGATCTGTTCCAACAGAGATCAAGCAGTAATTTAATTCGTAAATTTGATATGATCAAAGGAATACCATTCTAGACTTTAAAAATCTACAATCGGCCTACACGTTCGGGCCCTACCAGACTGTACAATCCCAAAAGCCAATACTTGTCGTATTCCTCAGTTTGAAATGAAAAGCGTAAACGTATTCGCGGATTTAAAGCATAATCTTTTTTAAAATAAGAAGAATGTATAAAAGGCGATGGATTGGTTTGAGAAATTTTCCGTCAATTTATTTAGATAAGTTACGTTACTGATAAATCTTAGATTTCACAATAAACCTCGAGCTTATATTCATTTACCCATTTCTCTTGCGGTGTTTCAAAATAATGTGTCAGAATAACAGCCAACTCGTTATTCTTTTTGCCTTTTATAGTAAATGTCTAAGAAGTACAGAAACCGCTGAAGACATGACAATTATTGAAAGTACTTAATTAACAAAAAACGTTGATATGGATATTGGACAGGCGGCATGCCTTTAAAGCTTTGGCCTGTCTAGTATTATGAAAGTATGATAACCGTCTTCGACTTTTACCTGTGAAAACAAAAGAAAAATCCTTTTTAAAAAAACATAATCAAACCTATACGGAAATGTTATCTTATGAAATTATCTTAATGGAACTATTTAATGCACATGCATAGAAACATTTCGAACTTACCTTTTTATTCCTTATTGAATAAACTCTTTATTACAATTTTTGAAAGTCGAAACTGAAATTAAATAACTGATGTACCTTCAGTACACGTGGGCGCCGTACCGCTCCAACCGGAACTCTGACAAGTCCGGGTACCAGTACCGGATATTGCGTAACCAGCATTACACGTGTATGTTGTTATCTGGCCCTCGATAGTCTGACTTGGGACGGTAACCACACCGTTTGTAGGATTCGACAAGCCGCCACAATCTGTAAAACCAGCCGAATATAAGAGTGCAATTTAGATCTATGCTTTATTATTAAAAGGTAAATGGAAAAATACTATGACCTTTATTTTACACTGTGAAATTTATACTCATCACAATCAAAAACTTTCCAAATCAATCGCTCAGCACTCTATGCATACCCCTCAAAAACACTCCAAAATAGTTTTTTTTTTAAAAATCGAAATCTTTTAGAAGTATTGAAATTTTAATTAAATCGATAAAATTATTGCACATTTTCTTTGGCTAGTATGTTTTTAAAGCATGTTACTTGTCCGCGTGTTGGAAATGAAATGTCGCCAATATCATCCCATTTTACGAAATAACTATTGAAAATATATTAACACCACCCACTGCATCCCCTCTTAATTACATTCAAACTCGCTCCTCCAAACCATTCAATTTAATTACGAAATCATTCCAAGAATTTTCAAATTTAATAAAATAACGATGGTATTAACTGTACGACAACATTTCTTTGACCGATTTTAAATTTTGTTTTCTACCATTTTTAATGTCAATAGTAATTTAAACTTTTTGAATAAATTTCTTTAGACAACAAGAAAACATTCTAAATGTACTCAATAAGGGCTAGCAAGACTGTGTATGTCTTCATCATTTTAGATATTCCGTGGCTAGTATTCAATGTTTTGTGTCAGCCTTCATCTAACTATTCCAGTGATTAACTTCATTTGAATAACTTTGCTATTCATTTAAAATATGTATCAGGTTTTATTATATGTGATTTTCTGTGTGAACTTTCATGTCAATTTCATTTTCATCACCATTTTTTTTTCACTAGCGAGGTTTCGTCCAATTGAATGTCTAATGATGTAAGCTGAATGAGTTACCTTTTTATTGTAACTAGAATATATTTTATCATTATTATAATTATTAAGACTGTCAAGTACAGATCTACGCTCTATATAGGCCTAAAAGGTTTAAGTTGTCGGAAATGACCAATTTAGAGTCTCACTGAACTAATAAAAAAACTTTTAACATAGTGAGGTTTTTTTTTTATTATTTTTAAATACCTAATTCTACCTTGAATTACGGGATGTTTGACAAATGTAAATTGTACAGAAAGAATCAGGGAGAAAATAAACAAAAAAATATATAAACAAATCAATGTTTCTTAATCATTTTTGGCGTATCGGAAGCCTTTGTTAAAGAATTGGCTTCGCTAAAACATGGGCCGTTTGCGTCACTAAAAGCTTATATGAGTCTATTCCATATACATGTGCAAATACATATTGCTTATTTTAAACTACATTAATACTTATTTTAGAACACGTATTAAAGTTTGGATAAACCATCTTACCATTCAAGCAGGAGTCTTGGCTCGAGTCGTAAACTGTGGAAGATGAGCACGTGCAAACCGTAGTTCCCGACCCATCGTCCAAACATGCCGCATTTGTTGTCTGACAGTCGGACGCACTTGAACATATACTGTTGTACGCATTCAAATCTGACAAAAGATGGAGAGAAATGTCATTATCTATTTAATCCACGTTCCTGGATTATGTTTGATCATGCATTCCATTGTCTGTAGTGTTTTGTTAAATTTACGCGTCAAAATATTTGAAATCTCTAAAAATTTAAAAACTATTTTCATGAAAATTGTCCTACCTCTTTGGGCAGGTGGCACAAGACACTCTAACCGTTGGACTGTAAGCTCGTTTCGACTAACATCTTCACAGATTTGCAAATGAATTTGTTGGTGATCTGATTTTTTTTAAAATAAGTAAAAATTGGAGTCGGCTATCATATTTATAGGCAGCTTTCAAAAATTATATTCCAACGTTCATAGTTGGAATGGATAACTTCTCGATTGTGGAATCGGAAAAATGACTGTAACCATATACTACACAATCTGAGGGTACTGTTAAAAACAAGTATCTTTTTTAAAATCTTAACACGTTTTTGTTTCATCGATAGTTAACCAACTACCTATAAGAAAATCAATTTCATGCTCACAACTTCATAGATGTCTCGGTTTTACCACATCGAAGGCTTGCCCACTCTTTAACATATGGTCTCAGTTTTAACTTGAATCAAAGCAGAACTATTATTTTCATCTGGTAGTTTTGAACCTTGATACATACTTGCCAAGCATGTTGGTCCAGAGCTCCATGACCCTCCAGCCTCACAGGTTATGGTCGCACCGCCACTGAGTGTATACCCGGCGTTACATGAATAGGTAGCAGTGGATCCCACAACCGTCCCTCCAGGATAGCTAACACTACCTCCAGCAATACTGGGTGGGGTACCGCAATCTAAAAAAAAAAGATTTTTGTAACACAAGGTCATACATTTATAAATACACAAAAATGTTACTATGAATGTACATTTCCAGCGTTACATGGATAGGTAGCAATTGAACCTACAATTGTCACTGCAGATAGCGTACACTACTGCCAGTAATACTCGGTGGGGTACCACAATCTAAAAATAAAAAGAATGACATTTGTAACACAAGGTATAGACATTTGTAAATACAAAAAGATCTATAGATAGAAAAAATGTATCTATGAATGTGCATACCCAGCCCGACTTAAATGGGTAGCAATGGAACCTACAACTGTGTCCCAAGGGAAGCTTACCGCAAGTAACACTTGGTGGGGTGCCGCACCTAGAAATACAAGGCAAGATGATAAAACGGGGTAGTTACGTTTTAAGATACAAATATGTGTATCTATAAATGTGTACACACAGCATTACATGAAAGGGTAGCAGTAGATCCCACTATCGTAACCCTATTGTAGCTCACACTTCCGCCGGTACTAGCGGAAGGGGTATCACAATGTGAAAAAAAATCTCGGGGTATCCACACTTGTTAGACTGTAATAGCATTTCGAATTTATATGAGAGTTGTTTTACATTGTTTAATTTGCTGAATAGATCTTGATTTAAAAAAAATATTATAGGCCTACACTATCTGGAGTTGATATCCTGTCCTCAAAAGTCGCAAAAATGTGTTTTACATATTGATACGCCCTTAAAGATACGCGGTATATCACGTGCGCATTGTTTTTCGACCGTCTTTGTTTCTGTTCTTGTTTATTCCCTTTTGATCCCATAAAACTTTTTAAATCGACGATAACCCTATATTGGTTAGTGATATAAACGTCATATTTCACATGCGTATTACTTGTTACATAAACTGTTTGATTCAAGGCCATTAATCAAGGTCAAGATCATTTACGTGTCAAATATTTTGGAAAAAACAGCTTTAACATTGGTTTTCCAATAGCAGCATAGGCACAACACCAAAGATGAGTAGCTTAGGCCCTTATCCCACTCTGTTTGATATCAAAATTGTTTAACAAGGTCCGACGGTGCGTATCCATGCTCACCCAAATCAAATTACTCTTAATATTAAAAACCCAAACCTATTTGACATGTTGGTGTGTTGCTATCCCATGTCCCGTCGGACTGACACAAGATACTGGAAGCACCAACAATACCGTAACCACTGTTACACGTGTACGTAGCTGCAGACGAGAATGTCGTCACTGACGCTGAATATACACCGTTACTGATCGCCGGTGGGGTACCACAATCTGTCAACATAAACATAAAATTATACCATAGAGAGGGGACGAACATATTTTAAGTAGGCTACACATTAATCAAGCTGAAGTTTGAAGGTTTTGGACACTCAGCTAAAGGCAAAAGGTACCAAAGACAAATGCCTGTATAATATTGAAATATAACTAGCAATTTAGATAGCCTCGTTCGTTTTGCTAGTGATCTTATTTTCAACCAATTCAGTCCCAAAGTCGAAATTACTAGATGAATCTCAGTGGAGAATAAGTTAATAGCATCTTAATATCCTTAATCGAACACAAGAAGCACATGAGGCAACTTCCATCGATAAATTTAGCAACTCTATTATGGAAAACCATGAAAAAAGTAAATATTTTGCACATTTCTATTCATAATAAATAAAGACTAACCCACCTTTCGGGCTACAAGAGGGAGCACTTCCGTCCCAGTTTCCGTCAGCCCCACATGTCCTTGAACTTGACCCCACCAGGTTATATCCAACTGTACACGCGTATGTTGCCGTGTCCCCGTAATTTGTACCGTCAGTTGTCGAAACAATGCCGTTAGAGGGATTAGTAAGGGACCCGCAATCTGTAGAATAAACATGTATCTAAGGTTTTTATTGGGTAATTGATACCTACTTCTGTCATTTATATGAATGAAAAATGATAATTTTCTACTCGCTATTGCATGGATAACATAAGAACGGAATCTTATGTCATTTTCGGTGTGTGAATTGATAAGACACGCAGTAATTGAAATTCAAATATTTTTTTCCATAAAGGACATTCTCAGGTAAACGAACTTAACCCCACTTTATTTTATTATATAAAAGTGTTGTTTTTAGAGTGATATTTTTATAACATCGTGATAACGTTTATGTCTTAAAAAAGATTTTAAAAAAGAGGTCTTACTTACCCAAGTATTTTATATTTACCAATATTTATGCTAACGCCTAAAACTGAGTCTAATTATGAGTCGTAAATTCAAACAAGGACTCTCAATATACATATGTATATTTGGGATCCTTGATTCCATTCATATACACACATCAAGTAGTTTCAACATTCATAATCAATTCATGACTCTTTTCCTTCAAAATTACTGTTAAAATGACCAGAGTATACTGCACTGAAAACGTCGAGTTTCTTTAAAAGGACAAAGGTGTCGTGAGAAAAATCACATGTGCAATTGTTTTCAATGTGTACCGGGAAGCCTAAATCATCAGTTTTATTCTAATTCAGATTTGCTTTATAGCAAAAATACACACCCCTTCAGAGCAAAACACTCTTAATGTCCTAATTTGCGTTTTAAGGTAGCAATGGACACATGGCGTCATTTTTTTCCACCCAATGAATTTTTTTCTTGTTCACATATGTTGTAGATTAACATTGTCTAGTCATTATATCAAAATTTGAAGGTACCTTTCCATGGTCGTTTTCATGCTTGAGTTATCTGCCCTTGAGTGGTATTGGCCATTTTTCAGTAAAAATTTTATATTCGTTTTAGGTCTAGTATAAACTAAGTACTAGCTAATAGCTATAAAACAAATACATTTTGATAGACCTTATACATGTACACAATGGACGTTGCCAGGAAATTTTCTCTTTGATCAATTGCATTTGCACAATTTGCATTCAAAAGTTAATCAAAGTACTGAAAGTACTGATAAGTTGGAAAGCGTTCTAGAGACGGTGACCCCAAGCTACTAACGAAGCTGACGCCTCCCGCCCACCACAGGTAATTAAAAAGACATCTCGCCTTTGACAATGTATTTCAACAACGAAAATCGCTATACTGGCCTGAATCTGATGAAAGAAAAAAGATTACAAGAGGGCCAGAATGGCCATCAACCGCTCACCTGAATTCGATAGGTCCAGTGCATCTTATCCAAGAAACTTTCTGGCAAAGATTAATTCAAATTTGCCTTATTGTTGAAGTGGAGACATTATTCGAATTATAAGCAGTCATAATAGACCCTGCCAACCCATTCATTACAGAGGAGACTCAACATTAGCCCTTCCCTGCCACGCCCATATTTATGGGCGAATGAAAATTTTGCCAACAATATTTGAAGAGGGTCATCAAAGGAACATTCATGTAAAGTTTCAGTGAAATCTGCCCTGTGGTTCAGGAGTAGATGTCGTTCAAAAATTTTGGGCTCAAAATTAGCCCCGCCCTGCCATACCCATAATCATTGGCCAATTAGAATATAGCGACAATTTTGAAGAGGGTCACCCAGGGAACATTCTGGCAAAATTTCATTTAAATTGGCACAGTGGTTTAGGAGAAGAAGGGGTTTTAAGAAAGTTGACGACACACGACGGACACACGACGGACGACACAGCCAGGGTGATCCTGAAAGCTCCCCTTGAGCACGTTGTGGTCAGTTGAGCTAAAAAGAAAGAAAATAATACGGACCATACAGCCAACTAATGGACGCACAGGCGAACACTTATACACTCAAACAGTTTTTATATCATTTTTCAAATGACTTCTGCTCCAATTACATTTTTAATTACAGATGTCGCAAAGTGGACATCAACAAGTGATTTGTCCATGATGAAAAGCTATTTTCGCAGGGAAGTATTTTACTTCAAGAGTTGGAATCTCAAGAAAATTTTTGGACGAAGTTCAATTGTGATTTCGACCTTTGTGACTCCAAAATTGGGCACTTTCTCGGTTCATTGATATCATTTGTGTCAAGTTTTATGATTAGGGTCAATTGGTTGTTCAGTTAGAGTGGAAACTGTTAACAGTTAAAGTTTACTGATGGCCGTTACATGAATGACCCCGAAACATTAAGGCATTTCTTTGGGTCATGGGCAATATTTGTGTAAAGTTTTGTTATTGCAGGTCAATTGCTTCTCCGTATATCTAGCGGAAAGCAAAAGGTCAATGGACTGAGAGACAGACATGATGAAAGCAATATATTTGCTCCTCTACTTCTTAGTTGGGGGGGGGGGGGTTACAGTTAATAACATCGTGATTTTATAAGGTGAACGATTTTGGAATGATTTAGACATGATGTTGAATGAGTTAGCGGAGCGAGTTTTGAGTGAAATTTAATGGATGGAATCCAATGTCGCTTATTATGTTCAGGTTGAACAAAATCAGCGATATATGAAACCTTTATAAAATATGTATGAAAGTTCAATTAATAGCTTTCTATTTCGTCAAGAACCAATCGGACGCTTTAAATTTCAATTATGTCAGTGATATCGCGATTGGGTTCTTGCTTAATTCATTTTGAATGTACATGTTGATCTTATTTTTTTAAAAAAAAAACTTTGAGCGTTTTTGAATGGTTTGAGTGAGTGTTTGAAATGAATGAATGGAGCGCTGAGTCAGCGATTAAGAATGTTTTTATTGAGATGAATGTCGATTTCCCGATGTAACTAACTGTATGATGGTGCTCTTAAACGTGTTGATGTGTAAGAATGCGAATAAAACTAGTTGAACTAGTTGGTTTGTTTCCAATGGCAAATTGTCTTGGTGATGGAATGCAATTGGGCAAAGATATTCATAATTCAATTAAAGATGTGGTGACAAGGGTTTTATTGGATGAGTATTGGGTTTTTACAATTACAATGAAACATTCGTGTAGATAACTGCAATATGACGGAAAACAAACGACAATATGTTGCAAAAATATGTATTAACTTTAAAAGTGTATCATCACTTTAAGAAAAGATTTTTATTTCGTAGCTTAGACAGAAATGTCAATAACACCTTGTCAAAAGTTAAATGTGTAATAAAGTCATTCAGAAAAAGAAACTAAACATTTAAAAGAAGCTATAACATAATTCTACGAAAAACAGGTCGCGACCTAACCAAATAAGCAGATCACGTGATTGGTCTGTGCTATTGCCACAATACTGAGAAAACAGATCGCGACATTACCAAATAAGCAGATCACGTGATTGGCTAGTCTTATTGTCAATTGCTGACCTTATTGGACTAGATTTATCACATGATTTCCAAATATAGTGATGCAAACATGTGATACTAATATATTCGTACGCAATTTTCAATAAATATCGTTTAAAACATAGATTAGCGTGTTAATAAAATACATGAAGTGATAGTTGTGTAATTGTACAGCATTATTACTTTTTGATGAAATAAACTGTATGGCTTTGTCAAGTTGAGGTATACAAAATAGGCCGAAGTGTATTCACATCCTGTTCACGTGATATGAGTTCTCAAAAAACCCGAAATGAAATTATCTTGTGTTCATTTTGCGGTTTTGTTAAATCTAAGTTGGAATTGCTCCGCATTCCAACTTAAAAATGCACTAATTTTTGTTATTTTACAGGGTAAAAATGCCACAAAAATCTATTTTTTGAAGAAATTACCCAATGAATTTTTCTTATTTTCCGATATGTTTTAACCCCATATTTTCCCTTTATTTAGAAAAAATCAGCATACCTTTCCATGCAAATAAGAATTTTTTTTGTTATTTTACAGTGACCTCTCCTAATTGAATGACGCTTGTAACGTATTTTTATTGTTAAATTTAATGATCCAGACATTCAGTTGATATCAAATGTTGAAAAGAAGCTAAGTTATGAAATTTTACCATCATCATTCTACGTTATTTCCATAAGCAGAACCTCACGAAAACCGGTCTTTTTAAACAACGCGCAAAAAGAGCCGTTAAATAAACGAAAACCCACTTCCGGTTTTAAGAGCTTGGCGGCGGCTGTCCATTGCCACCTTAATTGAAACTCCGCAATGTCTCAAAATACCTCCAGTTGAACTAACTTCCTGTAAGAAATAAACTCTGTTCGCCAATGGAACAATTAAATCTGGATTTTCTGCATTTCTATTATCTTCCCATTTACAAAGTCGGTGTGTAAAATCAAAGTACTGAAAGTCCTGATAAGTTGGAATGCCTTCGTGAGACGGTGACCTCAAGATACTAACGAAGCTGACCCCTCTCGCCCGTCACAGGTGATCACATTGTTCGTATCGTCATTTGACGGGCGTATACAAATCAATGTATTTCAACAACGAGAGACGCTTAAACCTCTGAATCACTATACAGGCCTGAAACTGATGAAAGAAAAACGATAACAAGAGGGCCAGAATGACCCTAAACCGCTCACCTGAATTCGATTGGTCCAGTGGATCTTATCCAAGAAACTTTCTGGCAAAGATTCATTCAAATATGCCTAATTGTTGAATAAGAGACATAATTCGAGTTATAAGCAGTCATAATAGACCCTGCCAACCCATTCATTACAGAGGAGACTCAAAATTAGCCCTACCCTGCCACGCCCATATTTATGGGCTTATGAAAATTTTCCCAACAATATTTGAAGAGGGTCATTAGAGGAACATTCTTGTAAAGTTTGATTGAAATCTGCCCAGTAGTTCAGGAGATGTCGTTAAAAAAATTTGGGCTCAAAATAAGCTCCGCCCTGCCATACCCGTATTTATTGGCCTGTTAGAATATAGCAAAAATTTTGAAGAGGGTCAACCAGGGAACATTCTGGCAAAATTTTATTGAAATTGGCCCAGCGGTTTAGGAGATGAAGAAGTTTTAAGATAGTTGACGACGGACGACGGAGTCAGGGTGATCCTAAAAGCTCCCCTTGAGCATGTTGTGCTCAGGTGAGCTAAAAAAGAAGAAAATAATACGGACCATACAGCCGACTAATAGACGCACAGGCGAACACTTATTCACTCAAAACAGTTTTTATATTATTTTTGAAATGACTTCTGCTCCATTTGAGTTATCAATAACACTTTAATTAGAGGTGTCGCAAAGTGGACATCAACAAGTGATTTGTCCATGATGAAAAGCTATTTTCGCAGGGAAGTCATTTACTTCAGGAGTTGGAATCTCAAGACAATTTTTGGACGAAGTTCAATTGTGCTTTGACCTTTGTGACTCCGAAATTGGCACTTTCTCGGGTCATTGACAACAGTTGTGTCAAGTTTTATGATTTGGGTCAATTGGTTGTTCATTTAGAGTGGAGACTGTTACTGATGACCGTGGCATGAATGACCCCGAAACAATAGGGCAATTCTTTGGGTCATGGGCAATGTTTTTGTAAAGTTTTGTTATTGCAGGCCCATTGCTTCTCCGTTTATCTAGCGGAAAGCAAAAGGTCAATGGACTGAGAGACAGACATGATGAAATCAATATAATTTTGCTCCTCTACTTGTGAGTTGGGGGTACAGTAATAACATCGTGAAATTGATAAGATGAATGATTTTAGAATGATTGAGGATGATGTTGAATGAGTGAGCGGAGCGAGTTTGAAGTGAAATTTAAGGGAGAGAATCCAATGTCGCTTATTTTGTTCAGGATTAACAAAATAAGCGATATATAAAACCTATATAAAATATGCATAAAAGTTCAATCAATAGCTTTCTATTTCGTCAAGAACCAATCAGACGCTTTAAATTACAATTATATCAGGGAAATCGCGAATTGGTTCTTGCTCAATTAATTTAGAATGTACACGTTGATCTTATTTTCTTTTAATTACATTGAGCGTTTTTGAATGGTTTGAGTGAGTGTTTGGAATGAATCAATGGAGTGCTGAGTGATCAATTAAGAATGTTTTTATTTAGATGAATGTCAATTTCACGATGTACTTACTGTATGATGGTGCTCTTAATCGTGTTGATGTGTAATAATGTGAAGAAAACAAGTTGAACTAGTCGGTTTGTTTCAAATGGTAAATTGTCTTGGTGGTGAATGCAATTGGGCAAAGATATTCATAATTCAATTAAAGTTATGGTGGCAAGGGTTTATGTGGATGAGTATTTGGTTGTTAAAATGAAACATTCATGAAGATAACTGCAATATGACGGAAAACAAACGACAAAATGTTGCAAATATATATATTAATTTTAAAAGTGTATTATCACTTTAAGAAAAGATTTTTATTTCGTAGCTTAGACAGAAATTTACAATATAACACCTTGTCAAAAGTTAAATGTGTAATAAGGTCGTTCAGTAAGAGAAACTATACCTTTTTTAGAAGCTATAACATAATTCTACGAAAAACAGGTCGCGACATTACCAAATAAGCAGATCACGTGATTGGCTAGTGCTATTGCCACAATACTGAGAAAACAGATCGCGACATTACCAAATAAGCAGATCACGTGATTGGCTAGTGATATTGTCAATTGCTGACCTTATTGGACTTGACTTATCACGTGATTTCCAAATATAGTAATGCAAACATGTGATACTAATATATTCGTACGCAACTTTCAATAAATATCGTTTAAAACATAGATTAGCGTGTTAATAATATACGTGAAGTGATAGCTGTGTAATTGTACAGCATTGTACAGCATTATTACTTTTTGATGAAATAAACTGTATGTCTTTGTCAAGTTGAGACATACAAAATATTCACATCCTGTTCACGTGATATGTGTTCTCAAAAAACCCGAAATGAAATTATCTTGTGTTCATTTTGCGGTTTTGTTAAATCTAAGTTGGAATTGCTCCGCATTCCAACTTAAAAACCAGTTAAACTCGAAATGGTGCCCCGAGGACAATTTATATATGGACGCGTATCTATAAGCCACTGCTATATGGAAAAGACCCGGTACCAACTTACGGTCAATAATCTATCCCAACATTTGCTATCCTAAGACGAGTGACACATATTATATCGTTACACCATGAAGTCGTCCTCATGAAGAACACACCATATCGCGTGTCAGGTAATTTCTCTCTTTTTCTCTCTTTTCTTAATTTTCATTTAATAACGCACACTGAATTCGCCGTTGATTTTTTTTAAATTTTGATAAGTCTTAAATTGATTTGCATAACCTGGGTAAAAAGGTTTTATTACTAAGTGACGTCATTATGCAGTTTTTCCACGATATGTACAGATCATTTGTAAATAATCATACCTTTACTCTGACAAGTTGGTGCTATAGAACTCCACGTGCCGTCAGCCTGACAGGTCCTGGTGGTTCCCCCGGCTAGATCATGTCCTGTATCACAACTGTAGGTAGCTGTCTCTAGATACGTGGTACCAGTCACTGCCACCTGACCATTCGCTGGGTTCATCAGTGACCCACAGTCTAAACAATACATGTAAACAGCATTTATACTTAGATCGATCTATTCCGGGGCAGTGAAATTCTCAAGAAGGTTACACTCCTCTCACTCGTACTGCTACACACTACATGTATACGGTGACAAGAAAGTGTTCAGTTTAATCCATCAATATTTTTAATTATCATTACTATATTTTTGTCGAATTCCTTGTTCATAAGTAAACAGAATGAGACCGTCTCATTTTTCGTTTTGCTTGAGATGTAGGCAAGTTATTAACACCCGTAACGTACCAAGATTGTGGACCATTTACAGGTACAGTCAATCTTGCTCAAGCGACCACGTCTATTAAGCGACCATTTTTAGTAAGCCACCGTTTTCAAAATCCCCTTCTTTAAATGATACAATCCTTTTGAGTTTAAACAACAGATGACTATTGAGAAATTTATAATATAATACAGATTCTTATAAAATCTATGCCATGTGTCGATATTTGTGATCCCTGTGGGGAAAGGGGATGATCTGGGAAGTGCGTCAATTTTCTACCTTAGTCAGGCTGTGTGGAATGTGTAGGCTGTCTAGGGTCGAAATTTCAGATTCGGCTTATTTTTTTTATCTCAATCAAAAATTATCATTCTACCTTCCTAAATAAGACTAAGTGAAATGCGACATCAGATTGACCTCTACAGGACCCAATCTCTTTTTCAAATTGTGATTTAAAGGAGTTTCCAGATTATCCTTCTTGTGTAACGGATGACAATTGTTTTTTACCTTTAATGTTACAGGTTGGAGCACTTCCATCCCAGTTGGTACCATCACAGTTTCGTGTACCAGTTCCAACCAGTGTATATCCAGCATCGCATGTATACGTGGCTACAGACCCAGTGGTGGTAGCGGGTAGGTCAATGATACCATTGGTAGGTGCATTTAGCGCACCACAATCTGTAGGAAAAAAATTAAATTTCAAATCGGATTTAACGCAATCTTTAAGAGGGTCTTTTCTTTTTAGTCATATTGCGTCGCATGTAGCTCCTAACAATGGATTTCGGGTATTTCTATCAACAATGGTATCGAGACCTACGTTCCAGCTGCTCAGTGGGAAACAACTTCCGGAAAGGTGTGTGCCGCAGCCGGAGACCGAACAATTGAAAAGATGTAAACATGCGCTAGTTGAATCATCATGAAAAAGATAACCAATTTGTGTGTATTTGTTGAGTTTTTTCGTGACATATAATTCAAAATTATACCATTGATGATTAAGGAATTCACGAAAAATCATAGTCTAGTTTTAAATACACGAAATTAAAATTTACTCAACCTAGACTAGTGATCCAATCTCAAATTTTGAGACCAGGGAGGCCCGGTTTGTAATGGATGCAGACAACGATATTTTGCTTGCCCAATATCTAAGGAACATTGCTAGGCTTGTCTGCAGATTCACAACCCCTTTTGTAGGTCAGTACAGAGGTCAAAGGTCATGGAGTGCAAAACAGTAAAAAAATCATATTTAAGCACAAATTTTTAAGATATAATCAAAATAATTCAAGGTTTTTAGTATTATAAAACTATACATATGCAAATAGTATTCACAAGATTATATACTTGCAAAATAGCAGCAAATTGGTCCAAAATAAAAGATCAAAGTACTAAAAGTACTTCAGTTGTAAACGGAGAATGTTTGGATAAAAGCAACATAGAATACAACTTAAGCATACGGATGAATTCATGTGATACATTTTACAAAGTTATATTCAACACTCAAATATAAATGTATATATGGCTGTCCCCTTAGTCTATTGCTCGAACATAACCTTGAACTCTAGGCAGTTGAAAAACAAAATGAACATTTTTGCTCGGAGTAAAGCGAAGAGAAAAAAAAACAATTTTAGCATACTTCAATCTAAAGGATATTTTAATCATTGCACAGATATGAGCATCATTTGCTTATGGCTTCAATGCAACACAGGACAACATCGTAGAATGAGTGGTCAACTTTGTTAAAAGGTTCTGTAACTGGAGAACTATTGAATTAACAGGTTTACCAGTTGGATCGGTTCGAATTTATGCGCTTATTGATATGTTTCTAGGTTTCACGAATGTTTGTGGAAAATCGTACATGTGATGAGGTACACAACATTTGAAGTTTTGCAATTGTGTGAACCTTTAATTGCAGTTACATTGCAATGTAGATGAGATTTCAAAGGTTGCACGCCTTCCAGCTTCCAGGAAAATGCTCTTTTAACACCTCAGTGTTTTACTTGTTCCAGAATTTCTGAGATAGTCATTGGTTGCAGCAGTACTTAATTTTGCTCTAACAAGAATATCTCGAAGTGACTTGGGTAATTCAGTATGCTAGAACTTGTTCCCCAGGGAATATTTTCCTGAGTTAACTGGATGACTTAAGTTTGGACCAGTGTTTATCTATTATTGAGTGATGACTCTTTGAAGCGTTGTCCAAAGGAGCACTGTTGTATACAGATTCCTAAGGTTCATGCTGTAAGGTATTTTCCTTAAACAACGGTTCTACGAGATTAAAGACTAATTCTTAATCAAATTAACTAAACCATTAAGGATAAAATACAGTAACATTTGATACTTTTTAAAGCTCTGTTAAAATTTTACTCCATAAACCATTGAGGAAACCTGTGAGCAGGCTTAGAAACAAAAGCTGTCGGAGTACAGTGAAGCTAGACTATTCATGATGCTGGATAGTAACAAAAAATCAATATCGACATTTGAATTTCAATTAAATGAAAGACAAGAGTCAAGAATCTTTTTTCCAGAGGCTGATATTATGCTCGCAGAAGCATGTAAAAAGTTTCAAAGCAATAGCTTTAGTAGGAACAGAGATACAACTTATATAAAACAGTTGAACATAAAAACATAACCAAGATTTCTAAGTCCGAAAAGGGTTAAAAATCCCACTAAATTAAATATCACAGTACTGAATCTTTGTCTAGAGGCTGATATTATTGACAGAGAAGCACATGCAAAGTTTCCCAGCATTAGCTTAAGAAAAAATAGAGATAAAACTGATATACAATATTTTCACGTAAAAACTTAACGAGGAATATTCCTCTAAATTCAATATCAGAGTAATGAATCATTTTCTGTGGGCTAATATTATGGTCACAGAAGCATGTGTAAAGTTTCCAAATAAAAGCTTTAATAGAAACAGAAATATTACAGATAAACGACATTTGCACGTAAAAACTTAACCAAGATTTCTAAGTCCGAAAAGGGTTAAAATTCCACTAAATTCAATATCAGAGTAATGAATCTTTGTCTAGAGGTTGATATAATGGTCACAGAAGCATGTGCAAAAATTCAAAGCAATAGCTTTAGTAGAAACAGAGATTTTAAACACTTGCAAGAAAAAACTTAACCAAAGCATTATACCGACGCCGACACTGACGCCGACGCCTGGGTGACCGGAATAGCCCCTGTATTCTAAGAATAGTCGAGCTAAAAAGGGGGTTTTTTCGAATTTATTTAAGTTATTGTACTAATTAAAAAAAAACAAAAACAAAAAAAAAAAAAAAAAACTGCTCGACAATTTTCATTTATATTTCACACACTTTTTAGGGCATTAAAATCAAATCTAGTTCGTATTAAAAAGAATGTGTCATTATGCTTACCTGATAGCAATTCCCTTATTTTCGAGGCAATAGTATGTATCCTAAACACTGACATAGGAAATAAACATTGACAATATCATTTCGTGTTTATAAGCATCAATAACCAGTCGCGCCTTTATTTTACGCCGGTCACACGTTTGCATCTTTGTGCAGCTCTTATGAAATAATTTTACAGGCCTAAGTAATATATTATCTAAGCAAGATAAATGCCTACTCATGCTTTTTTAGAAACATTTCAACTTTTTCAATCCAAAAATTCAAAATAAGTTTGTGACACTTACAGTATCTTTAGTTACGACCAGGCTTGAGGATGTGACAGATAAGAAGGACTAGAATTAAAAAAGAGAAGAATAGGTTCTTTGAAGAAATTTCAGACAATGAGTAAAGAATGGGATTATTTATTTTTATTAGAAAACACAAGTGTATTTAAGATCAATTTGTGAGAAGCACGTAACAATGCTTATTCAATTTATAAGAACAGAGGCACTCTAAACTATTTGATCTGGATTTAAACAAGCAAAACGTGGAAATAGGGATGATTTTGTCACTGGACGACCAATACATTGGAAAAACAGCCTGAACATGGCTTTTGTAACTAGTGTTTGCCACCCGAAGGCGATAAAACAAAATAATTCATTGAGGTAGACTTGCAACATTGCCGACATCAGGAAAACAGTAACCATGTGCATTTCACACATTTTTCCCTAGTTGATGGTTTCGAAAAGTTCAAATAATGATAATTTAATAAAATAAAATGAATAAATAAGTAAAGTTTGCTCTGAATACACTCTTTTGAGGGTAATAAAGTTTAATATGGACCTTCCATTTAGCCTAGCTTACACTTGTCTTATGTAGTCAGAACGGCGCCTGTTAATCTTTAACTCTTAGTGTCCTGCAGCTAATAATATCGTGAAATTGACAAAAGGAATGATTTGGATTAAAATGAATGGGATGAGCGACTTTCGAATGAATGCAACGTTTTTGGTTGAAACTGGTAGATCCTATTTAATCACGTATTGTTACATAAATTAAGATCTGTGTCTTCACATACCGATCATACTTTTCAAAATTCACGCTGGTCAATGAAATCATTAAATGATTTGAGTGCTTCTAATTTCAAATTGATTACGAACAATTCCGGAACGTTGTGAATGATTCCGGAGCGTTTTTATTGAGATGGTTTGGAATACCAAGAATGAAGCGCTGGCCGAGTGATTCGATTCAGAATGAATGTGAGTGGGGTCTTTTTCACCAGGTCCCTAATAACAGTATGATGTCAATGCAACCATCGCGCGGTTAAACGGGAACTGTAAACCTTACAATTATTCTAACATAAGATCTGTTAGACTAGGCCAAAAGACACAAGTCTCAAATAACCGAAAAAACAAACAAACGGCAATAACAACCAAAGATAAAACTTAACAGATCTTCATCTATACGTGTAAGCATCAAGCCTGTTAGATTCTAGATTGACTTACTTTACTTGGTAACCAATTAGCATTCACCGTTTACTCATTGATTGATAGATTAAAAGTCTTTTTCACGTAAGAATCAACATGCATGCCTTATTTTGACATCCCTTGTGCATCAAACTTCTTTGCGTGCATAAATGCCATCTTCGTATGGTATACTGGTGTTGAGTGATGTCACGTCCATGGAGACCAATAACGTACCTTTGGAGAGGGTTTTGATTCAATTTTGAAAAATAACAGATAATAACATGTGACCATGCGTAAAGGGACCATCTAGGAAGTGCGTAAAGTGTCGATTCTAGTCGACACTTTTCTCACCCTAGTAATTTTCTGAAACAAGGTTGATCACACGTCTACCTTTCTATGAAAGATTTTTTTGAAAAATAAAGCTCTGGTTTGACCATTAATAGAACCAATCTCTTTTTCAAATGTCTATTTTACACAATTCCCAGATGTTCCTTTATCGTGTGACGGGTCATATATATATGTTTTATTAATTTTACTAAACAAGTTTCAAAAATATTTTCATGGGGATTATCAGACGTCGTCGGAATCAATATTTATATATATGGACCTTTATAAATACATGTATGCATATGTATGAAGCAAAATGCTCATAGTTTGTAATACAAATGATGATAAAAGCAAATTCAAATCATCTTGAATACTTTAACTTTTAGTAAACATAATGAATAAATGTGCTTAGGGTCAGTTTTGTAACACACAAAATGAAAACAAACTTAAATGCCTAAAATGTCAGTACTTTAGTTCTTTGATTTCAACAAAGGTTCCGAAATGCTCCTTATTGTTTGTGTAAACATTTGTTCTATAGAATTGAATAATTATTAAACTATTTCAGTCAATTATTCATAAAAAAAGCAGCATAACAGTCAGTTCATAGTGATATATTGCCGTAATAGCGTAAATGTACTTGATGACCTTTGACCTCAGTAATTTGCATAATAGATATTTCTTGGACTGCAGACAGGGCAGATTTTGTTCAGCAAAGGTTGATGAACAGTTTCTACAATATAACTTTGCTTTACATTTCGGGCCTCCCTTAAGTGATTTCTAGAGGTCTCCTGGAAAATAGTTACTTGTCACGAGTATTGTTCGATAAGGGCCTATTGTAACTCCTGTATATGTAACTTTAACTTTTTCTGTAGAGTATCAGGTATAACAGTAGATTTTCACTTGATAATTTCACTTTTAGTCTTATTATTTAATAGAATAGTCGTTTTTCGTATAAGATCGATTCATCTTAAACCGTTAGCACCTCGTGAAAATATAGCTCTTGTTGTTCACTCGATTAAAGTAACAAAGATCTTACACTGACACAAACAATTATCCTCTATATAAAATTCAAAAATAACCCATCTATCTGTTACCTTATATAAACTCGAAAAATTCTGACGAAAAGAAGTGACCTACCTTGAGCAGATGACAAGCGTAAGATTGCTTCAAAAACTATCAATACAATAAGAACTTTCATCCTGGGAATTCTTTAAATTCATTAAAATCTATTAAGTTAATTTCAACGGTTTATACTGCGTAAAAAATCATTATTTTTGATCGGTGTTGATTAGGCCAGGCCAAAAAATTAAAGGCGAGGCATGCAATACGGGAGTGTAAATGTGTAAATGATAAAACAATTGAACTAAAATAATGTTTTCAAGAGTTAGAAGTCCTACACTTCTATCCTCATGTCCTTCGCAAATGCCCTCCTTACAACCCCCCCCCCCCACACACACACACACATCCACCCAAAAAACTTTTCCCAGGATTTTTATAGTATTTAGAAGATCTATAACCGCTTAATAGCCACGTGTCTTATTCAAGATGTAGTTACGATGTTTTGATTATTCACCATCGCTAAAATCATAGAAAAGCGGAGCGGGCGTAGGACATCCATCTTTTGTCACAGTCCTCATATCGACTTAATCCTATGTATTCTGTAATGTTCGCCTTCTGAGTACGTATAAATTTAAAATCCTTGTTGTGCCTATGATGCCCTGAGGCTTACACCCCATGCTCTTGTTCCGATGATTTACATAAGTATACTTTAATTTCAAAAAGCAACGCCCCTAGAAGTATTATCGAGATACATTTTATGATGTTCTGAAAGCCATTGTTTAAGATACATATTTGGCAAGTGTGCTATGTAGATATTGAAGATTCCATTATCACCTGCAAACATAAAACAAAAGGTCTAAACTAAGTTATTGTGACAATATTTTGTATCTCATCTGTTCTAATTAATACTAAATTCGACTGACATGAAATGATGGGTGATTGAATGACCAAATAATTACATGCCATGTTATTAAATTTTATAAAGTTTATAACCCACAAAATTTCGTTCAATGGAGCATCTGACATCTGCGACTTATTTGTCAACAGATAAATGATTAAAGATTTAACGAGACCAAGAGAAACTTATTTGTGCTTTATGGTTTTATGGGGGAATAAAACGAATACCATATTAACAATATTAGAAAACGCGTAGCGAATGCCCAAATTGGTCGCTTTGTAAAGTGTTAGGCATTGTTTTTAAACTGGCACCCAACCGGTTAATTATTACACCCCTTTGTTTAAATCGAATTAAAATCTCTTGGAACAATTACTAAATACTATCATTATAATCTAAACAAAGCCGGTATTTTGTCTCTTGAAACTGTGTTGATCTTTGAATCTTAAACTTAATGCTTGTAACACATTTTATAAACACCGATATGAAATGCTGCTTGTAAATTGATAAAAAAAAAAAAAAAAAACCGCGTGTAACTCTGGCTTCCTTCAACGTAGATCAAATCAAGTACATATTGATCTTAGTTGAAATTTGCAAGAAAATCTATATTTGCTATCGTATTCTGTTTTCAGACCACAGTTGGTTCGTCGTCTTTACAACACTTAAATATCACCGTCATGTGAGCAGCAAATGACACAAATGCAGCCCTCCCGATTACCAACAATTACCATAAAAGCTCTAAAAGAACCCCGGGGCTCTATTAGAATCGTCGCATTTCAATTAGAAAGGGGTGGGCTTTTTCAGAAGCTACGCTACAAATCGATGGCTCAGTGCGAAACAGTTGTAACTGCATGTAATTGTATAGGCAGTTACAAATGTTTCGCGCTGAGCCATCGATATTTGTTAAGACATTGAAAAAATGGCAAATAATAAATAAACATGATCCGCGCAAAATATTAACATTTGATTGGTGAAAGGTGCATTATACCTCTGTTGAATATTTAGTGATCTTGATTTTGTGGGTATGGGCCTTTAAAGGAGATTTACTGATTTTGTAAGATCACATGGAAATGGTCGATTTCAACCACCAAAGAGGGGGGTAGGGTTTTATTTGAGCATGCGCCTCTATTAGAATTTTTACGGTATGTATACTATTGGCATAAAGTTAAGCACATTGTGTTTATAATTACCAATGGAATTTGTGGGTCTAAAAATCTGAAACCGATCTTCTTTGACAAAATTAAAATTATGATTTATTTCAAAACCAGATAAGAAACCATTTAATGAGTAAACTAATTGGTATTTTAACTTACATATGCGTGTTTGAAAAGTCGACTTCTACTTTCACAATTCATAGTCAATAATAAGTGGCCAAAATGCATCATATCTCTTAAAGAAACACCACACCATAAATGAAATTTTTAAAACTTTTTTCATTTCTGGTAACAGTTTTAGAATCATCCGCGAAATTAAATCTTTCAACTTCCGGTTAATGGTATGTAACGCCTCCCCTCTTCTGGAAGATTGCTTGGCACCTTGGGATCATCGAAGACACAATTTTATGTGTCTTATACATGAGAAATCCGAAAATCTTCTCCTGTACCTGATACATGTATTTCGATAAGATTCTCAATAACTAGTAGAAACATATGCCCAACATTTAGCCAATAATAAATATGCATATTTAAATGGACAAAAAGCGACAACAATGATGTTTATTGTTGTTGTTTTGTTTTGATTTTATGTGTGTCTGTGTATTTAGTCTGTTTGTTTGTTTGTTTATAGAAATTCTTTAAACATGAGGACCGCCTAAAGGTGCCCTCGCTCGGCTGTTAGGTGCTGGATGGTTGAAAAATATCTATGTCAAAAAAGGAGCATATTCGCACAAAACGCACACAAAACAAAAAAAATAACCCATCCACACCTTAATAGTATAGGTTGTTTCTATGGTAAACAAATGTTCTCAATTTCAAGTGAATGCCTTCAGTAACACCAGATATAGCACAAAATGTCAAATGTCTAACGTATTCCAAACATAAAGGCAGTAAAAACCGTTTCGTGCTGAGCCATCGAAATGTCGTATGTAAGTTGGGCGTATTGGGGATTAAACCCACGATTCCAGGACCGACAGAAAAATATTATTCAGCCGTTTTATGGGCACCTGTAACATAATTATTGTCTTTGGGGAAGAGGAATTTCTTCTTTAAATCGATGACTCCATTTTTCACAATGTTCTCCTTGATATAACTCTATACGTGTACTTTATAATGTCTTTAATGTCGAAAAGCGTGGAACCATTTAAAACGTTCACGAACCCTTTGTCACACTGAACGCATGATTGGTCTGATATTGTGTTGGCATAATCTAGCATTGGATCGGAAGTTAAATCACATGATTGTATTTAAAAAGACAAAGAGATTTAAACTCCATGCGATGATATTTATTTTAACAGTTCTTATATTTACATAGTTTTGAGACATTCTTTATAGGTGATATTTATGTGAATATTTTTGCGAAATTTTATGTAATGAAAATGCGGGAAGATATTAGAGATAAAATAGAATATGTGATTTTTTTAAGACATGAAAAGATTACTTCATGATTTAATGGAGGTAGGAAGCTAAAACTTCTATCACACTGTATGAATGCACGTAGCGGAAGCATACAGAGTAATAAGATTTTTAGTTTCATAACTCCATAATATCAACACATACTATCTTCCGATTTTATAATTTAAATTCATGGAGCAAAAATGTTAAAACTTATACCCAATGAAAAAGACTTTTTACGGGACTACTTTTTGTGAAAGCTTACAAAATAGATGGGTTATCAAAATATTTTTCATTGAGTGATAAAGGCATTTTTTAGCCAATAAGAAGACCGAAATCTTGATAGACATAATTTAAGATTAAATAATAGTGATGTTAAGTATTGAAAGTCATCAGGGAGAATTGTTAGCCGAAATGTCCCGCTTCTCAAAATCTCACAAAATGTTTTCGGGTGAGATTTTTCGTAAAATTCGAGATAGTTAACTTGTTGCAAAAATTTTATTCACTCTAAAGTTCTGCCATCTCCGAGCAACTTAGCATGAATTATCAAAATCATGATTTATTGTAAAATATAGGCTTCACAAGTATCAAATGTGAAATTTGATAATAAATAAAGTTAAATTTAATAAAAGTCATATAACTTATAATTTTCATTCAAAATAGGTCTCTCTTAAGCAAACTGGTTCGATATCAACATATCAAAAAATCAGCCTTGGTAAACGAAAAACGAAAAAAAAAAATCGAGAAAAATCAGTAATTCTGCACGAAATTTACAATGTCATAGCCAATGAAATCAAGGATTTTTCTATATTTCTTGCGCACATTTTCTCTTTATCATGACGTGAACTGTACGTCATAAAATCCCCTTTTGTGACCATAGATGTAAACGTCCGAATTCAAAGATACAATTTTGTAGCATAATGCAAGATCTGGAGGCGTGTATTCAGTTACCCTAAGAGCTGGGTCAAGATTTTACGAATTTACCTTCCGCTAACATAGAGAAAGCGTCGCAATTTTCAAAATGTATTAAAGTTGAACCACAAATTTTCGCAAGGATAAATTTAAACAATTAGCTATTCACGTATAGACTCGTTTACAACAGCCCTACAGTAAGAGTGACAAAACGGTGCAGATTGTTTGCGAATCATGTCCCGCTTTGCACGTGCACTTGCGTGCAAAGCGAGGCATAATTGGCAAACGGTTGGCACCGTTTTGTCTTCCTGAACGCAGGGCAGGTACAAGAATTCTTGGCTGGATTGAGAAGAGTACCCAGTGGAGTGTTTTTAGACGACCTCATTAAGAAAAAGAAAAAAAGTTCTACGAGATGCCACGCCAACTGTGGTGGCTTGTGGTACTGTGTTTTCCGGCTACCGTCAACGCTCAAGGTACATTAATCCTAATTTATGATTATAACTCATATGATTAATGACTAGCTAACACCTACTAATATATTAACCTTGGCTCAAATTAAGAGCAATTAACAGTGGTCGTTCTTGTTGTTATTGTTGTCAGCATGTTCCTGGTTTTAAAGGTAGGGTTACACATTACCTTTAATTGCCGCTTATTGTCAGATCTTTGTTACAAAGTAGATTTCCCAGACATTTAGAAGGAAACACTGTTTACATAAGAAATATAATTTCTGGGATGATTAAAAGGGATTTTTTCTGTCTTCTGTTTTTCAGTTTAATTACATTTATTAATAATGGTTTTAACAATGTATTTAAAGTACAACGTATTTTCGTCATTAACTATTTAAGAATTATAGAAAGTTAGTCATCGTTGTGAATAAACAGATGTCTTCTAGATGAGAATTTTTTAAACATTTTGAGACAGAGTTATTAGTTCAAAAACCTTGTCAGAAATCAAATTTAAAGAAATTCTAATACTCCTACAGACGCTTACTTGTCAAGTTTACATCTTGTATTAAAATCGGCTAAGTACTTTCTATTTCCAGTTGGACAGTGTACGGCGACCGCAGATTGTGTGCCAAACTCTGTTTGTATCGGTGTACCTAATGGAGAATGTTTCTGTTTAACACCATACGTGACGGCCGATGATGGAACCTCGTGCATTTATAGTGAGACATTTCATGTATTTTTTTCTAAACGGGACAACATTTAATGTCGAGATGCGTGTTAATATCACACAAGAAAAAATACAACCGACTACAAACTCACTCAAAAACGCCCCTTAATTCACAAGGACCAATGCAACTTGACGATAGCCCTGGCTAATTTACGGCTGTTGGTACCAAGGTCATCCGACATGGTCAATGTCATCTATCAAAGTCAAAACGTTGACAAAGCTTAACAAAAAAGCCTGAACATTGTCAATATTTCTGACTCAGTTCAATATACATCACTCAAATTTGAAACAATCTTTCATCTCAATGATATATATTAAGTGGTATCGAGACTCGTGTAATCTGGCGAGGTCGAAGACATCTTTGCAGACCAAACATGGGCAAAGCATAACCATATAACTTGTCTTTCCTGATTAATAAAACCTTTTAGACAAAATGCTATATTTGAAATGATAATAGATGATATATATTTATAACCACCTGCTGATACCAAGATCAATATGCCCTGTCAAGGCTAATGTCATAAAATAGATTCACAAAAAAAATTAAGACTTTTAAGAGAAAAAATTCTATATCATTTTATTAACAATAGAAAGATATAAAGAATATTGGCGTTCAAAAAAAAATAAAGAATGCGCAAATCGTATAAGGCAAAACTAGAAAAAATACATGAGTATTTGTTTATCTAAATATCATATTAAAATATTCTTTAAAAGAATTCGCAATGGTTATTATATTGTGTTTCGAAATAATTTTACCATATTCAATAATCATATAGCTATCATTAAAGTCTGATTCATTTACCCTGCAGGCTGTCAAACACCTCTAACTAATCCTACAAATGGGGCTGTTGACACTTCGGAGGGCAACAAAGTTGGGGCTACGGCTTACTTTAGTTGTGATGCTGGATATACACTAAATGGAGATGCTACCAGGACTTGTGATATCATAACGGGCGGATGGACTGGGACCGCGCCAACATGTGATGGTAGGACCTAGAACTGCAGGCAATGTTGCTTAATTTCGACCAGAAATAAGTTTACAGCTTTTTATTTTGACCAAATCAGATTCTTAAAATGTTGGTCTTGTACTGTAACTAAATGTTTGAGGATGATATTTAATTTAACTTAAATACATCGTTTAAACTAAGCGTTTGTTCATGTCTTTAATCTTCTTATAATTTCAATTAAAATGTATTAAGTGAAATATTACAAGATGTATACGTAATGATTTCTTAATATGTATTTTTATTTTATGCGTTAATTTTTTGAGCTTGCTAATATTGTTATGGATTACATCAGCGATTATCTCAAGCAAAATATTGAAGTTGTGAGAAACGGGGCTAAAAGAATCGTAACAGGTGCAACCAAATACCGTAACATTCAAACAATACTCTTTGAAGTCAATAAGAAAAGTCTAACCGGTAGATGAAAAAAAAAAACACCGCTTTTTTATTTCTTAATGATATAATAAATGGGCTTTCTGACCTTCCTACCCTATAAGACTTGTTCAGCAAAACGAAGTATAATTTTTGACCAAGTACAGCTCGAGGCTATAACTCGTTATCTCAACTCATAGACACTCTTCATCGAGCGAGCAGTTTAATAACAATCGCAACTCGTAAAGGCCAGACTCTGCACACAAAGTTGCGACTTGGATGTAGCTCTCTGAACCACGACTAACACATGAGAAATTAAGTTGACAACCCATTATGCCAATGTTAACAGGGTGAAACGGTTGGTCACTACCTAGTTTATAGTCATCGAAACCATAAAATACGTCTGAATTCTTTATCTAGCCTTTTTCATCAATCCTGTTAGATGCCGCATCCGTTCATATTGCTTTGAAATTCAAGCTAATGTTTACTCTCTGATAGAGATTTTGTCCAAAGTCAAATGAAATCACGGAATGAATTTTGCATTTTCGAAAACTTGAGAATCATTGAATTTTAGAATAGGTAAACCATTCCATTAATATACAAACAGATGTTTCACTATTCACCCCGCCTACCAATTCCTTTACCACTCCATCCTAAACTAGACAATGCGCAAGCATACTCTTACTTATCAAAATGGTAAGTGAGTATATCATCGTACTCCTTTTAATAAAATCATTACAGAAATGAAGCTCCGGACCCTTTCTATCCTCGTAGTCCAGTAAAACATTACGTTACTCTCCGTTCGATTAATGTAGTCCACGTCATAAATCGACACTTGGTAACCGAGGATGGACCTTTTTATGGTATTTATATAATTTCATATAGTTTATCGAGACCAGGATATATAAGCGAAACGCCTCTAAATGGCTCTTTCAACACTGAGTTACATACATGCATCGGGCTTTTCAAATTTGAAAAAATCATCCATCTTTTATAATCCTTACGCCACATTTTAGGATGTGTCTTTGTTTCTTCACAGAGATTGATGAGTGTACCAGCACACCATGTGAGAACTCTGGTTTCTGTCAAGATTTGGTGAACAGTTACGTGTGTATCTGTCCCAATGGTTTTACTGGAACACATTGTGAAACAAGTAAGTTGACCAAAAACATTGACAAAACAACTTCCCGTCAGTCCAAACTCTGGGATATTGTAAACAAGGTTTGCTAGATCCACGTGAGAATTATTGATATATTACTTTCTAGACGCCTTTTCATGGCCCAGTGCAACACCATTGTACGTGTTTATGAATTAATTACTGACACACTTATGTATGTATAGATAGACTGATCACAGTGAAAATCCCTAAATATATTATGTATGTCTTACCTCAAGTCTGCTTCACATTAATGATATTATTATTATAAAAGGTAAATCTATAGCTTGTTTTTAGGTGTACTCTATTGAAAAATTGCTTGAATTACAATTAAGTACTATTAGAGAGACATATTTTATCAATTAAAATAAATTGAAACATCAAACACATCTGCAATTTATTCATATAAAAGCATGTGCAAAGGTGAGTAGGAATTATCAAAATTTTGATTCATCTGAACACTGATCTTAAATATACATGTTTGATCCGAATGGCAGGGATCTAGTAAAGGCCAATAGAAATAATTATATGTAACTAAACTGTTGCAAATGTTCTCTCATAATTATTCTATAAAAGTCACGATTCTTTCCTTTGTTTAGATATAGACGAATGTGCTAGCACACCATGTGCTAATGATGCCACGTGTGTTGATGGAGTAAATGGATTCACGTGTACCTGTCCTAGCGGCTATACAGACACATTATGTGATGGAGGTAGGCCATGTTATGTATGTATTTTATATGGATTTACATGTACCTGTCCTAGCTGCTATACAGACACATTATGTGGTGGAGGTAGGCTATGTTATGAATGTATTTCACATGGATTAACATGTACAAATCCTAGCGGCTATACAGACACATTTTGTGATGGAGGTAGGCCATGTTATGTATGTATTTCATATGGATTAACATGCACTTGTCCTCGTGGATATGTGATGGAGGTAGTTATGTTCACGCGTATTTTATATAGATTCGCATGTACAAATCCTAGTGGATTTACAAACACGTTATGTTATATGATTATAATTGCTCAATAACTAATGATACCTTTTTACGAAAGATTTTACTAAAGCAGCAGATGCATCATGAATTTGTTTAAAATCATAATAGATATTTGTTCAATAAGTAGAATCTACTATTAAAAAACAATGAGACACATTTGTATCAAACCAAAAAGGGCCGAACACCTTAGCTGAATATGGAAAATATATGCGAAGGCCCCCGAAACTACCTTTTTTTCAAAAGTTTGACATCAATGATATTATATAGACTCAAAGAAGACTGACAGACATTATGACGGAGCTATAGACAGACAGAACTCAGTAAAACATGCTTAGACCTATATACCCGAGATCACAGGCATGTGCCCGAGGCACAGGATGGACAAATTTGATGAAACAAAGGCATTTACATCTACATGTGTTAGTGGTTTGTACAATTGAGATATGATTGGCGTAGTGCTGTTGCTTTTGTGTCGCATACAGTCTTCAGGACCCGGTACACTTCATTTTGCAAGTAACTCTACGAGCCATTTCTTCCACAGGTAGCCAAAACGGGTGGGGATAGTGTAATTTCACCAAAGATTGACCACAAAAAAATATTGTACTATTTTTTTATCACATGTATGATATAGACTATATTATGTATCGTGATAAAAAAAATGAATATAATGATTTTTTTGTGGTTAATATTTGGTAATAATATACTATCCCCACCCGTATTGGCTACCTGTGATTTCTTCCTTTCCGTTCTGTAGATGTAAATGAATGTGTCAGTAACCCATGTGTGAACGGTGTATGTAACAACTTGGTGGACGCCTACAGCTGTACATGTCAACCGGGATACACAGGCACAAACTGTGAGCAAGGTAAAGTTGGTACACGCTGAAATGACCACTGTTGATTTGAAACGCCATTGTCGTGTCCACAGGGCATTTTTAGCGATTTTTATGTATTACATGTATATATAATACATGTAAGACATAAAAATTGCTAAAAATGCCCTGTGGTGGTGTCATGTACGTTAGTAATGAAACGTTTCTACTTAAATATATCATACAATGTCCGTCGTGCGTCGCCCACAATTTCTTTAAACATCTTCGTCTCCTAAACCGCTGGACCAATCTTGATAAAACTTGGTAGGGATGTTCCTTGTCCAAAGTTGTTCAGAAAAATGAAATAAACCCTTAACTTTCCCTTTACCCTTAACAAAAAGGGTGAAAATAGGAAAATCTTCAAAAATTTTCTTCTCTGAAACCAGAAGGCAGACAGCTTTCACATTTGGTATGTAGCATCATCTAGCGAGCCTCTACCAAGTTTGTTCATAACAAGACCCTGGGGTCATATTTGGGCTCCACCTGGGCGCATCCCTTTTAGCTCTTCTGAGCACGATGGGTGAAATTAGGATAATCTCCAGAAATCTTCTTCTCTGAAACCAGAAAGCAGGTAGCTTTCATAATTAGTATGTACCATCATCTAGTGGACCTCTACCAAGTTTGTTCATATCAAGACCCTGGGGTCACATATGGTCTCCACTGGGGTGCATCCCTTTTTACATAGAATCAAAGAGCGAAAAGGCATATCCTTCTTGCTCTTGGCAGAAAATATTCCATGATATTGATCTTATGTAGAAATTATCTCTTTGTTGACATCTGCTTATTTAATTAATGTGAAGTCCAAGGGATAAAAGAGACTTAGGTGAGCAATCTAGGACCATCATGGTCCTCTTGTTTGTATAATATAATATTTGATAAGCTATACAAACTAGTGCTATTTTAGGATGGAATTAGAATAAATTTCAAAGTAAAATTTGAAGAGTATTCTTTGATGACCCTTAATCACATTCATTTTAAAGTTTTTAATTAGGATCTAGAACTTACAGACATTGCCTCGTGCACTGTTTATAATTTATATTAACCTGTGGAGTAACACAATCCCTCAGGCAATTTGAACCACTAAATGAATCTGATGGACATTATCAGTTTCTAATTTCTAACACACCTTCTTAAGAACTATCAAAATTGCATTTACAGCTCGAATAAATGATGAACTGGTAGATGAACTTCAAGTCATAACTTGATCTTGATTGATATGTTTTGTTTAAAGGACCGTTTTACTTTGCTTGTAAACTGAATTCAAGTGCCAAGATATTTCTTGAAAACACATACTGTTGTTGGCTTGAACTTAAATATATTGGCCCAAGGTTATAAAACTTTTCTCAGGCTCAGGATCAATTTTCTCAAAGTTAATGTTAGAATAAATGCATGAAAATAAAAGATAATATTAATAAGTTGTTATTTATAACAACTAATCAATATCATCTTTTATGTTAATTCATTAAAATAAGTAATAAAACAGAATTAAGGCTTTAATCTTAATTTGAAATTTGAGAAAATTTTTAATTGAGAAAAGTTTTATAACCTTGGGCCCAGATTGATCAATGTTCCAGATATCAATGAGTGTGCCAGTAATCCCTGTGAAAATGGAGCTACCTGCTACGACTTTGTAAACCAGTTTTTCTGTGGTTGTGCCCCTGGATATGAAGATCTAACATGCTCCACAGGTGCGTAAAATAGTGTACCTTTTGGTATTGTTCACTGGCTTCTGTGCTGATAGATCAAGTTTGTTATCTAGCTGAAAAGTTTCAGTATGTTGTCTGGAATCTTAACTAATTTTATAGATGTTTAAGGATCACTACTGGATAATTCCCTTTACTATAGTCTTGAACTGATAAACAGAAATTGATATATGTTACTGAAAAATGATGAAATCATAACAAACTGAAGATAGCCAATCAGTTTATCTTTCATTGGACCACATCCTTTAATTACAGCACCACTTCTACATTATACATGTGGTAATTAATAAAACATAGTTATTTAACAGGAGCTATTTTAAAGGTTCAGTGCAACACAGTTGTAACTCTATATTTTTTGTTGTTCACCCTATGGTTGTGGTGCATTAAGATTTACCAGTTTCCTAGAAACATAAGACAAATCAAAAGTAGTTGCCCACAAAAGTTCATGAAATATTTCTTGTATTTTCTGTCTTTTGTGGTTTAAGATGCTTCTTCAAAATTGCGCTAGACAAATTAAAGCAATTTTTCCCTTAGGTGACTTTCCCCAAACATGTTTCTGAAATTTCTATTAGATCATGATTATAAAACCACAAGTAATTACTTTTACAGTGTATCTCATTAACTATATGCTTATTACAATCTTTGGTGAGATGGCCAGTAATCTGTGTGTTAATGACTTCTTAAATTGAAATTTACTGTACAATTATATCATGTATAATAAATCTTTAATATACATTTATATTAAATTATACCGACAAATATGAAAGTATTCCATGTAAAATGATGCCACATTTGAATTGTTCTATGTGAAAGTAAGTAAAAATGTTACAGATACCAATGAATGTGCCAGTAATCCATGTGAAAATGGTGCCACATGTAATGATTATGTGAATCAATACAACTGCACATGTGTTGCTGGATATGAAGGGGTCCATTGTGAAACGGGTAGGTTTGCCAGTTTTGAATTTTTCTTGACAAAACATCTCTTTTTAAAGATGGCACATGTTAATATTTTTCCATTTTCTTCACATTAATGTGTTGATCAGCCATGCATTAAATGTTTGAAGTTAAATAAACTCTGGATGATGGTAAGGATACCATTGGATAGTCCATTGTGGTAGACTTAGACATTTTCTTTTAAATAAAAACCCAAATGGGATTTGGTTCAGTAGAAAATGTTCAAGTAATAGAGTTTTACAAGTAAGAAATGTTTGTAAAAAGATAAGTAATGAAATGTATGTCTGATTATTTTATACACCTGCATATAAACGACAAAAGCAGCTAGCCCATCAGAGGAAATAATAGAAAAATAAAATTGATGGCAGGTAATTTTATTTTCTTCCAGTTTTTAGACAGATTGGGTTTTCTCTAACCAGCACCAGATATTAAAAAATGATTGAATTATAGCTTTTTGTTCATTGATAGTTTCCTCATAGATCATATTTAGTGCTCTCTTCACATCCTATTGTATCAGCAATAACTGGATGAAATTGATTCAAAGAACAAAGATGAACCTGAGGCAACATGAATGAATTCTCGTATTCTTGTGGTCATTAAACATAACATCTATAGATTACTTAGAGGATTTTTGATGAAAATCTTATCTGTAAATTACTTTCTTTGTTACTTTTGTTTTGAGTTGACTCAAATTTCACAAATTGACACAATGCATGCTTGTACAGTTTAAGTGATATGTATACACATGTGTTCAGATATATTAACATATACACATGTATATTACAGATACCAATGAATGTGCCAGTAATCCATGTGAAAATGGTGCCACATGTAATGACTTTGTGAATCAGTACAATTGTACATGTGTTGCTGGATATGAAGGGGTGCATTGTGAAACAGGTATCAGTGTTCAATTTCAAGGTTAAATAAAAACAGGAAAATCACTGTCTTTTTTCTAAGGTAGGTAAGGCATTTACACTTTACATATATGAAGTTCTCTAAATCCAACCATTTATGCACAGATGATATTTTTGTGGAAACCACTCTCTTGACTTCTTCCATGTCTTGGTGACTCACAAATTGTTCTTATATCAAAGTCTCCAAATATGAAAAGAATTGAAGTGCAGCTACTAACTTTAAGTTCAAGTTCTTTGTACAGAGATTTGGTATATTATAGGACAATATGTTATGCCTTTGTGAAAATCTTTCTTTAAGCTTGATTAGCTCTGCGTACACATATAATCAATAATAGATCAAATTTCAGGAGAAATTTGGACTTGTCAAAAACTAGGTCACCAGGAAAAATAATTGAAGATTTCAATAAATGTACAATTATTTCATGTAATCATCATATGCCACATGTATTGATGCAGACTATGTGAATAAATATAACTGTACATATTAATTACAGATACCAATGAATGTGCCAGTAATCCATGTGAAAATGGGGCCATGTGTAATGACTATGTGAATAAGTACAACTGTACATGTGTTGCTGGATATGAAGGGGTCCATTGTGAAACAGGTAGGATAAGAAATGGAATCTTAAACATCATTATGAGGTCTTAGATATCAAAGTTAAAAATAGCTTTTTATTGTGGGTTCTTAGAATTACAAGGGAATTAAGAACAAAATACTTAGAAAACTGAAAGGCTTAGCTATTTCCATGATATTTCTCATTTGAAATCACAAAATGGTCCACTAACAATCCAGCTCCTAAAAGCTAAAATTTGCACCTAATTTTTTTTCTCTTTTGTCAAAATATAGTTCTCCAGTTCTAATTTAGACTTTTTTCCTGCAGCAGAGGGTCACACAATGCACTGTGAACATACCATATTATCCTACATAATGTCTACATGCAATGGTCACAGTGGTGGATCCAGAGGAGTTTTAGTGGCTCAGCCCCTTACCCCTGAAGCCTAATTATTTCATTTTTATTGATCAACTTTCTCCTGCTGTTTTGAGGTCTGATCTGAGGATACACTGTCTGCCTTCTACTTTATTTTTGTGGAAAAAAATTAAAAAAAAGACTTGTTGATATGTCCAAAAAATATTAAATTTGTTTAACAAAAATGTAAATTGCGCAGTTTAAGGGTTTAAATTGTGTAATAGTAGTGTAATAGTAGGAAAATGATTCCCCATTTTTAAATTTCAGGCCCCCTTTACAGAATTAACCCTGGATCTCCTAAGAAGGTCAACATTTACATCAGTTTAATTTTTTTATGTTTTTTTTCCTTTTATGCTTTTTTTGCTAATTATAGATACTGATGAATGTGCCAGTGGACCATGCCAGAATGGCGGTACTTGTACAGATCAAATAAACATGTACTTTTGTACCTGTGTAGATGGATATAATGGGACACACTGTGAAAATGGTAAAAACTTTGTCAACGTTTAAAGTGGGGTCTGTTACTAAGTCTGTTTCTATGTTGAGCAATAATTCATCCAATTATACTCTTGAATTCTTGATAATAGGATTGCAAGTAGGCTGTTTATATCTTGCGCACATTGGCAGCCACAGCACTTGGACTTGTATTCTGACAGGTACCCATTTAAATACCTGCCCTGCATTCAGGATGAAAACGTTAGAGAAGCGCTTTCGAGGTGATGCCTTGCTTTGCACTTGCAAAGCGGGGCATCATCTCAGAGCGCTCGCCAAACATTTTTACATCCTGAACACAGGCCTGGATGGAGAAAAGCAACATGGAGTTAACTTTTTGCTTAGAAAAATTTGTTTCGACTGGTTATAAAGGATTTGATAAAGGGAGCCTTCAATCCCAATACCACCGTCTTTACCACCAGACCATAGGCTCCATAAATTTTAGGATCAAACAATATTACCTGTTTAATATGCCCCTGCATGGCTTGTCCTGTGTCATATTGTGTTACTGTTGTCCATATCGAGGATTTATTGCAAGACTGTACTAAGTGTATATACAATGTAAATACACTAAGTACAGTCTTGCACTTAACCCCTTGATATGTGTGTTTGCAAAGCTTAAACTGTTTCAAGTCTTCTTTAAATGTCAAGGTCAATTATCAAGGTCTAAACATCTAGAAATCACATTTTTAGAGGACATAAGTTTTCTATGAACACATGTGTTTTATTCCTTCATTTCAGATATTGATGAATGTGCCAGTAACCCATGTCAAAATGGAGCCACTTGTAACGATCAAGTCAACATGTATAACTGTACATGTGCCCCTGGATATGAGTCAACATTCTGTGAAATTGGTAGGTACTCATAGTCTGACAAGCACTAAACTTTTGAGAGACTGAACCTTGCATAATTGTTAAGCCAGTCCTGCATTCAGAATGACAAAACGATGCAATCTGTTTGCCGATTTTTCCCAGCTTTGCATGCAAAATTTCCTGAATTATCCAGAGAGCAAAAATAAGAGGGGTTAATCTTAGTTAATTAAGACCTTGTTTTCCAGTAGATGTAGTATAACTGATATAATTTCTACAAAAAAAAGATAGATGTATTATAGAATCAGATAGAGTAAATTGTACTTATCAAAATAGACCGATATGTTGTGTCACCAATAAATTTATCTCATTTAAATGGATGTGAAATCATTTCAGAAAACAAAAAGTTTTAAGCTATCTAATTTTAAGATCAGACAATATATTATCAGATAAATGAATAAAATTGTATCAAATATTTCAGATACAGATGAATGTTTTAGTTATTCCTATCAGAATGGGGCCACTGTATTGACCATGTGCATCAGTGTAACTGTATGTAACTATTTCAGATACAGATGAATGTTTTAGTTATCCATGTCAGAATGGGGCCACTTGTAATGACCAAGTGAATCAGTATAACTGTACATGTGTAGCTGGATATGCTGGTTATTACTGTGAGATTGGTGAGTTTGTTATCTAAGCTTCTTGTATCTGGAGGTGACTTTTGTACCTGTATCTTTGCATGCATCCATCCTGGTGTATGGTCTAGAAAATATAACTTCTACAGTTTTAGTTGATACTAATTCATTTGAGTTTGATTGTGACAATTGCTCTAGCTCATAGATTCTCTCTAGAGCACTTATTTCAGATATGTTTTCATTCCTGAGACACATCTTGTTTACATACACATTCATGTAACATCATAATCCTGTGGTTGATGATATAATTTGAAATTGAATTCACAAAATAAGTACAAATGTACAATAAAAACAAAAATTGTTGAAGTCTTTAGAACAGAAGTTTACCAAAACTAGGTCTAAAGGGAAAACATTTAGGTCACATATGAGCCTGTGTGTGACATTTCCAACAATTTTAGATATGCACTAGGCTAGTTCATTGAGATGCCTAGACAACCATACAATACAATAAGAAAATTTGTTGACCCCATTAAGAGGAGTATTAAGAACATATCTGTCTACAGTACGCATTGTGTAGAATCAGGTCACACTGTGCAGATGCAAGGGCTGCCCATGCAGATACTTCACCTTGCTCATATGTGAAATTGGAAATGTAGCACACATACAGCCTTGTTGTGTACTTATGAACTTGTTGATTACATTGGGCTTACATATTGACAACATAATTCAGGTTTTGAGATAGTTAGCATGATGCAAGCACTAGTGACTAACTAACTTCTAATGATGTATCATAGATAGAGGCTGTACAGTACATTCTATGCGAAATAAACCCTCTAATGGGTCTAACCTCTGTTACATACATTATCTATAAATGGATATACATACTAATTGAAACCCATTATACAATGTGTAGGTATAGGAAAGGTGAGGAAAAGGGTTAAAGGAAGTGACTTTGGTAGGATTGATAATCTGTCATGCATCAAATGCCAAACATTTCCTTTAGAGAGCTAGATAAATTACCCACTGGCCAGTTTATACAATATAGAGTGTTAACATTTATAAAAAAATGAAATTACTAAATAAGTAGGTTGAACACTAATTAAGTTTAGTGTCCACTGTACACATTCAAAAGAGTACTTTACATGAAACGTACCCCTATGGGGAAAAGCCTTATAAGCAGGATGTAAAGATGTAAGCTTCATATACACCTAAACAGCTTATGTTTGTGTAAGGGAAGGCTCATGTGCTGATTTCTCCATTCTGTTTATTTGTTTACTGTAACCCACAGGCATTGTTACTAAGGAGCTTGAGTCTTTACAAAATTATTTCAATTTTAGTAGATTTCTTTTTTTTACTATAGATTATGATGAATGTGTGAGCGGCCCTTGTCAAAATAATGCTACATGTAATGACAATGAGAATGGATATACATGTACTTGTGCGCCTGGATATGAGTCAACACACTGTGAAATAGGTCAGTATGTGCCTACAATATTATAGTCAACTACAATTATATCTATAATTACCAGTTTATCTATTAATATAATATTTCGGGCATAACAAAGCTGATTTCTTGGTCCCAATTGGCATGGTAGGTTATGCTATAATTCACTTTGAAGAAATCTCCTCCCAAACAACTTTGTCAATTTCAACCAAATATGCCATTATTTAGAATTTTCAATTGACCTTTCTTGTAATTTATATCAAGCATTAAAAAGCCAGTGGAACGATAGTGCTTTTTTCTGTCTTACAGGTTTTCTATGGGCTGATAAAATTTACTGAAAAATTGCAGACACAGGGATGATGCCTAAAATCCTTAATTATAACATGTTAAGTACTATATTTACAGATACGGATGAGTGCGCTAGTAATCCATGTGAGAATGGAGCAACATGTAATGACCATGTGAATATGTACACTTGTATATGTGTGGATGGTTACACATCTACTGATTGTGAAATAGGTAGGTTTTAGACAAATGATTATTATAATAATTGGATGACATGTAATGACCATGTGAGTATGTACACTTGTACATGTAGAGATGGTTACACATCTACTGATTGTGAAATAGGTAGGTTTTAGACAAATAATTGTTATAATAATTGGATGACATGTAATGACCATGTGAGTATGTACACTTGTACACATAGAGATGGTTACACATCTACTGATTGTGAAATAGGTAGGTTTTAGACAAATAATTGTTATAATAATTGGATGACATGTAATGACCATGTGAGTATGTACACTTGTACATGTAGAGATGGTTACACATCTACTGATTGTGAAATAGGTAGGTTTTAGACAAATGATTATTATAATAATTGGATGACATGTAATGACCATGTGAGTATGTACACTTGTACACATAGAGATGTTAACAATTTTAATGACTGTGAAATCAGTAGCCTCATTGAATATGAGAATAAGATAAATTTTATGACCAAGTGCATATGTGCACATGTACATGCGTGGATGGTTACACATCTACTGATTGTGAAATAGGTAGGTTTAGACAAATAATTGTTATAACAATGTGATGACATGTATTGACCAAGTGCATATGTGCACATGTACATGCGTTGATGGTTACAATTCTAATCACAGTGAAATCAGTAGCCTCATTGAATATGAGAATAAGATCAATTTTATAACCATGTGAATATGCACACTTGTGTGGATGGTTACATCTCTACTGACTGTGAAATAGGTCAGCTTCAATGAATTGGATGGTTACATAATAGAAAAATAGTTATATGTACACTTTGAGGATTCTTGATGTTATTTTCAAGAAAAATTATATTATTTTCAATAGGTCAAAAGTTGATATCAGCTACTTAAAAGACCTCCCCATGCTTGAATTGATTTTAATATTTAGTCATATGCTATTTCAGAAATAGATGAATGTGCCAGTAATCCATGTCAAAATGGTGCTACATGTAATGACTATGTAAACTTCTACAATTGTACATGTAAACCAGGATATGCTGACTACAACTGTGAGAGAGGTTTGAACATAATACTGGAACTTAAACATTTGCTTTTCTGAATTCAAATCCTTTCAGAAATTTTCCACTTAAATCAAAGTACTTGAAGCAATAGAAGGCTTGGCTTTCTGGTTTTCCTTTGACAAATGGTGAAACTCTTGTTTAAAAGGAGTAAACAGGCGGTGTAGGCTAAGACAAGACTGCACTTATGTGCAGTCTGATCTTTGTCTATACCACATGCCAAAACAGTAATATTCAAGGTTCAAGGCAAAAAATTACAGTTTAAATTGAGGTCAATATTTCAAGCTACTTTGCAAAATAATTACAATTTTTCTAATTTCTACATTGAAAATAGTAATGTATTCAGGTATCATACATAGAATACTATCATAAATACAAAAATGATTTTCAACAAAATTGCTGAGGTATAATAAATTATTTTCATCTATTTTGTAGTTTTGAACTTTAAATGACATGAATGTTCAGTTATTTCATTTTTCGAAGGAGAGGAATATAACTTGAATAAGATTATCCAGCGATCTTTAATAATGTTACCCTATATATCTCAGCTATCTTCAATATTGATACCCTTAATATCACAGCTATCTTCAATATTTTTAGCTCACCTGAGCACAAAGTGCTCAAGGTGAGCTATTGTGATCACTCACTGTCCGTCGTCCGTCCGTCGTCCGTCCGTCAGTCCGTCCGTACGTCCGTCCGTCTGTCCGTCCGTCAACAATTTCTTTAAACATCTTCTCCTCCTAAACCACTGGGCCAATCAAGCTGAAACTTGGCAGGGATGTTCCTTGGGTGAAGCTCTTTAAAAGTTGTTAAAAGAATTTAATTTCATAAAAAACTCTGGTTGCCATGGTTACATAATAGCCGAAAATAGCTGAAAATATTAGAAAAAATTCTTCTCCTCCTAAACCACGAGGCCAATCAAGCTGAAACTTGGCAGGGATGTTCCTTGGATGAAGGTCTTCAAAAGTTGTTAAAAGAATTTAATTTCATCAAAAACTCTAGTTTCCATGGTAACGGAAAATCTGAAAAATGGCCGAAAATGGCTGAAAATATTAGAAAAAATTCTTCTCCTCCTAAACCACTGGGCAAATCAAGCTGAAACTTGGCAGGGATGTTCCTTGGGTGAAGGTCTTCAAAAGTTGTTAAAAGAATTTAATTTCGTCAAAAACTCTAGTTTCCATGGTAACGGAAAATCTGAAAAATGGCCGGAAATGGCTGAAAATATTAGAAAAAATTCTTCTCCTCCTAAACCACTGTGCCAATCAAGCTGAAACTTGGCAGGGATGTTCCTTGGGTGAAGGTCTTCAAAAGTTGTTAAAAGAATTGAATTTCATCAAAAACTTAGTTTCCATGGTAACAGAAAATCTGAAAAATGGCCGAAAATGGCTGAAAACATTAGAAAAAATTCTTCTCCTCCTAAACTACTGTGCCAATCAAGCTGAAACTTGGCAGGGATGTTCCTTGGGTGAAGGTCTTCAAAAGTTGTTCAAAGAATATGCCATGATAGGAGAAAAGTTGAAAATTTACGAAACTTAAGAAAAATCAAGTTGCAATAGGACGAATTTTAACCAACCTTAATGTACATCAAACAAATTCTGGTTTTCATAACATGGTTGAGTGACATACTCAGGTGAGCGATATAGGACCATCATGGTACTCTTGTTACCCTTTATATCACAGCTATCTTCAATATTGTAACCCCATAAATATATCACAGCTATCCTTAATATTGTTGCCCCATATATCACAGCTATCTTCAATATTGATACCCTTAATATCACAGCTATCTTCAATATTTTTACCCTTATATCACAGCTATCTTCAATATTGTAACCCCATAAATATATCACAGCAATCATCAATATTGTTACCCCACATATCACAGCTATCTTTAATATTTTTACCCTATATATCACTGCTATCTTCAATATTGTTACCCCATATATCACAGCTATCCTTAATATTGTTACCTAAATTTCTCAGTTATCTTCTATAATGTTACCCTATTTATATCAGCTATCTTAAATAATGTTACCCTTTAAATCACAGCTATCTTCAATATTATTATCCTATCTAACACAGCTATCTTCAATATTGTTACCCTATATATCTCAGCTATCTTCAACAATGTTACCCTATATTAGTTATACGGTTTCTTGCCGTGGTATATGACGATTTATCCCCGGTTGGAAAAAATGATGTCACCAGAGCCGAAGGCGAATAAAGAATTTATAATACTCCAAAGTTTTAGTGCTGAAATTTCTGTCTTTTGCCTATTTAAGGCGTTGGTATAAACTGATTTCTTTTAAACCACCAATATCCCTTAATGTGGCCCTGTGAAAAGTAAACATGTACAAAGTGACGTCATATATAGTTGTGACGTCACACTACTACACTCTGCGCTGTTGTGATATGAAAGCGTTTGTTGGCTGAACCTGCGAGAAACTTGGCACTTAAAATGGACAGATTTGTAAAAATTTAAAGTATTTATTGACATCTACATGTATATCATTTTTATTTGCACATTATTAACTGAGATGCTTTTCAACTGTATCCTAGTATGTATATTCAGGTTGTTTTATCAGCAAAGCAAGAGAATCATGGCTGTCGTTACCGCTTTGATTTTTTGTCTATGTTCACGGCAAGGCGCCTTATGTAAAATCAGTTTTTCTATAAAATAACTTAAAATTTCAGTTTTTTGTTTAAATAACTCATTTCGTCAGCTATTTCATAAAATAACTGAAGTGTTAATCTAATATGTAAATAGTGGAATATTTGTGATAAAATAGCGTAATACACTATTATTTCAAATATCTGTATCTTGTCGAAAAGTGATACAAAAGCTGACTCATTATCAGCTTGATCATGATCAATAGTAGATAACACTGTCAGTAAATCTTCCAATGTTTCTTGTATGGGCAGTACTTGTCTGGAATTGACAATGACGGGAGCCCAACTTTTACATCTGTACCAAGTAGTGCAGAGAAAGATTAACACTTAATTTCAGTTCTAATGGTACTGGGTGTATTTGAGTCAAATTAATTGTTAGCCAACTACCCAAGTAGCTAACATATTTTTTAGGTCGCAGTTGGCCCTTTCAGTAAACCTTGGTAATGGGGATGGCATGGCTTTCCCTGAACAATGAGGGATTTGGTTGTTTTAGTTCTGTCACAATTTGAGCTGTAAACTCAGATCCATTGCCTGACGTTAGACATATGATAATGATACTTCAATATCCATTTGTTGTGTCCCTTTATCATAGACAGCATTCTGTTAAATCCACTTGTGCTCTAGAGCTAAAGTCTTTAGTTAGAATAAGCTTACAACAACTCCAGTGTTTTTTATTCTCTCTTTCTTTTCTGGTGAGCCTTTCACCTAATGTGTCTTCGAATCAAAATCATTTCTTTGATTCTTTGGCATATTAACTGAAAAAATCATGCATTTTATGTAATAGCTTACGTAATCAGTTATTTAACAAAATCCCTGAATTTTTTAGTTATTTTACAAAAAACACTGATTTTACATATTCACTGTAACACTTCAATATTGTTACCTTGTATATTCCACTTATTTTCTATATTCACCCTGTATATTCTAGATATTGATGAATGTGTGTCATTGCCCTGTCAGAATGGAGGAACATGTACAGACTTTGTGAATTACTTTGGTTGTGCCTGCCAGGCTGGATATACAGATACCACTTGTAGAAAAAGTATGTAGGTGGCTTATGGTTCATTTGTGACCTGTCATGTGTAAAGGGACCACCTGGGAAATGCTAGTGTTTGACCTTTGCTAGATCCAACCCCAAATATTGATCTAATGGAGTTCTGAGATGGTCCCTTTTTGTGTGACACATCAAACTTAAGAATATATGGATATATTTTGACCAAATAAGAATTGTGAAACTACAGTACATTAAATTGTTGCTTTCCATTTATTGTTTATTTCTCCATTTTTGTTTTAAGAAATTTTGCAAATTATTTGAAACAATGATACAATTGGGGTGTTAGTTTAGTCTAAGGATTCAGAAAATCACCTTCCTATCATGAGCTTTTACTTAGCTTATTTTGGACAACAGATATAATTGCTAAAATCTTATGTGTCTTTAATAAAGTGACAATCGAGTTGAATGGTGTTGTTTTTGCCTTGTTTTCAGGTATTCTGTATGACTTGTGTCATCTGTCTGGTTCTATCTGTGATGGTATACAAAATGCTGAGTGTGATGGATCAACATGTGTGTGTGTCACAGGATACAAGGATTACGGCAATTCAACTAACAATGCCACGGCCACGTGTAACAGAGTAGGTAAGCTGATACATCCTGAGAACCCCGCATGAAGAAACAACAAGAGTGACTATCTTTGACCTGAAATATAGATCAGGGAGTATAATGTTTTGAATATTTTTGTCTGTCTCTCTGTTCATCCATTGGCACAAAACTGAACCAACTAGCCTATTCTAAATACAAGCCATATATTTGGCATGATGATAGATATCAATGATGTGCATTTGCAGATAACAATATGAAGATCATGTGACAAGGTCCAAGTCATATGTTAAAGGTTTGAAAAAATTCTGTTTTGGCGCACAGATACCTCTTGATTTGGCATTCAATAAAAATGGTCAATCTATGGATCAATCCCAATGCTTAGTTTTATGCAAGACTATCACATGTAACAGTAATTAATTATATGTAAATGACCTTCACCCTTTATTAAAAAGCTGATGTGCAAAACTGCTGTTAGTGCCTTTAAAGTTATAAACACATACTTTGGGGTTGCATTGTCCGTTTAGTATGTTGATGGGGGAAAAGGTAGAACATGTAAATATGAATATGATCTGTCACACGAAAGGAGACTTGGAGTCTTTTTCAGGTTAAAGGTCACATATTTATGTAATAATTCACCCTTGTCATGCTGAATTAAAAACCATGGCAAAAATATATATGAATTGCTGAAAGCTCTGTATTCCCTATTTGTGAGTCAGTATTTGATTTTGAAAAAAATAATTTGCTAAAACTTTTCTGGTTTAAATAGGAAACTCAGGTTGTATGGACTAAGATCAGACTGCACATATGTGCAGGCTGATGTTTGTCCATACCTTCTGCCAAAGCAGGATTATTCCAGGATCAGCATGACAAGGGTTAACTATTATCTTTTCTCCATATTTTGTTACATAGATTGTGGTCCTCTCAATACTCCCCTGAATGGTGAATTAGACATAAACCAAGGAACATTATATGAAGCTGTTGCCCAGTTTCAATGTGACGCTGGATTTACCCTGGCTGGGTCAACAACAACGACCTGCCAGTCTACAGAAACATGGAGTGACCCTGAACCAGTCTGTAATATTAAAGGTAGAATGTGTCCATTAAGGTGGTAGGTAGCATGATCGAGATATGCTGTTAAAGTGGTAGTTAATAGGCACATGGTAGGGCCTGAAAATTGTTAACATTTATTAATGAAAAAGGCTTCTTTTGTTGTATGACATTGTGAGAATTCCTATTTTTCCAATCTATTTCTGACTTACTATAAGATGGTTAGGATGGATGTCTATTATTTATAATCTAATATGTGCCATCCAAACAACATGTTGTGGTTCTTGTTGAATTGTCATGAAATACAGAGAATAAACAATTAACTTTGTTAATAGTGGAGTTTGAAATTTAAACTGTTAAAATTCTTTTTTTATAGAAAGACATAAAATTGATTTTTTTACAAAGTATTGCTTTGTTGATAGTCAATGATAGAAATTGTAATATTGTAATATGTTATACTTTTTTTTGGTTTCACTAACCAAATAACATATTTATACCTCTAACCTTTTAATATTGACTAACATGTTAACATTTCATCAATGTCTTGGCAAATATTGAAATAAGGGCCAATAGAATATCTACTTTTTGAGCAACAAAAGAAAACAGAGAGAGAGAGGAGATTATCTATTGTCTACATTTTCTTTTTTTGGAGTAAGCCTGAAGTATTACTTCTATTTTGGTGTAGTACTTGTCTTTGTTGTACAACATTTGATATTCTCTGATATACCTCTGGTCATTTAGAGTCATTTGTCCTATTTTTAAACATAAATTTAGAACTAGTTCCAAATATCTTAGCAGCCATTTGATGACACCATTGTTTAGCGCTAATGTTGTATCTTTTCATTTTCAAGTCTGACATTGAAAATATCTTAAGAATTGTCAAAATTTTGTGAAGCAGGTCATTTTGTAACAAGATCTTTAAAGTATGTTATAAATGTTGTTAAATATTCATCTCATGTTTTAGACTGTGGAGCTTTAGGTAATCCAGCAGATGGCCAGGTACTTACACCTACAGGGACAACTTTTGGTGAAAGTGCAACCTATAGCTGTAACACCGGATACAATCTGAATGGTGTAGATACACGTACATGTCAGGCAGATGGAACATGGTCACAAACTGCTCCTACATGTACTATTGTGGGTGAGTGAAATGTTGGATGTTAAGATTTCTTCCAAATTAAGTAAGTTTTGAATTGATTAACATTATAGCAAAGTGTGCATATATAATCTAGTCTATGGTGTAAACAGCAAAGTTACAGAAGAGGTATTCAAAACAAATTCATCAGGTTTATTTGTTTCTAAGAGTTCTGCTTAAAAATTTGAAAATGTAATTTTATGATAGTTTGCTTTGTGCTTTAAGGTCACATCCGACCATTCAACCTTGTAGAACTAGAATGTCTAAATAATTCATCTCCTAGATTGTTTGTTCTAAAACTGGAATATTTCATTCAAAGGGTAAGTGCAACAGTATTGTAAAAACCTTATAATCAAAGGCACCCATTGAAATGATTTCTCCCCTAGATTGTTTGTAATAAAACAGGAATGTCTAAATGATATCTCCCCTAGATTGTTTGGTAACAGCTGCTCCAGTGAGAGGCACAGTGACCTATAACCCCAATACCCAGTACCAGGGATATGCAGAATATGCATGCAATACTGGATATACACTGAGTGGGAGTATACAGAGACAGTGTCAGGCAGATGGGACCTGGGCTGGAGTAGCTCCAACTTGTATCATTAATGGTAAGTAATGATATTTATTTTGTATGAGCTTCCATGGACATTGTATATTGAGTTCTTCTCAACCCTCCTCCTCTTGTCACACTATTTTCCTGTACACAGAGCTTTGAAAGTCATTACAGACTTAGATCAGACTGCACAGGCATGTCATCTGATCTTAGTCTTAACTGCCTGCTTTCTACTAATTTATTGAGGGACCTAATTAAAGAAAGATAATTGTTGAATCATTACAATAGGATGGTATAGGTAAAAAATGTGACAAATTACCCCGTTTGTGTCTGGCATTCATTCAAAAAAGGTGTAAAAATGTATCTTGATCATGGGATAGTGTTTATTGTTCATATGGGGCCAAAGGTGTAACACATGTTGAAATTGAAAAGCCTTTAAGTCACACAATCAATTCAATTCAATTCAATTCATTTATTCGGCAAATCAGCAAACAATGCTTATGGCCTATAACAAACAATTTGTACACAAATATGGCAAAATTACATTACAGGTAAAATCAATAAAGATTAAACCATAAAATAGGCCGCAGCTTGTATGCCGTTACAGCCTATCTGTTGATTTTTTTCCTAAATAGGGAAAAAATACAGCTGCAGCCTATATGTCTGTACAGTTTATTGTCTGGAAAACACAGTTCAGTAAAGTAATTTTAAGGTATCAGGAAAAACAACTATAAGGGCCTTTATATTTATATATATCTATTGACACTTTGCAATAATTTTGTGCATTCACCATTTATGTCTAGGGCTTTGAAACTGTATTGCTTATTAGTCAACATGATTCTCTCTTATATTTCTCTTAAATAGTTAAAGGATTGTGAATAAATTTTATTTATGAAAATTTTTTCTTCAATTCATAGGCAACAAGGGACACTATTGAGTATTACTATTCTTATTTTAAACAGACTGTGGAACATTATCTGCCCCTACTGATGGCAGTGTAACATTGACAGGAACAACTTATGAATCATTAGCTCTGTTTGAGTGTAATACAGGTTATGATCTAACTGGGTCATCAGCCAGAATCTGCCAGGCTGATACATCATGGAATGGATCTACGACTATCTGTGTGATTAAAGGTATGTACTAGTAAAAACTGTTGTCATGAAATTATATTTCATTTGAAATTATATTACATTAGTATACACTCTCATATACTTTTTATTCTAAGTTAAAATTTTCAAGGGTTGTGATGTGAAAATGCTAGTTTTTAAATCATTGAGTGCTAAGGCATATTTTATTTATTGCATTCATAATGCTATATAATTTAATAATTATTTAGTAAATAGTTATCTATTAGTATTTTTATTCATAGTTTCTTGTATCTGTCTTTGTCATTCTAGATTGTGGTACACCCTCTACCCCTACAAATGGTGCTGTAGATTATGGATCAGGAACCAAATACCTGAATACAGCTACATTTACATGTGACACTGGTTATGATTTATCTGGTGTCTTCACTAGACAATGTCAGGCAGATGGAAATTGGCAGTCACCTTTCCCAACTTGTGTCATCAAAGGTAAATCATGGTCTATTTCATCATCTTGTGAGACACAAAAATTAACAATAATCTTGACACCAAGTATAAAGCTCATCTACCTTTGAAACTTAAATGTCAAAGTTTCATTGCCATGTTAACTTCAATTTTGTGAGGAATTTAGAACAGTTATAGTAATAATAGGAATCTTGAACCCCAGGGCACTTGCATGATATTGAGGAATTATTGACTCCTTGCCTAAGAAATTCTGGAGTTCAAAAAAGATTTTAAAGGGGTCAAACGACAGAAAAAACAAATCATAAGTTTGATTTTGTACATTTAAGAGTCAATTTACTTGTTTCTAGTAATGATATCAAGCAAGCAAGTAAGTTGTAAATCATAGATAGTAAAGTTTGTGAAAATCTTAGATAAAAAACAATGTTTTAACCCTTGGTAAAATGAATCCCTCGAGAGAAATTTCAAGGGGTCAAATTGAGATACTTTCACCTTTTTGGAGGTGAAAACCCTGGTTAACTGATCAAACACAAGCCCTGAATCTGCCTTTGATTACATATAATATTTAATTTTCTGCCATGTGTCATAGGTCAATGAGTGTGGAACTGGCAAGCAATTGTTTTATCGCTTATTGAGCACTTTGACAGCGATGATGTCAGAAAATATCATGACATCACAAGATTAACTCAAATGTTGGTCAAAATAAGAGATATTGTGTACATCCAGTAGATCTTCCTTCATCTAATTCTTGGAAACTTTTGTTACAACTCAAAAAGGAGAGAAACTTTAAGTAAGAATCAGCTTTTTGTTTTTCCGAACAGATTGTGGATCTTTGACAGCAGCTGCTAACACTCAGATTGACACTTCCGGAGGTACAACATACAACTCGGAGGCTGTGTACACTTGTGATCCAGGATATGAAATATCTACCATGGTGGACAAGAGAACATGTGAATCTACAGGACAATGGTCTACAACTATACCTGTGTGCTCTAAAGTTGGTAAGATTGCACCCTATATAATGATATATGTATTTTCAGGTATTGCACTAAGAAGAAAGTAGTATCAAATTTAGGGCGAATGACTATCATATGCAGACAGGTACTTACTTCTGGTTCTCAAAATTGGTCCTAGAATTGAGACCAATAACTTATTCTGGCTTTGAAATTATTTAACTAAACTCTAAATTGTTTATTTATATCAAAATGATTAAATGAAATACAATGTTAACCCTTTTAAAAAAATACTATGGACCTGACTAGTGGTCAACACGACACCTTATTTCCCATTACAGATTGTGGTACTTTGTTAGCCCCAACAAATGGTGCTGTGGACCTCACTAGCGGTACACTGTACCAGGCTACCGCTCTATTTTCATGTGATATCGGGTATGATCTAGTTGGGTCTTCATCAACCACCTGTCAGACTGATGCTACTTGGAACAACCCAAACCCAACTTGTAATATCAAAGGTAACACCATATTAATTGTTTTATATTTCCATGAAATATACAACATTATCATTACTGTTGGTACTGATTCAAGTAAGCTCAATCAGTAATTTGCAACCTCCATCCTGAGATTGTGAGTTTGAGTCAAGACTCAGCCAGATTTTATTTAACATTTGGCCAAAGTCATTGTTACAAGCATTATTTGTCTCCCACCAGTGATAGGTAGTATGACTAAGTGGGATTGACAGCTGTGTCTTGGAAGAAAGTTTTGGTTTTACTGGATTAAGAGGTAACAGAAAGCCAATGGTTTGGTGCATCAGCTGCTATATAACTGCAATAATGTTGAAAGCATTGTTAAACAATGAAACTATTGGTGCTCTCACATGAAATGATCGGTCGGCGTATTGTTATAACATTGTCTATCTACAAAACTTGACAGAAAACTGAACATTTCCTTTTTCTTTGAGTCTATTCAAGATACAATGGTCATTAGTTGTATGATGATAGATCTCAATGATACACATCTGCTGATGCCAAGGTCAATTTAATCTGACAAGGTCAACTCAATTCCACTTACAATTGTTCCTGCTTGTGTGTGACTGTGAGAGGAGATTTCATTTTACTTCCATTCAAAAAATTTAAAGTACATTTAAAGATTTTTTTTCTTTTCACCAACATATATAGATTGACTCTATGTATTGATTCACAAGTTCATGAGGGTGACCAAAATCAACTGTTACAGTAAAAAACATGGGCGAAAATGACTTAACAGGGCTAACACGTGCACTCCAACTTTACTATTGAATTGCACTGCTTAGTCATGTTTTGCTGAAGGGAAACAACAGATATTTAATCTGTTTAACCCTTTCCTGTTTTACAAAATTTTGAACCTGTCCAAAGGTTTTGCAGACGAAAATTTAAAGTGGATTTAATTTGAAAAATTACCATTCAGTAGGGTAGAAAATAGTGTGGATAAAGAAGAAATTGCTTGTCAGAAGCAATTTCTTCTTTTTTCACAATGTTTTCTCAATCATAAAATTACAGGCACGTAAAAAGCAGGTATTAAACAGTAAAGGGTTAAATCACAAAGGTCAGGTTCAGGTCAATATGCTTCCACTATACATAAAAGACTTAAATTTTCAACCCTTTTTTCTTCTTGATTTGAAATGCATATTCTTAGTTTTTTAAATGCATGTTTTTGCATAAAATGCACAGCAATAGGCTTTACAAAAACAAATTACAGAAATTATTAACAAGTATTATGTTTTAGGTTCTCACATGTCTCTTGTTTTCTATTTATAGATTGTGGAACACCAGCATCACCAACAAATGGAGGTGTGTCTTTACCAAATGGAACCACATATCAGGCGGTGGTGATGTTTTATTGTAACACTGGATACACACTAACTGGTACAGCAGACCGGGCATGTCTGTCTACAGGATCATGGATGACACCCTTCCCTACCTGCGTCATTAATGGTATAACATATCCTCGGTTTTCTGCTTAATCTTGTAACTACAGCTTATTTAAAATGTAGTTACGATATTTTGAAAGAAAATCAATGACATAATGTATAAATAATCAAATATGATTAAAATCTTCAACAAAGAGACAGAACTTTATTAAAACATAATAAAGTTCTCATTTTTTCTTAAAAAAAATAATTTTGTAGCATAAACCTGGAAGGAAGTGCCTGAATGTTATTTGGATTAAAACAATATTCAATAATACAGGTTTAGGCTGATACAAGCTAGTTATGTACTAACTCCAGAGATATGTCTATTGCTAAAACTCTAAATGTTGGGTTGAACACATCTCAATAACATGCAGTTCTGAACTAAGGTTTGAGCCAAGGTCATTTTAGTTAAGTATTACTGGCAGATTTTTGAAAGTCTCCCTCTGATTATTATGAACACTTCTAGAACAAGTGTTGCATTTTTATTCATTTTAAGAAGAAATGACATTAGTGGCATAGTTCAAAAGTCAATTTTATCTCTCAATATAGAATGGGCTTAGGAGTTTTTCATGCAAAATAATTCATGTGTTGAAAATGATGGTATACTTTATAGACTGTGGTATTCTCACACCGATGTCCAACACCCAGGTATCTGCCCCTGTAACAACATACCTGTCTACAGCCACGTACACCTGTGATACTGGATATGAACTAGCTACTGGCACTGGAACTAGGACATGTCAGGCAGACTCAATGTGGTCTTCACCTGAACCATACTGTACAAAGAAAGGTAATTAACATGTTTCAATACTGGATATAAACTAGCTACTGGTACTGGTACTAGGACATGTCAGGCTGACTCAATGTGGTCTACACCTGAACCATACTGTACAAAGAAAGGTAATTTACAAGTTTCAATACTGGATATGAACTAGCTACTGGTACTGGTACTAGGAAATGTCAGGCTGACTCAATGTGGTCTACACCTGAACCATACTGTACAAAGAAAGGTAATTTACTTGTATCAATACTTGATATAAACTAGCTACTAGCACTGGTACTGGGACATGTCAGGCTGACTCAATGTGGTCTACACCTGAACCATACTGTACAAAGAAAGGTAATTAACATGTTTCAATACTGGATATAAACTAGCTACTGGTACTGGTACTAGGACATGTCAGGCTGACTCAATGTGGTCTACACCTGAACCATACTGTACAAAGAAAGGTAATTTACAAGTTTCAATACTGGATATGAACTAGCTACTGGTACTGGTACTAGGAAATGTCAGGCTGACTCAATGTGGTCTACACCTGAACCATACTGTACAAAGAAAGGTAATTTACTTGTATCAATACTTGATATAAACTAGCTACTAGCACTGGTACTGGGACATGTCAGGCTGACTCAATGTGGTCTACACCTGAACCATACTGTACAAAGAAAGGTAATTTACATGTATCAATACTTGATATAAACTAGCTAGTTGCACTAGAACTGGCACATGTCAGGCTGACTCAATGTGGTCTACACCTGAACCATACTGTACAAAGAAAGGTAATTTACAAGTATCCATACTGGATATAAACTAGCTACTGGTACTGGTACTAGGACATGTCAGGCTGACTCAATGTGGTCTACACCAGAACCATACTGTACAAAGAAAGGTAATTTACATGTATCCATACTGCAAAAATACATGTTAACCTGTACTCTAATTCTACTGAATTAAAATTTTATTTCAAACTAATTGTCAATCGGGGGAATTTTAACAAGCCTATCTCAAGTTTTTCCCAAGCAAATTTAGTTGAATTCAGACATAATAGACTAATGTGGGATACACATCTATGAAGGCTGATGTAAGTCTACACAATCTTTAAATGATTTGTTAATAGTAAGTTTATGCCATGAGAATAGTTGAGGTTAAACTGACAGAAAAGGAAGAATGGTTTTGTTTTAATGTTTCTTTTAAGCTAGTCGATCCTTACTTCTAAAAATGATAATCAAGTTGGATTATTTTTCTTTAACTCAATTTGGCTAAACTTGTGCTAGTCAATAAATCTTTCATTTGGCAGTGGGAATATTGACAAGTTTCCTTATTCAAGGTACAAACCGAGGGTTTAGTGCAAGACTGGACTAAGTGTATAAACAATGTATATACACTTAGTCCAGTCTTGCACCAAACCCTTGATACATATTCTGCAAAATTCTTGTACAATTAATAATTTTCTGGCATATCTCATTTGTTGAAATTAAAAATTTATCAAAGGCTATCATATGCATTTTGAGATTGTTTGCCATATTACCTGTTATAATTACAGATTGTGGTACCCTAGTATCCCCCAGTAATGGTGTAGTCAACTTTCCTGGTACCCTGTATCAAGATGTAGCTACCTATGGCTGTGATGCAGGTTACACACTAACTGGGGTAACCAGCAGAACTTGTCAGGATACGGGAATGTGGGATGGGTCACAACCAACTTGTGTTATTAAAGGTAACTATCACAGTTTGTGATGCTATTCAATAAGGAGTCTTCTTGGAATCTTACATGTCTTTTCAGGCTCAGTTTATTCTGTTTGCCAATATTTTATTTGTGATCAACCCAAACTATATCATTTTTACTTGTGGCACTGCCACTGCCAAAAAAAAAACTTTTATTGTTCACTCAGTGAAAGATATGTTGGGTCAGCTATGAGACATTGTTTGTGACAAGCTTAGCTTAACTTCATGTAGAAATGAAAAGATATCAAGCTTGCCCTAGGTAAGATCATCTTACACTGAGACTAACAGCGACTTGTTTACTCTATTTGTAAATCTGTTTCAAACTATTATTACATTTACAGATTGTGGTGCACTAACATCTCCTACAAATGGGGCCGTTGACACAACCTCGGGGACGACCTATTTAGATGTGGCTGTATACACATGTGACACTGGCTATAATTTGATTGGTGTGACCACAAGGACGTGTAACTCCACTGGTTATTGGTCATCATTGGAACCAACTTGTCAAATAAAAGGTAATAATATATACTTTTATTGGAGAGAAATAAGTAATATACATAAAGAATGTTAAGATATTTTTTCGGATTTTATGTATTTTTCTGAGTTTGTGAAATGTTTGTAAAATGGTAAATCATGAAAGATAAAGATGTGTTAACTTTTCCTGTTCAATCAAGACCTAAAGGCAAAATCTATTCATCATTTGTGTGTAAATTGGATATTTTCAAAAATATGATTCTTTTGCAAAAGATTCTAGCAATAAATTTCTTTAATCACTTTTTCCATTAAAAACCAAAAATGAAAAATGTTGCCTTCAGTGTACTGTAAACCTAGACAAGTTTTTGGCTAGAAATGTTCATGTTTTCGTAATATCAGGCTTTTTCATGGCTATTTCAAAAATTCACGGATTGTTACTACCCACGTAAGCCGCGAAACAAAAGATGCTACGGTAAATTTGCATATCAAAGCCTAATTTAAATATGTTTACCACAGGTGGAAAAGGTTTTATCAACAACAAAACAAGCTAACACCAGCTAATGGGAAGTGTCATCAACAAACCAGTTTACATAAATCAACCGATTTTAATTAATCTATGCTTTAGATTCACACATTGCATTTATAAATTTTAACAGTTTGTGACCATTGTCTTGAAAAATTAATACCTTTTCACATATATACTAGTCAAAACTTCTAACTGGCCACTTTAAAAACGAAGATAATTTTTTTCTGTGGTGTTCGGATTTTCGTAAAACTTGCTATGTGATTTTTTTAGCAACTTTCCAGATGATTTTGGCGAAACTTTACCGTTATTTCATTGAATTTAAAGCACAACATGAGAAAAGCTCAAAAAGCTCTAAATTCACACAGAGCTCAAAATATTGTCAATGTAGCGATTTTTGTCTCATGGGTTGTTATCTGCAACATAGACTAGGAAAAATATTAAAAATGTTCGACAATTGTGCGCGGCATATGGCCCTAGAAGAAGGCAATAGAGCTTATGTATGCAGAAAACTGTTCCTAGAAACAACACCTAAAACACGTTTTTCTTTGAAAATGCATTAAATATAGACTGATAATTCCCGTTGAGCTACAAAATGTAGGAAATGTGAAAAAATCAGTTTGATACATCGTTTTTTTCACACCAGACCATATTTGAGCATATTCGCTGGATAAAATGGTTTGCCGGTTGAATTTAAACACCATTTTACCACGCCTCCTATTCTTTCTGTTTCTCCTGTAGTCAAAGGTCACACAAAATTGACAAAGTTTTTCAATTTTTTTCTTGGTCTGGGTTGCAGCTTACAATTAGCGGACTTTGATTTGTTGAAAGTGTAATATCCCAAGCTCTATTAAGATTTAGAGCTTTTTGAGCTTTTTCTTTATTACACATCCAAATTTGATAATTATTGGTAAATCATAATGGAAATCCACGTACATTATGCTTAAAAATTCACACATCAAATTTCATTAAAATGTTATAACTTTTAAAAAAGTTATCGTCATTTTTAAAGTGGCCGGCTAGGACTTTTGGCCAGTATATTTTGCCATTTAAATCCTTATATAAAATTTCGATTTATTTATGAAGTTCAGTAGATACACTATATACAGTCAAACCTGTTATAAGCAAGCACCTAAGGGACATTCAAAAGGTGCTTGCTTAATACAGGTATCTTTCAGTGCAATTGGTTCATTTGGGAACTCAGTGGCTGCTTGCTTAAGACAGGTTGCTTGCTGAATACAGGTGGCCACTAAGACAGGTTTGACTGTATTGACTTAAAATATAAGGCCAAGAAATTAATTCCTACAATCACCATCATGTTGATTGTAGATGTCTTTCAGTGATTATAAAAATTATTCTCGACATACATTTTTAAAGATTTTCAACCTCTTTAGAGTTTGCTACTTTCAAATAATGATTTTGTAAATATTGAACTTTTTATGACGGAATTTTAAAAGAAACTTTCACTTACACCCTCAGAAAAAAAACGGTTGTTTCCTATAGAAACAAAGTAAGCCGAGATGCAAATAATTTGTCTACTAGTTAGTTCCTTTGAAGAAAACTTGCAAATGCCATTAAAGTTAATGTTTTCATGATGAGTTAGCTATTTGTGGCATTTTAAGTTTGCGTTTTCATCCCTCCCGCGAATCACACGAGCTTAAGTCGCTCATATCATTTTTAGGTTTACAGTATTATGTTAGGATGAATTGTTTTAAATCATATCTGTCATGCTATCTCCTGAAACAATAACCCTTATCAATCATTCAGTTGACTACATATCTTACAAATGAATTTTTCTGTTATTTCAGATTGTGGAAATCTGACAGCTCCTACCAATGGTGTGGTGACATTTAGTGGCGGTACAACATTCGGACAGACAGCCACATATCAATGTATTGTTGGGTATGATTTGGTAGGTGTGTCAACCAGGCAATGTCAGTCAACTGGATTCTGGAGTGGCAGTGTACCAGTCTGTCAAATTAAAGGTAAGTAAACAATTAACCCTCTCCTGTAATTCAAAATTTAGACATTTTCTAGCTGAGAGAGGTTCCAGACAATAATAGACAATGGATGCAATTTACAAAGAGAAAACCGGAGATATTTTGTTTTAAATAAAGAGTTTTATAAATTTTGTTATTCTCTTACACATAATTTAAATATTCTATTGATTCTATTTTATTGATTTTATTGAAAATAATTGCATGAAGTCAACGAAATTCTTGAAATTTATCTTAATATTATATTCCTCATATAATTCTGTCTGTTAAATGAAGATATCTCATATATTATGGTTTTTATGATAACACAAAAGGCGAATTGTTAAGGTCTTAACTCATTACAAAGCTATTACATTAGCATAATAACATCTATATGATGTAATGAATATTCATAAGCCGAGTAAAAGGCAGATATTCATTCAAACCTGCTTTCAGATTGTGGACAGCCTCCAGCCCTGTCTAATGGTCAGTATTCAGTGACAACAACAACATATCAATCTAACGCTGACTACTCGTGTAATGATAATTATGGACTTGTAGGAGCTTCATCCGTAGCTTGTTTATCTACTGGAAGTTGGGGAACTCTTCCTGACTGTGATCCAGGTAATCAGATAATTATTGGGAGGTCTCCCTTACATAAAACTGTTTACTAGATTTATTTGAGTTTTTAGCTCACCTGAGCACAACATGCTCAAGGGGAGCTTTTAGGATCACCCTGAGTCTGTCGTATGTCATCTGTCCTCAACAATCTTAAAAAACTTCTTCTTCTCCTGAACCACTGGGCCAATTTCGATGAAACTTTCCTAGAATGTTCCTTGGGTGACCTTCTTGAAAATTTGTACCCAAAATTCTGATTGGCCAATAAATATGGGCATGGCAGGGTGTGGCATTTTTTCACTTTGAAATCTTTGAACAACATCTCCTCCTGAACCCATGGGCCGATTTCAATGAAACTTTACCAGTATGTTCCTTTGGTGACCCTTTTCAAAAATGATTGCGAAATTTTGATAGGTCCATAATTGTTGGCTTTGCAGGGCGGGGTTTATTTGGAGCCAAAAATCTTTGAATAACATCTCCTCCTGAACCACTGGGCCAATTTAAATGGAACATTACCAGAATGTTCCTCAGGTGACCCTTTTCAAAAACGATTGCAAAAGTTTGATTGGTCAAAAAATATGGGCTTGGCAGGGCGGGGCTTATTTGGAGCCCAAAATCTTTGAAAGACATCTCCTCCTGAACCACTAGGCCTATTTAAATGAAACTTTACCAGTATGTTCCTTGGGTGACCCTTTTCAAAAATTATTCACAAAATTTTGATTGGCCTATGAATATGGGCTTGGCAGGGCGGGGCTCATTTGAAGCCCAAAATCTTTGAACAACATCACCTCCTGAACCATTTGGCAGATTTCAATGAAACTTAAGCAGAATGTTTCTTGGGTGCCCCTTTTCAACAATTGTTCATGAAATATTGATTGCGTGGCAGGGAGGGCTTATATTGAGTCTCCTCAGTAATGAATGGGTGGGCAGCGTCTATTCTCACTTTATAATCTTGGAATTAAATCTCTTCTTCAAAAATTAGGCAAATGTGAATGAAACTTTGTCAGAAAGTAACTTGGATGAGTTCCACTGGACCAATAAATTTCAGGTGAGCAATTAATGACCATTCTGGCCTTCTTGGGATTTTTTAAGTGGTTTGTTTTTCAAGAAGAAATTGGAGAACATTTTCTATCTTCACAATCTGCACTATATGGCTTCTATTCTGCCACAAACTTGCTGCAAACCGTTTACCAGGTCAGATTATCATAAATTCGCTGCAAACAGTTACTGCAAACAGGTTGGTTGTCCAATGTGCGTCGTCCACAATTTCTTTAAACATCTTCTTCTCCTAAACCAGTGGGCCAATCTTGATGAAACTTGGCAATGATGATTCTTTGGTCAAGCTCTACCAAAGCTGTTCAAATAAATTAAATCCACCCTTAACTTTCCCTTTACCCTTAACAAAAAGGGTGAAAACAGGAAAATCTTCAAAAATCTTCTTCTCTGAAATCAGATGGCTCACAGCTTTCTTATTTGGTATGTAGCATCATCTGGTGGACCTCTACCAAGTTTGTTCATATCTAGACCCTAATTTCATATTTAGGCTCCACCCGGGTGCAACCCTTTTTACATAGAATCAAAGAGCGAATATCTTTAAAAATCTTCTTCTCTGAAACCAGATGGCAGACACGTATTTGGTATGTAGTGTCATCTAGTGGGCCTCTACCAAGTTTGTTCATATCAAGACCTTGGGGTCATATTTTGGCTTTGCCCAAGCACTTCCCTTTTAGCTCTTCTGAGCACGAAGGATAAAAAAAAGGAAATCTTCAAAAATTGCTTCTTTGAAAGCAGATGGCAGACAGCTTTGATTTTTAGCTCCACTGGCCGAAGGCCAGCAAGCTATTGTCATGGCGGAGTGTCTGTTGTGTGTCCGTGTGTGTGTGCATCCATCCGTGCATAAATTTTTTCTTTAAACATCTTCTCCTCCCAAACAAATGGGTGGATTTTAATGAAACTTAGTAGAAATAATCCTTGTTAGGCCCTCTTCAGGCTCAATTCTCTCAAAATTTTAAATTAAAATAAATGTATGAAAATAAAATATAATATTAATAAATTGTTATTCTGACAGCTTATTAAAATTATTTTCCAAGTTAAAACATAAAATGAGTATTTAAACAGAATTACAGCTTACATCCCAAATTGAAATTTGAGAAAATTTTGGATTGAGCCTGAGAAATGTTTTATAACCTCGGGCCCTGAACCTTATGTTTTAATAAGATGGGCAAAGGGTTGCAGGTTCATTGAGATTGAGTATTTTGGTTCAATATGGACCAGAACCAGTTAATCATTATTATATAGGTCTTAGGAGATTTCGGAGTGTTTTCATTCAAGTAAGCTTTATTTAATGAAAGTCTTTAGATTTTAAAGCCAGTGGAGCGATACAGGCCCTCTTGGGCCTCTTGTTGGTATTTAGCATCATCTAGTGCACCTCTATCAAGTTTGTTCATATGAAGACCATGGGTTTACATAGAATCAAAGAGCAAAATCTTTAAAAATCTTCTCCTCTGAAACCAGATGGCAGACATCTTTCATATTTGGTATGAAGCATCACCTAGTAAACCTCTATCAAGTTTGTTCAAATCAAGACCCTGGGGTCATATTTGGGTTCCACCTGGGTGCATCCCTTTTAGCTCATCTGAGCATGATGGGTGAAAATAGGAAAATCTTCAAAAATCTTCTTCTCTGAAACCAGAAGGCAGACAGCTTTATATTGAGTATGTAGCATCATCTAGTGGACCTCTACCAAGTTTGTTCATATCAAGACTCTGGTGTTACAATTGGGCTCCACCTGACTGCATAGAATCAAAGAGCAAAAAAGCATATCCTTCTTGCTCTTGGTTGAAAACATTCCATGGTATTGATCTTATGTAGAAATTATCTCCTTGTTGTCATCTGCCTATTTTATTAATGTGATGTCCCATGTGTCAAAGAGACTCAGGTGAGCGATCTAGGACCATCATGGTCCTCTTGTTTTTAACATGGTTTGGCAGATAAAAGAGACAAAGACAAATGTGCAGTTTTGGCTAAGCTTGAACTGCCTGTTTTCTATTAGATAATTGTTTGGAAAACTTAAGGAACCAGGCTGGTTGAAATGTCAAATAAATTATTTTATATATTTGGCTTTATATATATAATACATACTTAGTCTTTTGTATGAAAAAAATATCTAACACGGTTTGGGGAATGCATAATTGTCGAGGCTCTGCCGAGATAATTATCAATTCACAAAACCAAGTCAGATATTTTTTCATACAAAAGACTAAGTACATATTAAATTTATCTTATAATCTCTATTTGCCTTGTTTTCGCCGATGTTTCTAACAGAAATGCAAGTGTCTAAAAATAACTGCATTCTAAAAGTATCCATGTGATATCATAAAAATATCATATGCGGTATTATCACATGGATATTTGTATAGTCATAAGATAAAATACATTCAATAAATTCAAACAATTTGTAAATTAGTTACATGTCTTATCAAAAGAGGAACCTGTTTAAAGGGGGACTGCCCTTATATTAATTTTTTTAAGGAGAATAAAGCCCTGCATTTATTTCCACTTTTTATCCACCATCCAGTGCTAAATAGCCAATGTTTTACCTGTAGGTCTAACTCCAAACTCATTCTCACACAATCCATTTTTTACGGCAATGGAGAAAGAGCTATATACAGAAAACATAGCAGCAAGTGAGGCAACAATATTTCTTTCCCAAAAAGACAGAGATTTCATGAACTAAAAAATACTGTAAGTAACTTTTTTCAGATCAGACTAGTCCAAATTTTCTTCACCTGGCAATGAGTTAATGTTTGTAACTGCAATTTTATATTTTTTCAGATTGTGGAGTGCCACCATCTATAAATGATGGAACAGTAACCTTTACTATGGGGACTCTACAGGATGCTGTGGCCACATATACATGTGATGGAGGTTACACCATGAATGGTGGAGCTATGGTCACATGTGGCGCTGATGGATCATGGAGTTCTGCACCTACATGTACAATCAGTAAGTACCTCATATGTATTCAAACTTCTGTAGTTTGAAAAATAGACCATGTGTTCAGGGTGACAAAATGGGCTTAACTGTTTGAAAGTTTTACCCCACTTTGCAGGATTATTTTTTCTAGATATGTGTGTGTGTTTTTAGTTTTATTAAGTGGGAGCATATATGGTATGGACCCCGCTTTCCAGATAGTTGTCTTCCAGATTCTTTATCAAAATAATGTTCCATTAAAAATCAGGTTGCCATTGTAATCAAACTTTGAATATCTTAGTAAACCATCTTCCCAACTGTTTATTTGGTTTTATTAACCTTTTAACTGTAAATTTCTTTTGGCTTAGGTCATATGAATATCTCAAATTAATTTAGATACTATTGTAGCTTTTATAGGCATATATGGCAAAAACAACTAACAATTTACTTGGGTTATCAAAAAGCATGATTTGAGCCAGTTTTCAACAAATCTTACTATTTCATGTGTGTGAAATCAATAGACAAAACAGCCTAGACAAATACAAAATGCAATAGGAACATTGGATGACAGCTAGTGGAGGGACATTCAGAACACCACTCGGCCAATCTCACATTCAACCTTGGATGTACATAGACGGACAATTTTGAAAAATTACAGGAAAACCTTGGAAAACCTGATGACGTCAGCTAAAATGGCGTTAGCCCTCAAAACTGAGTGAAAACATTTGACGTCTCCAAGGCTACTCGTTTAAGTCACTGACGTGAAACCATCATATCCTTGTATAAATATCTTTAGATTCTTAAATAACAGCTGAAAAATCTTAATTTTTGAGAATGACGAATCATTCTCAAAAATTAAGATTTTTCAGCCGTTATTTTCTGTAACAAGTAGCAATCTTAAGTGCCAATTGATTCCGCCCTAGTTTTTCTGACACTGTTTACACCTAACAAAATGCACAATTTTGTTAAATACTCATCCACCTTATATACATCCAAGGTACATTGCAGTTTATGGAAATGGCCAAATGATGTTCTGAATGAGTGGAGGGGGTGAGACATTATCTATCTATACAATGCATAGCAAAGACTTTGGTCAGAGTGTGCGTATACACAGACTAGCCAGAGACTTAACCTTGTACATATGTAAAATTGTTGAAAATGTCATCAACAGGCTTATTTTATATATCCTAACAAGTTATCATACATGTGTGATCTTCATCTCTTATGGTACTGAATATCACATTGTTGATTTTCATTTGTTTTATTCTTTTATTAAAGTAGAGATCTGGGCCCGAGGTTATAAAACTTTTCTCAGGCTCAGGCTCAATTTTCTCAAAGTTTAAAATTAAAATAAATGCATAAAAATAAAAGAAAATATTAATAAGTTGTTATTTATAACAACTTATAAATATCATCTTTTATGTTAATACATTAAAAAGAGTAATAAAACAGAATTACAGCTTTAATCTAAAATTGAAATTTTGAGAAAATTTAGCTTGAGCCTGAGAAAATTTTTATAACCTCAGGCCCTGATAACATGTTAATTCATGTAGGTCCTTTTGTGGTCCTTTTGTGAAATTTAATTTTTTGCATTACATTTATTTTCCAAACTGAAACCAGCAATTATTTAATTTAGTAAGTAAAGTAATTTGAACAAGAGATAACTGTTGCAAGTCAAATATCTCAAATGTTTCTTTCATTTCATAGATATGTATGCATTAATTTCAATATTGCTGCAATTTTACCAATAGTTCAGGACCTCACCCATAATATTATTGATTTATTGTTTTCAGATCTTGAAGGCTACAACAGTCCCTGCTTCACTACACTACAATGTCAGACAGATCGGGCCTCATGTTTGGATGATGGGTTAAATGTTAGCAGATGTTTATGTAACAGTGTAGGACAGATCTATGATTCTAGTCTTGATTCATGTCTAACAGGTTTGAGGGCCTTTTTTGAAACAGTGTAGGACCCTTTTTCAACTCAGTTTTAATAAGAGTGTTTTAAAGATTGTCATTTTGCATTTGATTACATGACGATATGATAATGTTAACAGTATAATATGTTTCACTAATAACACATGAACAGTGTGTAGTTAACAAAGGCAGAATTCAATGGTAAGGCAGTGCAATTACAAAGGGTTAAAGTAGTAGAAATATAAGTCTATCCAAAATAAATCTATCAGAAAGCATTTATGAAACATGTGTAGTATAGATATTCATATGCTATCCTAGATTGTGGAGGCCTAGCAGACCCAACAAATGGAGTTGTAACTTTACCAACTATAACAGCTGAAGGACAGACGGCCACATACTCGTGTAATGCTGGTTATGCTCTGTCAGGAAATGCAACCAGAATGTGTCTGGCGTCTGGTGTGTACAGTGGACTAGCACCAACATGTCTAACTGGTAAAAAATACCTTTAAAGATCTTACTTTTCTCTAACAGCTAACCCTGTATTCTATAAAAAAAAAAAAAAAAAAAAAAACACATATAGCTTGCCTTGTCTTCTTATACGAACATCAGAGATTTTTTAATAATATGACCTACTTCACAGGAGTGAAATAACCTAGTTGAATATTTTTGATATTACACAGGAGTTATAACACTAGTGGAATAACTATGCAAATAAGCTAAGAACTTATAGCAACGCTTTACTTTCGGTGTGAAAATGACGTCATATTGCATTTGCTAGAGTCATTTTGCAAACAGTTTTATATGTTTGTGGAATAACTAGACTTGATAAATTTCTTGATTTCCTCAATATGTCGCAAAAAATTGTGTCATTCTATAAATACAATACCATGTTTATGCTCATGAAATACCAAATCTATTAAACTCGTCATCAAAACAGATAAAAACTTGTTTGATAAATTTTATATTGTATGACTGCTCATGCAATGTCCTCTTCTGTAAACGGGGTTATTTTGGCGGTGGCTTTACTTTGGCTATATTGGCGGTCGAGCTAAGATGCGCCAAAATTAATCTACTGCCAATATTTGCCATTGTGAAATGAAAAATTCCTCTACTGTAAGGAAAATGTTATCTTGCGCGATGTACATTTAAGGATATATTGATAAACTTTATTTCAAAGATATTCAGACCATTCTTATTCGAATCGGAATAAGAAAATCGGCTGACAACGTTCGTAAATGTCTAATAAAATAAATTCCAAAATTGCAGATTAAAGTTGGTTTAAGTGTTGAAACGAAAATCAAGGAGAAAATGTGTGAAAAACTGGTACACGAATTATTACTGTTACGAGAGGTGTGAAAACAAATTATTGTTAAGTTTGTAAAAAAATGACACTACTCTAGAAAATTGGCTTTCTTATACTTTCAAGGTTCAAAAAGACGAGAAATGAAAAATAGATTAGACGTTTTATTTTGGTGGTGGATATTAGATGCGCCAAAATTAATCACCGCCAATAAATCGAAACTGGAAAACTGCCAAATGTGGACACCGCCAATATAAAGCCGTTTACAGTATGTCTTACATATGTGTAAGATCACATTCTAAATGACATGTTTTTGGCGGTATTTCTGTCATCAGAGCATTTCAGAAATTAGATATTTTACGTACAAAATGTTGTAAATGGGAATTAAAGAATCTCCTACTCAATTTTATGAGAGTCAATCTGATCTTTTTATCATCTGGAATAGAAAAGTTATTAATCTCGCCAAGGCTTACTTAATGACCTTTCTATTCTGGACTCTGTTAACCCTTGTCATGCTGAACCCTGATATTCCTGCCTTGGTAGGAGCTATAGACCAACATCAGCCTGCACATATGTGCAGTCTGATGTTAGTCTACACCACCTGTTTCCCCCTTTCAAACCAGAATCGTCAAAAGATTTAGATTTTCAAATAAAAATTGACCTACCGTTGGTGCATTTAGTGCTTTTTGTCCTTTGGTTTTGATGGAAATTTTTAGCCAAAATTTATTCAGCATGAAAAGGGTTATAATCAGCTTGTTCAAAGAAAAGCTCATATTTATTCTTAACAACACGATTCTCTCATTTGGATGCATCTAGAAAATACAAATTGTGTGTAGTTGTTTAACCCTTTGCTGTTTAATCCCTGTTTTTTACGTGCCTGTGATTTTATGATTGAGAAAACATTGTGAAAAAAGAAAAAATTGCTTCTTACAAGCAATTTCTTCCTTTTCCACACTATTTTCTACCCTACTGAATGGTTATTTTTCAAATTAAATCCACTTTAAATTTTTGTCTGCAAAACCTTTGAATTAGGCAGATCTAAAACAGGAAAGGGTTAAAGCATTTACTGTATCTGATTATTCTGTCCTATACAGGTTGTGCCCTACCTAACCCTCCAGAAAATGGTAATGTATCTGACCCCCAAGGGTTGGTGGCTGGAGCTGCTATCACATATACCTGTTATGATGGCTATAGACTGGTTGGACAGACACAGAGAATCTGTCTGACAGACTCAACATTTAATGGAGAAGAACCAGTATGCAAAAAAGGTGATTTTGATCTATACGAGAAACTGGGAAAATTGGGTTGATTTGCCTCATGCTGATTATCTGTCAAAATTTGTAAGGCTACTTCACTAGACGAAAGTGGTGTTTGAGAGCAGTGTTACAACTGTTCAATTATAATTACACATTTTGTAATAATTTGTTACAAACTGGTTGAGAGAATATAATTACAAGGCAGGTAGGCTGTATCAACAAGTTGCACATAAAATTCGGAATTGCAATAAATTGTTCGGATCTCAATCAAAATATGCTTTCCAAGCAAAATAAAAAGGGAAAATACCAGTATACACCAATAATGTATCATGAATTGGTTAACTCTTGACAGTTTACTTAAATGATGCAAATTGAATATTGCCTTACGGGGTTGAGAGATGTTAATTCAGTTCAGGTATGCATTTACATTTATTTGTGTAACAAAAACCTTAATAACAATTATTTATTATCAAACGGATGAATAGAACACATTTACTTAATTCTAATTTAATTTTCACTAATTCCAACAGAATCCGGCTTGATGCCCCTAAAGAGACAGCTTTGGAAAATATTATGGAAAATGAAGACATTGCCAGCACAAGCACTTTCTGCATTACCATCAATGTTGCCTACCTAAAATTATATGAAAAAGAAAAAGATTTTACCAATTTTAAATGTCATCTGCAACTTCTTTAAATTTGGAGTAGTCTAAAATCTTGTTATCTGGTAATGTGTAAAGCATTTGCAGTATTACTATTTCCCAATGTTTATTTCAGAGTGCCCTGTTTTATCTGGCATCAAGTCCGGTACAGTAGACCTATCAAAGGGCAACTGGGAGGGTTCTCTAGCTACATATATCTGTGACAAGAATTACGCTCTAGTGGGCAAGTCTACACGACTGTGTGTATCAACAGGATCTTGGACTGGAACAGAACCAACGTGTATCTTCTGTAAGATTCCTTGGTTATATTGGATCTCATATAGAAAGCTCAGCTTGAAAACGTTGTAACTGCCTTTAAACATATAGGCAGTTACAACTGTTTCACACTGAGCCATCAAGATATCTAATTTAGAGATCAAAAGATTTTTTTTTCATTGAGCTATGAATCAAAAAGCCTAATTATACGGCATGAAAACACAAAGCAGATTCTTACACAAGTGTGATTAACTTTTATGCCCATGCACTGCCAAGATCAGGGGTGTATTATTTTACTTTTGTCTGTATGTCCTTTTGTCTGTTTGTCTGCCTGTCTGTCTGATAATCTTAACCAAATGATTTTACAATGCCAATTACTTTATTCCTATTCAAGACACAATGATCTTGTTAGGCATGATGAAAGGTCTCACCAATAGATATCTGCAGGTACTAAGGTCAAGGTCATATGGTAAGGTCAAGATCATCTGTCAAGGTTGAAGTTCTAAAACAAAATGCTCTTTCGGGGCCTTTGTGTTTCACAAACACATCTTGTTTTATTTCATACCAACATGAAAACAAGTAATAATCTGTTCATATACTTTAATGAATTTAATAATCTTTCATTGAGTTTAGAACAAAGGCTATATAATAAAGCTATAGTCTTATACCAAAAACAAAAATAAATTCTGTTTCTTGATAATGCTAAAGGAAGATAAAATGGGAAATTTTTAGGATAAATTCTCTTTAATTGTGTCATTTTGCATGTGTATTAATGACAATGTAAAGATATCATTGGTTTTATTGGCTCTGCTTATGACATTTCCTTTAATGTAAAATGGGTTTAACCTTTTGGTGATTCCACCGGTTTGGTAGTTAAATTATCAAGTAATTATCTATCGTAAAAAAACAGAAAGCATTTCAAGATTATATTTTCCTTTTTTTCAGCTGTATTCCCAGATATAGTCCTTGTGCTGGGTGTGATCCTTGCCATATTAGTTATTGTAGACCTGATTGTTCTGGCTGTATTTCTGTATCAGAAGTTCTTCAAGAAAAGACTGCAGGTTAGTTATACATTAAAAATATTTGAATAGATTAGGGAGAAAGTATTAACCCCAAGCTCAGACTGTGAAGCCTTATTTTAGTTTTTGGCAGATTTCTAAAACTAGACTGTCCTTTCTACTTTTTAAATTCAAAGTTTGGTTTGCAGAGGTCCAGCCTAAAGCATACCTTCTACACTCTTTTAGTATGAATGAATTTCAGAATAACTTTGCACAGTTTATAAATACAGGTGCAATGCAAAGAATTTGTCTGGATATATGTTAAAGGTCAGGGCTCAAGGTCAAACCTTAAGATTGGTCTTGTTTGTATCATTTCTGGACTTAGGAATAGGTTTCAAATAATTTGGTGTATTTGTTCCCTTTGATAAGTACTAGCATCACTTGAAGCTTTTGTTAGGATACCTCCAGGATGAAGGTCACACAATAAAGCTGGTCTAGTCTGGAACATATCTCCTATATCTATGATTGATTTGAAAATAATTTTGGATAGCAGTACCCCTGTATAGTCATTAGAAGTTTGTTTTGGATAGAAAGCAATATTTGGGGATGCATTTGTATCTATATCTTCTCATTCAATTATTTATTTTACAAATTCAGTGATGGTCCTTTTTTGCATGAGAGGTCACATACATAAACTTGTACTTTCAGCGTAAGAAAGATGGCGCAGAAGAAGATGAGAAAAAGCCTGCATTTTTACCGTTCATGTTAGAAAGGCCTGAGAAAAACAACCTGCCACCACCATCCTACATACAGAGTCAGGGTAAGAGTACGAAATTCTCAAACATCATGCCGGAGGAGGAGGAGGACCAAGATGTCCGTCAACGTCGGTCTGTACACCCACCACCGAAGAAACCCCTGGCACCTCTCAAGATTGAACGTGGTGACAAACCTTCCTTCTTCACACCCAGGGAGAAAAAACGACACACAAGGAAGGATAATTTTGAAGCAAGCACTTTTGACCCTGAGAAGGCCCACATGAAGCCAAACACAGTGAATGTTAATGCCTACATGCCACCGGAGTCTGTGTCAACTGCTAGGATGGAGAAAGTCAACCCAAGGGTATAATATAAACCATTGTCTTACTAAATTTAAATTTTTATTTCAAGCAAAATATTGGGGGGGGTGGGGCATTTCAACCAGTCTGGCTCAGGGCAAGCCTACATGTTGTAAGCCTGACCTACACTACCGAAATTTCTGACAGGTTCAAGGACTATCTTGAATTACATGTACAAGGTCACTTCATCTGGATTTATCACAAATTGTCTCCTGTTAAGTCTTTTTTTTTACATTTTTACAGTTTTTCAGAATGTTATCAGGGGTCCAGGTCAGAGGGGGAAAAGTCTGTCTAAAATCTTTATTTTTGAATGAAATCCTATGTTGTGGGTACTCATTTGAATTGTCTCAATGGGTTAAAGTTAGGAATAATGAAATATTAAAATTTTAAAATCAAAATACAGTAAACCTTGTATCAAGCGACCACTTATGGGACCATCGAATAGCGGTCGTTAAAGAGAAAGGTCGCTTAGAATATGGTTTGTTTACATATAAGAAAAAACATAATTTCAATTGAATATGTATGTACTGAGTGTGAATTTCTCAATAATCCTTTATTGTTAAAACTCAATAGAATCAGCAAAGTGACAATTCTATTGAGTTTTAACAACATATGACTCATTTACAATAATTTTTTGACCAATCATGACTAATTATTCAGATATATTTCAATTTAAAAAAGGGGATTTTGAAACCAGTCGCTTAATACAAACGGTTGCTAAATAGATTTGGCCGCTCAAGCAATATCAACTGTACCCCCTTTATCTGTAGCTCTGGTTATGACAAATGATATCTTAACATTGTGAGATCTACATATTATTCTGACATCTAACAAAGAATACTGTGAAAGTCAACAAATATCTAAACATGCCTTATCCCTTAATACAGTGTAGACTTAAAAGTAATTGAAATTCATGGCTATTAAGTTCTAAATTGATGAAACAATCTTGGATTCTATTGAAATATAAGATCAGACTGCACATTTTTACATGTGTAATATTTTATCTTCATCCTTATAAATGTTAAAGGATATATGGTTATATGTTGTTGTATATGCACTTACAATGGTTTTGCACAAAATCCTTGATATGTAGTTACACAGCTGATCATCTGATAAGTGAGTAGTGTGGACAAAGACCATGCCCCAAAAAATAAGTCTGTGAAACCTGCATTACCATATTTCTCCTTATAAACACTCCCGGAAGCTAAACATAACACGGTCAGGGACCTTTTATTTAGAATGCATTTTCTGATTAAAAAATCATTAAAATTATGTCTTTTAGGCCCTTTTGCCTTTATTTTGAGGTAAATTTCCTCTAATTAATCATATTAATGATTGTTTGGAGGAAATTGACATCAAATTAGAGTAGAAGTCTCAACAAGTTCTTAGAATTTAGGCATTTGCAGTGGGTTTCTTAGTTAAAAATGTATAGGGAGGGCGCTATTATTAGGGGAAATACGGTACATACCAATGGAGAAATATTCATGAGAACATTTACAATTTAGGCTCTAAATTAAAAGATTTAGTGCTCAACTGAGAATTTACTCTATCATGAACTTGAGATTAAAGCTTTAAGTCTTTGGTATCACAATCAAATTGATGTGAACAAAAAATAAATTATTAGATTAATGTTACCAAATAGTAATTCATTAATATTATCTTTAATGTTCATATATTTATTTTATTTCTAGTTTTAAGAGTATTTTCAGCTAAGTGTATAAATAAATATTTAAGTTTAATGATATCGGACCTAAATGATTCTATTTCAACCAAACATTTACAGGTGACTGATGGTTACAACAGTAATGAGTCCAATCAGAGACAGGGGGTCTCTGCTCCGGAAGATGACCAAATGTCCCTGGACGATTTTGATCTGCCAAAACGTAAACCCTTGTCCCCAAGCGATGATGTTGGTGCCAAGTTTTTAGGCAGGATGAGCATGCCTCCTGGTCAGACTGCTGTGAATGAGCCACAACCACAGCTTGACCAAGGAAGGGTCCTCTCAGATGAGGGTCGGAAATACATGAAATCTACAGTGAATGCTTACTCTCCAAAATATTAATACCTATTGACAAAGATATGTGAACAACTTCTTATTTTCCTGTTTTGTTTTGATTTTGAATTATTGTTAAGTAATGCTTATTTTGTTATTTGTAAATCAATTTTCCACAATCCTGCATGTTGACCTACTTAAGAAAAAGCATTTAAAAACATTATGGGAAAAGAGGAAATTACTGGGTGAGCAAAGCCTGACTAGGTTTCACATTTCACGCACAACCCAAATGGTCCCTTTTCACAATAATTCGTTTAAACTGATCAACTCCCCCCCACACACACACACCCCACACCCCCACCTCCGCCCTACTTTTTATGATAATTCTTGCTGAAAGATTTTATCTGGACCTTGAAATATACTTTGTTTTAGGAATAATGTACAGCAATTTCTTCGTGAAAACCAGTATGTAACAACAAAGAAAAAGGCTTGGTTGAAAAGCAGGCATTATGAATAATACATACTTTTCCTTTTTTCACAACAAACATTTGTTTGCAATCTGCAGTTATCAACTAACATAGTAAAAAGAGATTTTAATGTAAATCTTGTTAGCTCCCTTGAACACAAAGTAGTATTGCTCCACTTGCTGTCCAACTAGCTGGCAATAATTCATCCTCTACACCATAAGTGCACATCACAATAAAACTTGATCGAAATGCAGAGGTTGACACTAACGTCTGAGATTAAGGAGTCAATTGGACTCCTAAAACTTGAAATCAAGGATTCCAAGCTAAAAGTAAGGAGTCCAAACTTTCATAATTAGAGAACATTGTGGAAAAGAAGAAATTGCTTGTTTTAAGCATTTTTTTCTTTTCCGCAATGTTCTTCCAAAGAAGATTTTTTTCTCAAAACACTGTTTTCTTCAACAATTTTTATAGTGAAACGACCTACAGTTTGTGCTCTGTGCTTTTGTTTTTCAAAATATTCTCACATGACCCTTGGAGTCCATTGGACTCCTTACCTGCAAATGGAAGGCGTCCAACTGGTACACAAGGAGTCTCGGACTCCCCTTAGCGTCGAACCCTGAAATGATCCTTGGCTGAAGGCTTTCTAACTATGTTACCATTATATACTGTTTATTTTAGAATCATATAGTTTGACACAATGTATAGGACACAGAAATGATGCAGAAACTAAGTTAGAAATCTTTAAACCTTTGCGGTTTAATCCCTGCTTTTTACGTGCCTGTGATTCTATGATTGAGAAAACATTGTGAAAAAAAAGAAGAAATTGCTTCTGACAAGCAATTTCTTCTTTTTCCACACTATTTTCTACCCTACTGAATGGTTAATTTTCAAATTAAATCCACTTAAAATTTTCGTCTGCAAACCTTTGAATTTGGACGAGTCCAAAATTTTGTAAAACAGGAAAAAGTTAAACTTTGAGGTTTCATGTTTTACCTGTAAAAGTTTTCTAATGATGTATGAGAGTTCTACACAAATCTTGTTAAATGAAATAATAGCCCTTGGGCCCCATATGGACACACCCTAGTAAACATAGCAATAAAGGATATGTCTAAAAATTATTCTGTGTAACAATTGGGCCCAGAAATTTGATACTTAAGAATAATGCCCATGTGACCACCACCCTCAGGAAACCATTTACCATCCTCTACAATTCTTTTTAAATAATTCAACTGGTGCCCCATGTTAGTTACTCCCTTCCCCTTCATCAATAGATCAATACATGTATATTGTTTTTGATATCTGCCAACCCCCAACCCCAAAAATGTCTGTAGGACCCTCTGGACATCATCTTCTTTTCAGGTGTCGATAACAACAGTCATGCGTCTATACAACACCTTATCTAGCCAATCCAGAGAATAACATAACTTGCAAAAAATATGAGGATACCTAAAATGAAACATCCTACATTTAAGGTAGTGGGTCTGTAATAGTTCCACAACATTTCGGACCTAATGAACTTTCACAATGTTGACTGAAAATCATTAGGAAACCTCAGTTAACACTGTTAAAGTTCATAACCTCCGAAACATGGAAGAACTATTACGGGTACACTATCTTAAAGCAGGGACACGAAGGAGGACCTTCATGAGCATTACTTTTGAGTCATTGGAACCTTTTTTCTGTTGTTGCCGTATAATTACCGGGAGTTCATTTTAATACTATTACTACTACTATTGATTGAATTTTCCCATGAGAATGAAATTGAGGGAGGTTGTTTGACACCCCCACCCCAACCCCCCTGGATCAGTCTCTTTATTTCTTTATCTATCTAAAATTTTGTCTGTGCATTGAAGTGGCTACTCAGGTGAGCAATTTAATACTATTTGGCTATCATGTTTTTGTTGCATTGTAGGGTATTTTTAAACTATGTTAATAAAATCATTGATTTGAAATTTGTTTCAACCTTTCATTTCTCTTCCAAAATGGCTGAATTTAAGAGGTATTGGTATCCTTCTGTGTCCAACATCTATAAATACAAAACCTTGGATTTGGCAAAATCATCTTTACTGCAGAAGTTATTGAAACTGAAATAATAGAACAAAATTGGAAATATTGAAAGGAAATTAGAGACTGTCTAAGATGTCAGTATAATAGTTCTTTGCTTCCTTATTTAGATCTACAAAATTTGTGGAAAACCCATTGAAAAATAAAGAAATTATTGAATATCAAACTAACTCTCGTCGGATATTCTTAAAAATTCGTGTATAGATAACTTTCATCCTCCATGGGTGACCAATACCATACAGTCACAGCTTGAACTAAGCAGTAGTTATGAGACTGATCGCCTAATGACAATGTATCATCATTTCAATATAAGTATGTAATATGAGTGCAGTAAATTTGAACCAAATATTGAATAGGAGAGGGTCCAGGGGAATATTTAGATAGCATTATACCTAGTAATCATAAACCTGAAATATACACATTTTTACCGGATATGATGTGACAAATAATTAACAGACTGCTGATCATGCCTATTTCCTTTGTAATTGTTAAAGTTACTGGACAAAGTCTTCCAGTAACATTAAGGATATAAATCAAAATAGAAAAATTAAGGCAATTTCTTCTTTTGTACAATTCTCCCCTATTCAAATATTTGGTTTCCTTTCTTTTATCTTGCAATCCTTGATTTACTGAGTTAGGAATCCTCAGAGCTTTTGACTTACGGATAAAAGTGTCTAGCCCAACACAGAGTGGCGTGGAATAACGAGAAAAAATCGCACCATGAAACTAAGAGAAACTTCATATTGAAGGAGGTTAGGGTATATTGAAGAAGAAGACACTACACAACTTCAGAGCCAGGGTACATAATCAGACCAAGTATTATCTGATAATTTTGGGGTCTTTGGTCCATTGAAACCTGTTTAACTAAGTGAGACATGCATACGTGGTTAAAAGAAATTATTTTTTTTATCTGAAATGATTATATATGTTCAGTCACTCTGGCCATATTTCACGTGTGGCTTATAATTAAAACATGAGCGGGACATATCATTAGCATTCAGTATCAAATGTATGCTGTGAATTCAACCCTTCCTTTTCCCAAATTTAAATCTATCAAATATAAAACAATATCAATATGAAACTTTGAATAGTGCTGCAAGGGGCTCGTGCCGAATAACCATGTAAACGATTCTAAATGACCCCTACACACAAAAAAGAACGCGAAACCAACATTGCCTAGTCTGATGTATCTATGCAATTTACAGACTACGCTGAATTCAGTTCTTTTGTTCCGTACGTGGTATGAATATTTATTGTGCCAAAACAAATCACTGTTTTTTAACTTGAAAACAACTTGATAATCAATGAATACGTTTATCACGTGTCATCTTCTTTTGTGCTTAGAAAAAAATAATTTGAAAAATAAATTTGAAAAAAAGGTGAATTAAGTATTTAATTATATCTATTTTATCTCATATTTACACAAATGCCATATACAAGTAAAAAGTAAAATTATGATTACCAAAAAACATTTTAACGAGTGATTATTAAATAATAAATATCTATTAATTATTTAAAAAGCACATTAAGGTCCCCAAAATATTTACACTGCATCGTCTTACGTGTACCTATATATATAACCAGGCCGAGTTGATGGGCCGAGTTATTCACAGGCCGAGTTGACTGTGAACCGGATGTTTCCTACCAAGTCGTTTCACTAGAAACGTCCAAACAATGTTTATCTGTATTTTGTGCATATATTACTATGAATTATCAGCATTTGATAAATTTGATAGCTTTTAAATGAATTTCTTTGAAAGTATTAAGACCTAACAATATTTTTCACTCTTTATTACAATTGAAATTGTTACATGCAAGAAGGGCGAATTCACTCTATCTTGGTTGTCTTTATAAATCACCGGTATGATAATGATATAAATGATATGTTATAAAATTATTTGCATTTGTGATGAATGTAATTTACATCCAAAGCTTTGTTTCTTTTTTTATGGCAGATCAATAGTGTGGGTTTATGCCAGAGAGTAATTGTATATGGGGGTACGAACAAAAGCCCCCTAGGACAAAAGCCCCCTGGGACAAAAGCCCCATGGACGAAAGCCCCATGGGACAAAAGCCCCATGCCCTTAACTGAAAAGTAGAAAAAAGCCCCATGGTTATGAAAATTGTGTTTTTTGTGAATTTTTTGAAAAAGTCTTAAAAAGTTATGATTTTTATATGAATTTCTGAATATTTATATGCACACCCTGTATATGAAATCCCTTTATAGCCTGATCTATCCTCGTCATAGGTGGCAGTGTCAAAGAACTTACAGGATAAAAAATTTAGATAATGTATATATTTAGAATCATATATAAACGTTTTTAAAAAAAAAATTAAAAAACCAAACATGTTGTGATACCTATGATTTTCATTGGGAAAACAATCGTAATTCAGTAATAATGGGTTGCAGATTACATTTTTGAAATTTTATGATTTAGAATAAAAAATTTATATGCAAAATTCTTTTTTTATGAATTTTCTACCTTCAGAAGTTATTTCTCGATGAGCTTAAACGGTTGCACAGCATGAGAGGCCTCATCTCATACTAGTAAAATCAAACCTTTATGGCAAAGGGATATCTCAATTGTTCAAAACCAACAACTTCATTTTGGCTGGATAAAATTGGCCTGAATTTGAAGATTATATAGAAAATTGTACCTACTAGGTATTACTACAACCAAAGATAATTTCCATTTATTTTGCCACATGCATAACAAGCTGGTTTGGCCAGTTTTTAAATCGGACTGCGAAGCAGTTCGCATTTATATTTACCGTTTTCCAGAAATCCAGTCTGTTTGACCCACTACATTTTTACCATTATCTTCTGAGCAATGTGTTCAAACCAAATTATGTGTTTTCAAACACCGAAGAAACGGCCTTTTCAGTCACAATCTACAAACTTTGTTTTTATCTTATTTACTTTTCGACAAATGGAGAAGAGGCTGATACAAAATTTGATGTAATTTTCGCTTTTAGTAATTACCAGTTATTATTTTCAGTGTTTATAACAAGATTTTCGGTTGAGTAAAGGAGTTGAAACGTACAACAGGTTAACTGTATAATAAATTTGTAGCACTTGCAATATTACTGCTCTGATTTTTTTCTCGAACGGTCATTTACCAGTTGTAGGGCTGACAACCAATCAAATTCTTTTATGATTATCCCTCGGTCAAAACCCACGCGTAAATACAGACCACGTGGTAGATGCAAATGGACATCGTCTGCTCGAAATGTGTCAATTTAGTTGTTTGTCATTGGTCACCGGTCGTCTGCACTCGGACAGGGAGCGTGGGAAGTTTACTTTTTGTTGGGATCACGGTGGAATGAGTACTGTTGACTATGTGTTAACAAATAGAAATAATTTTGTAATTTTGAAATATTTGATTTCAATGAGCACTCTGATCACGCTCCAATCCTATATTCAATAAATTCAAAATTGAGTATGAAGAAAAATTATTCAACAACAAATAAACCGACATACGATAAACTGATATAGGATAGCAGTAAGAGCGATCTATTTTTAGAACAACTCATGAATAATCATAGAGTGCTGCTAGATTTAATCGATTGGTCAGAAACCAAAGATATAACTAGCATAGTTGGCGATTTCACGTGTTTCTTGAGGGAAAATTCATTTATGGTATTTGGGAAAACCCAATGCTTGAAATACAAACACGTTGGTAATCAAAATTGTAAATAGTTTAATGAAAAATGTTTTGTTGCTAAACAGGCTTTTAAACTCTATAGAGAGAGGAATAATATTAACAGACAAGCTTTTAGCTTGGCGCATGCTCATTATAACAACGTAAAAAAAATCTGCTAAGAAATAATTTAGACTAGCAGAGGGCTATCGAATCAGCAAACTTTCAAAATCGGACCCACGAGGTTGGATGAGCTGGCGATGTCCTCGAAAAGATGGAGTGTTAAGACAAAAAACTCACAAATTGGGCAAATATTTTACCAACTTTTATTGTCCAAATTTGAGCCCTTTTGATTGGCGAACTATTGCGCTATCCAAGCCTCTCAATGATGTCCGATTTACAGTGCTGACAGCACTTTGATTAAAATAGCTACTTGGCATGGTGCAACATCATATACCATAATTCTAACATATTTTTATGATGTCTTTATCAAGTTTTAATTGTTTGAATTCCATGTTTTTACATAACTTGCAACATTTGGTTTAATGTGAAGACTATTTGTGGTAGTAATGATGACCAAGTTTCAAAGAACATCTACCACATAATTATGTACAGCAACAGATCCTTGTAAACTGCTGGTTGGCACAGAAGCTCGGGTCATATGTTTAAGCCGTAATGGTGAATGTCATCTGGTCCTACCTGACAAACAAGCCTGTCCTCGGTGGCGACACTAAATGTACACTTGTGTTTGTAGCTATGGAGAAGGAAAGTCAGTGATGATACTAGACCAACACGGTAACGTCATGGTTTAAGACGTCTTTCCAACCTCATGCACTGTCAGTCAACCGTCTCGGGTTTTGGTCAGGAAAGCAGCCATGCTTGTAAGGGAGTTTATAGAGCATGATAAGTCCAGTATAAAAAGCATGGTTTGTGTGCTTACATTGTCTTTTGTTTAAACCGACCCTGCTTTTAGCATGTCCAAAAGTTAACAGACTTTTATAAATTGAACATCACTCGCAAAGCCAGCCCTGCGTTCAGGATCAAAAAACGGTGTAAACTGTTTTCCAATTATACCCTGCTTTGCACGTCCACTTGCTTTGCATGTGCACTTGCGTGCAAAGCGGGGTAAAATTGGAAAACTGTTTGCACTATTTTGTGATTCTGAACGCAGGACTGGTGACATTTCCGAATCTTTCGAAAACAATTTCATCCTTAATGCAGGAGGGTTTGTTCAGTATTGGGTTAATAGTTACAGGGCCGTAACTCCCATTATGCAATTTACACAATTGCTTTAAAGAAATAAATTCTCTGTTGAAAAATATTGTTGATGAATATTCAAGCTGTAGTTACAATGTTTTGACTATTCACTTACTCTCAAATCATAAAAACGGAGCAGAGAGCATTCATATTTGGTCACAGTCCAAATATCACCTTTATCCTTATATTCTTCTGAGAATGTATCCATTAATACAAGAGAGCCAGAATGGCTATAAACTGCTCACCTGAATTCATTGGTCCAGTGGATAACATCCAAGTAACTTTTTGGCAAAGTTTTATTAACATTTGCCTCATTGTTGAAGAGGAGATGTTATTCCAAGATTTAAAGTCATAATAGACCCTGCCCATCCATTCACTACTGAGGAGACTCAAAATAAGCCCTGCCCTGCCCGGCCCATTTCTATGGGCCAATCAAAAATTATGGAAAGGGTCACCCAAGAAACATTCTGGTTAAGTTTCATTGAAGTTGACCCACTGGTTCATGAGAAGATGTAGTTCAAATATTTCGGGCTCAAAATAAGCCCCGCCATGCCATGCCCATATTTATGGGCCAATAAAAAGTTCACGAAAACATTTTTGGAAATGGTAACTCTATGAACATTCTGGTAAAGTTTCATTGAAATTGGCTCAGTGATTGAGGAGGTTAGTTGTTCAAAGACTTAGGGCTCAAAATAAGCCCTGCCCTGCCATGCCCATATGGGCCTATCAAAATTAAGAGAACAATTTTTGGAAAGGGTCACCCAAGTAACATTCTGGTATAATTTCATTGTAATCGGCCCGCTGGTTCAGGAGAAGATGTCGTTCAAAGATTTCGGGCTCAAAAATAAGCCCCGCCCTACCATGTCCATATTTATGGGCCAATCGTTTCTAGAACAATTTTTAAAAAGGGTCACCTAAGAAACATTCTGGTAGTTTCATTGAAATCGGCCCAGTGGTTAAGGAGGAGATGTCATTCAAAGATTTCAAAGCGAAAAAATGTCATGCCTTGCCATGCCCATATTTGGGGGTCAATCATAATTTCACGAACAAATTATCAAAAGGGTCACTCAAGGAACATTCCTGCTAAGTTTGGTAGAAATCTGGTCATTGGTTCCTGTTGACAATTTCCGACACATAACAGACAAAAGGTGATCATAAAAGCTCACCTTGAGCATGTTGTGCTCAGATGAGCTAAAAAGAAGTTTAAAGAGGTTTACACTAAGGCTCTTTTTCTATGATGCAGTCTAAAATCACAAGACCACATCAATATGCACATGTATAAATGAAGGAGTAGTGTTAACAATAAATATACATAAAGGCCCCTTTTATCATGACGTAGAATATAACTTTATGGCCATAAATACACATACTCTCTCGAAATGGAAATTTATGTGAACGGTTCACATGAGTGTATCCATTAATAAAAGAGGAGTTTTGTTAATAAGGAAGTTTACATTAAGACCCCTTTTTCAATGACACAGTATAGTATCATTAGACCATATCAAAATGCACATGGTCAAATGATGTACAATACAAAGTGAATTTTTTCATTATCTTCCATTTGTTTTTGTTAACAAAGAATATACATAAACATATGCATAATATACATATTACGCAGCATATAACTAACAAGAGCACCGCCTACGGGTGCCTACGCTCTGCTGTAAGTGCTGGATGGTGAAAAAAACTAATTTTTGGTGAAAAAGTAAGTAGAAAAAGGGGCATAATTTGCAGAAAATGCTCCTAGAGTTATCCTTCTTGATAGAAAAGAATGCTCTTTTGTTGGTGAATGGGTGTCACATTTCAAGTGAATGTCTTCATTAGAACCAGACATATCACAAAGTTTTTGCATTTTATTCACAAATTTGACCTTGAAAAATGACCTTGACTGACAGAAAGGCCTTGACACAGTCAATCATTATGTGAAATATGAAGGCCCTTTCACTTACCATTCAAAAGTAATGGCCAATGATAATTTTTTGACATTATTTTTCACAAATTTGACCATGAAAGATAACCTTGACTGAGAACCTTGAATTTGGTGCAAACAGAAAGTGCTAGTCCCAGGCAAGCGTCATGTGAAATATGAAGGCCCTTACACTTACCATTCCAAAGTAATTTCAAAATGCCAAAGATTTTGCATTTTTTTTTCACAAATTTGACCTTGAAAAATAACCTTGACCTTGACTGATGCCCTTTAACTTGGTACCAATAGAAAGACCTTGACACAGGCAATCATTATGTGAAATATGAAGGCCCTATCACTTACCATTTAAAAGTTATCACAAAATGTCAAAAATTTCGCACCACAACGCCAACAACGAGGACAACAGCAAGGCTTTAGCAATACCTCTGGTTTTCTCTGAAAACAACCCAGCTAAAAAGCCACAAATGAAAATAGTTACTGGAAATGGAATATTCTGTGACTGTTTCACATGAATGTATCAATTAATGAAAGAGGAGTTTTGTTAGCAAGAAAGTTTACACTTAGGCCCCTTTTTTCTATGACATATTATAAAATCACCAGACCGCATTTATCACGCACATGGTCACATGATGTAGAATACTAAGTGAAATTTTCATTAACTTCCATGCATATATGAAGAAGTTTAAACTTTTAAAATTTAAAATCAAATATAGGCCCCTTTTCTTTTGACACCCAATCCATCACAATTTTTTTAAAGAGAAATCATTTAGATGATTCAATTATTCTGAGAAAGTTTGAATTTAATTGGATGAAAACTGTGGACTTTAGAGCTATTAAGGGATTTTCTTATTATATTTTAATTAAGCTTCTTTTCCTATGATGCTTGATAGATCTGACACATTTTCAGAAGGAAACACTGATCCTTATAATGGTCTTATCATTCTGACCAATTTTGAAGACAATCTAATAAAAACTGTGGACTTTAGAGCGTTATTAAGTAAAATTAATGGGCGGACAGACATTGGACAGGAAAATCCATATCCCAATAGTTCTTCTGACCTTTGAGGCATTTTTCAAATGGCACATCCACTCATAATGCAGAACAATAGTTCTGAGCTGTTTTGAAATCCATCCATAAATAATTTAATTCTAGTTAACCAGAATTTGTGCATTCTGATTGGCTGAAAAATTGGTTTATCACCCAATGTGAACAATTTTATTACACAGCTTTTTTGTAGGTAGTCCTATTAACAATCCCTGATTTTGAGGGTAAATCTTCTTATTAACGCTTCAAGAAATTAAATTATAAGGTATGAAGAGACTTTCTGTTGATTTCATGAAGTTATGAAACTAAAAACCTTATCATGTTCATGTACATGAATCTGCTTTGCATATTCATATAGTGCAATAATGTTTTTAGCTTCATACCTCCATGAAATCAACAAATACCCTCTTCATCTCTTAAATGTAAGAGTTATGCTTTGGACAAGGTCAATCTTAACCTATGACCTTGACCTTGGAAATATCTGAATTTTTCCTTCAAATAGCATTTTTAAAGCTGCTCTTTCGCAGTTTTTCATAGAAATGAAACACGAATGCCCCCGTAACGGCATTTTTTTTCAAAGTTTGACCTTGACAGATTACCTTGACCTTGTCACATGACCTTGACTTTGGTACCAGCGGATGCGGATCATTGAGATCTATCATCATGCCAAATATTAGCTTTGTATCTTGAATAGGCTTGAAGATATTGGCAAGGTTAAGTTTTCGGGTTAAGTTTTCGGACGTTTGACCTTGACAGATGACCTTGACAGATGACCTTGACCTAGTCACATGACCTTGACTTTGGTACCAGCGGATGCAGATCATTGAGATCTATCATCATGCCAAATATTAGCTTTGTATCTTGAATAGGCTTGAAGATATTGGCAAGGTTAAGTTTTCGGACAGACGGACGGACGGACAGACAGACGGACCGACGGACAGACGGACAGACATGAGTAAAACAATATGCCCCCGATCTATCGATGCGGGGGCATAAAAATACAAAACTTGTGGTTAGATTTGGAAATGTGTGTACTTTTAGACGATTAAGAATTGCCAAAGTACATCGACACTTAAAACAGCAATTTATTTTTTCGAAGGGGTAAGATCAGTAGGGGATCCAGTCTATCTATGACCTTTGACTGTCTACGACCTTTAATAGACAACCATTGGTGGAGGGTTGGGTATGATTTGGTCCGGAGTAAGTAGGAGGAAATAATTAGCATGACAGATCTCGGTTCAATTTGTTCATCCCGTCAAACGATCATGTAACCATTTCCAGCAAACTGAAATGACATAGTAAAAGTGACATGAGTTATACTATTAACTGCAAAACCATATTGCTTACAACTATGTACAATCAAATTGCAGACGATCTGATACCTACCAATTTACTTTTTGTGAATAATCTTTCATTTTTGCTTGTATTGATATGAAATTTCCAGCTGTCAAATACTTTTACCTTAATCTTTGATTGCGCAAAATTGGAGAAAATCTTTTTAGGCGTTATTAGTTGCTTTATTTTTAAGAATGAATTTCGCTTAATTCAGGAATTAATCTTTCTTTCCATGCATTACCAGATTGAATCTTATCATATCAAAGGCTTCAACATGATGAGGTCTTTTCTTCTGATTGATTTTTCAAACATTTTCAAAAACCACATTTTCCCAATCTGGGAAAGAGCAGCTTTAATGATGATGGAAAACAAATTATTGTACCAAGTTGTTTTGAAATTTATATATGAATGTGGGAGTAAATGTCTGGACAAAAACTGACAGATTGACTAATGGACAGATGCAGAGTCACACAAACATACACCAGCTGTATTTGTAACAAATTTGTCATGCACATGGCAAACAGGATGACAAAAATGTATGTAGGGTTATCCCTCTTGATAGTAATGGTTGCTCTAATGAATATGCTAAGTTTCAAGTAGATTATAGCCAAGGATTAAGTATGTTGCACTACCAACTTGCCTACACAAATGGACTCAAGACACAGGTATGAACTGTTCCAAATTTGTATTTTCTGCGCCCTGGCGCAAAAGTTCCACACCTGTAATTTCTGCGTAAAAATACTGTTATGGCTTGAAAGAAATGTGAGTTTGTACACAAAGTAACCTTCCCTGGATCACCGTAACAGTATAAGTAGAAATGGCTATTGTGACTAGTTGATTGCATACAAATGTATTGTAATCACAAGTCACAAGTCACAATACCGTATTCGAGGTATATGCAAAATTCTGCATGAAGAAATTTGTATATACCATAAAATCAAAGTTTGTTTTGAAAGCAAAAATATCCAGGGAAGAATTGTTTGTTCACATGCGCACAGTTCTTACACCTGTATTAACATTTTTTGTGTATCTATATGTGAAAATTCAGATCTGTATGTTTTGCGCATACATATATTATTAGTGGAAAAATAATAGATGAATACGCAGAAAATCCAGAGGTGGAGTTTCTATGTCAGGGCACAGATAATCCAAATGAGCCTGTGCATTACATTTTCAACAATTTGACATATGCGTGAAGGGCCAACATTAACCAACCTTGACTGTGACATATTATATTAAGAAATTTATCTGACTTTCTAAAGACACTTTTAGGCCCAATCTATCTACAAAGTGCAAAGTGAAGACTGGTAAGACTGCAGATGCACAGGCTGGCCATAGCCTTTGCTTGGCCCACATTTGAAATTGTTGGAAATGTCATGCACAAGCTCAAATTTAGAAGAATTAATAACTCCATGACTGCTAAAATCCATTTATGTACAAGTAGAATTCACTATTTTGACTCTGGGATTGTATACAAATGCATTTTGAAATAGACAAAATCCCATATTAAAGTTATACATATATCAAAGTTTGTTTCGTTCTCTGTAAGCTCAGTACAGATGCACAGGTTTAAATGAGTGATCTAAGGTAAATTTTGTCTATTAGACCTTTGATACCTCACTTAAACTTCTGTATCTATACATGAACAAATTACATGTATGCCTAAAGAAGAGTACTGCAAGTGGATGTCTACCCTTGTTTGTTCAGAGTTGGAAAGTAAATAATTTTGTTTTTTTGAATGGGGTTTTACGCTGCTTTCAACAATCATACAGTTATTTTGCAGCAGTATGAGCACCTAACAATGGATTCTTGGTATTTCTCTCACCAGTACTACCATCACATCCTTTCCTAGCCTCCAGCTGCTATCTTGAGAAGGTCTAGGATAATCAACATATTGGTGAGAGACAAATAGTTGGATGAGTGTGCCGCTGTCTGGGATAATACCTTTGTTTCTTTGAATGGGGTTTTAGGCCACTTTGAACAATCTTACAGCTGTATTGCGGAGGCTGGAACACATCACAATGGATTCCTGGTATCTCTCACACCAGTACCACAATCTCTGGGGATCAAACCTGGGACCTTTAGATTGACAGTCAGAAAGGCTACCAACTCTGCTATGATGCAGGAAAGTTGATAATAAACTTGAAAAAGATGCAAAATTGCAAAATTTGATTATAAAGTTTATGCTCCTCTTTCAATTTGGCATTCTAAGAGATTACATAACTCTCCAACTGCTGTCCTGCCGAGATTCAGGCATTGTCATGGTTTATTCATTGCACTTTGGAAATCTTTAGATTGCATAAGTGCGCCGTGGCATTGCCCCCTTGTGTAATAGGCTTTTTTGTAAACTAGCCAGGTGAATAAATCCAGTCTCAATTCTCCCTTGGACAAAACAAAACTAACAACTCTTTTGTTATGCATAACACAAGATGAATTTAATATTGGTAACACTTGACAAACATGTGTTCATATGGCTTAACAAATATGAATTTTGAAATACACAAGACATACCAATGATTACTGTAAAAGCTGTCTAAACCAACCTCCACTCAGTCAGAGTAAAAAGATTGGCATATCATCAAATTTATATATTTCACAAAATTGTTATCTTATTGGTGTTGAGTTGACCCCTGCCAAGATTTGAACTCAGAACTCCTGGGTATATTGCACCCAGACATTTTACCTTTAAACTACAAGAGTATTAAGCACCAAATAAAGAATAACAACGTTTGTAACTTACATAAATCTAATATATTTTTTCTAAATTCATGTTTCCTTCTAAATTTAAGATGAGTCTTGTATGAAATCAAGCCTGAAGTAAAAAAAAAATTACAATGTAATCACATATATATATATTTACCGGTAAATGTTTACAAGCCTTACAAATTATAAATTCAACCCTTATCTAGAAAGTCATAAAAAATTAGCGTGTCAGGGAAAAAAATGTGTGTATCACATGCAGAATGCTTTTATTAATTTTCTACAATGTTTCAAATATGATTTTATCATTATGTTGCAAAAAACCCTTGTAAGTTCTTGAAAGATGATTTTTTAACATCTAAAATAAGGTGCTTAAAGAAAGGGAAAAAGCAAGATAATTGCTAATTGAATGGACAATACATGTATTACTTATTAACTTTTCAAAAAAGACGGAAGAACTTTGGAGCATTTAACAGAGAGATTAATCTAACAATGCTAAGGAATACATATACGGTACTTAAAGAATTATTATAACCTTTTAATAGTGAAACATTGAATGCACATAATAATGGGATAATTCTAGTTTAATAGTGAAGTACAATGATTACACAAAAATACATGTAAATACTAATTGATGATAGATGAATGATACCATGAATACAAGGAAAGGTGACAAAAAGTTTAAGATTCTAAACTGGTTAAGGTAGTGGACCCATAATAATTCTGCAACATTTCCATGAACTTTCACTATGTTGACCGAGATTTCCTAATGAAAATCATTAGGAAACCTTGGTAACACTGTTAAAGTTACTTCAAAAACTTTGCTGAACTATTAAAGATCCACTACCTTAAACATCTCAGTTGTCAAAAAGAAGGAACCAGTCACTACAAATTAAAAAGGCTTCAAAATGTGTTTTGTGTTGATGTAACAATGGTCAAATTATAAATATTACAATAACCAAATCATTCTAGAGGGAGTGTGTGTGTGTGTGTCGGGCTGGGTATAATAACTACAACATTCAGAAGTGTGTGTTGGGAGGGAAGGGGGGGGGGGGGGGGGGGGGGGGGGTAACAATAATCAAATTATAATGGTAGTGTGTGTGTGTGTGTCAGGCTAGGTATAATACAACATTCAGAAGTGTGTGTTGGGAGGGGGGATGAAGGGGGGGGGGGGGGGGGGGGGTAACAACAGTCAAATTATAATAATAGCTACATCATTCAGAGGAGGAGGGGTGGGGCAAAAACAAACTATAACATTAACTACATCATTTGTAAGTACCTAGTTGGAGTGACCTCACTGGAATTTACTTCCGGAGGTCGTTGTATGGTAAAAGTAGATCTTAATGAAAAAATAGTGCGGCTTGAAAATGGCATTTTGAAGTGGAGAACAGTGATCCACGTGCATATTGATTTGATTTTTTGCTAGTCTTGCATCTCTTCTTTAATATAAGGCTTGGTTCGATCTTTTTTGTGCACGATTTGCTTTCCGGGAGGACGGATGAGCGACGGTGGGGTTGCCCGAACTAACTGACCTCTTCATAGATGGAAAAAAGACGGTTCCTTTACTCTGGGTTGAATAGCCCAAAAGTTAAACCTAAAAGACCCAGTTATTTTAGTCTCAAATGATGGAACAATGAATGTAGATGAAGCGCTGGTGACGTAATATATAAATGCATTGTTGTTGAATGCGCTGCAGCACCTGAAAGTTGAGCAATTTTATATAGAACAAAGAAGGCCAAAAATCGGGTGGGGTCTGACCTAGATGGTAAAAAGGTCCGATTTTGAGAAAACGAATTTTGACCTCTTCAGATAGTTGCAAATGACGTAATATTTTGTCAATAGTTTCAAAAAGTGTAAAAAATTTAATTTTGATGATTTTATCGATTTAAAATCAATTTTTTAAATTTTTAAAAAAATTAAAGGAAATTCCTTGTAAGTATTTCTTCTTGCATTTTTTAACTTTTGTTGAGGCTAAAATTATCATTAAGTCAGTTTTTGCGCTTTGGGTAGCAAGGATTAATTTAATTGGTCAAGTGGATGTAATTAATTATGTAAACAATGCGATAGAATGTACATAAAAAACCCTTACCCCATTTAAAACCTGCGATTTTGTAATATGAGGGTATCACACAAAGGTGATCGAAAAATCGTTTTCTCGCTGCAAATTTTTAAATTACTTTGCTCAGAGTATTGGAAATAGACATTTGCTGGTAGTAAACAGGAAATATGCATATTTCTTCTAATTCTAAATCCCTTTTCTGGCTTGAAATTCAAACCCTTTTCACTAAATGGGAAAGTTTGATATCGAAAGAAGCCCATTTCAATATTACTTTTCTGGCGTTCGTAAAACTTAAAAGCAGAAATTCCATGCTGATAAACTTGGGAACCATTTGTTTTTCAATAGTCTTGCAATTAAAAGTGAATTTTAAGTAAGAAATGGTGAGAAAATGCTTAACCCTTGCCCCGATAACGGTTTTTTCATGACTTTGTCGCAGGGGACTAGTCCTTTTTGATAGCGTTTTTTATAGTCATTTTAACTCATTTTCCAACTCGTTTTCTCAATTGAATAAGACAGTTTCAAAACACTTTGAAAAAAAGCAAATTAGAGACAAAAGCATTTGAATAAAGTTAATTTGCTAGTGGAGACATAGGGTCTTACAGGTCAAAATGATCAATTTTGTGAAATGTTCCCCTCTTTATCGTGTCAAGTTGTTTCTTGTAAATAGAGTGATCTTCCGTTTCTGTTACTTAAATAGTAAAGTCGTCATAGCTGAATAACTACACGTGAGTGAAATTCTCGACATGGCTCAAAATGATTCAAGAGACCCATTTTCCAACCCTTAACACCCATTTCAGAATGGATATTTATTGAAGTGGGTACCCCAAGTCCATGTTGTAAAATGGACGTTTCTCCTTCCCGTTGCGGTTTCTAATACCTTTTGATTGAGTTGTAATACAACATATCTGTTATAGAACAGAACTTTCTAGGAGATTTTTGACATAAAACTGCATTTTAAGAAATTAAAATGAGCGGGCTCTGTCATTTTTTTTTTAAATTTCACACCCAGTATGACTATTTTGACATGTTTTTTGAGGATTGGTTTTCGTTATACCTACACATTATGTAAGTTTACGATGCACAAACTCTTAAACGATGTTTTAGATCCTGAAAAATTGTGCAAAGATTGTGGAATTTTGAATTCCACCCTTTACTCTATACGAGCCCCTTTTCATTTCTGGGGAACGCTATTATACCATTTGATTCCTAAAAGTTACGTTTTTTGAAGCTAAGATGTCTGTTTTATTTTTTCTTTCTACTGCCATTTTGATACCTTTTAACAGAAAACACTCTTTTTGCGCATATTTTTATGATTAAGTTCTTTTAATTGGCATTAAAACGTGAAAATTGCGATTTTTTTGTTAAAATTACCTCGACCTTCAATGATTAACTCCCCTTTTTATTGCGTCAAAATCAAGTAATGTTTAACATTTTTGGCTTAACAAGTTTGGATGGAGTAATAGTTCAAAATTATACTTTGAGAAATCATTTCCAATGGCTTCTTACCAAAAATTATTTCATTAAGTAATCATGTTACATCACAAATAACAGTGCTCTGAATTCTTGCCTTTTTTCGCTAAACAGGTCATGTCCTAAAATCGTCATATTTCAGTGACAAATGCAAATATTAAAACCTTATTGACTTAACTTTGGTCGCAATACCCCCCAGCATTGACCAAAGTGTTTAGAAGTTAGAGGAATGCAAAAAGCTTTTAAATTTAGGAGTGACCTCACTGGAATTTACTTCCGGAGGTCGTTGTATGGTAAAAGTAGATCTTAATGAAAAAATAGTGCGGCTTGAAAATGGCATTTTGAAGTGGAGAACAGTGATCCACGTGCATATTGATTTGATTTTTTGCTAGTCTTGCATCTCTTCTTTAATATAAGGCTTGGTTCGATCTTTTTTGTGCACGATTTGCTTTCCGGGAGGACGGATGAGCGACGGTGGGGTTGCCCGAACTAACTGACCTCTTCATAGATGGAAAAAAGACGGTTCCTTTACTCTGGGTTGAATAGCCCAAAAGTTAAACCTAAAAGACCCAGTTATTTTAGTCTCAAATGATGGAACAATGAATGTAGATGAAGCGCTGGTGACGTAATATATAAATGCATTGTTGTTGAATGCGCTGCAGCACCTGAAAGTTGAGCAATTTTATATAGAACAAAGAAGGCCAAAAATCGGGTGGGGTCTGACCAGTTACACTACGTCATAAGATAATGTTTGGTAAAAGTGCCTAGAAGAATATGGTTCTAGGCACCTAGAATAAATCTTTAGTCACTTAATCAAAATTAGAGCATTACTATAAGAAATGCAATAATTTTAGCCTCATTTTATCTATTTTATGATACTTGTTTATCATACAGATATTTAACTTATATTTCTATTAATGTTCAAACTTATTAATAGAAATAAATATCAAATTTTACATGTAATTTCATTTCGATGGCTCATCACATAACTGCACTGAGCCTTCGATTTAGCCCTTAAGTATATTGTTATCGTTATTTTAATCATTTTTATTACTATTTGAGTTTTGATATTATTACTTTAGCTTTAATCATTTAGTTAGATTTTATTACAGAACTTTGTCTATTTAGATTATTGAGAATTAAGTATAATTATAATCATTATTATTACTATTTGAGTTTTGATATTATTACTTTAGTTTTAATTATTTAGTTAGATTTTAATACAGAACTAATCATTGAGATACTTATGAAATGATGTAGTTGTTTTAAAAAAAGGTTTTTTACAAAAAGTGGAAAACAGATCAAATAAAATGTAGATAGTAAGATTTTTTAAATTCCTTTTAACAGTCAGCCCCAGGTCTCAGCGTAACTCCCAATGTTAGATGTAGGTCGTCATGTAGGTAAAGGTAACTTGTGGACAAGATCTCCCCCAACCCATCTGAATATTTAGGCATTTCTTTTGTAGTGGTCTATAATCATTTTTAAGGAAGAATTATGAGTACCGGTAATGATATTTTTAGCACTGGTCAGTCAGTTGTAGAAGTGACCCGTCATAATCAAAATTAAATTTTTCAAACTTTCTATGCTGGTAAATATATGTACAAAAAAATATTTCTCAAATAAAAAAGTTTCTTTTCAATCAAATCCATTTGTTTTGATTACCTGAAAGTAGACAACAAGCACAACCTTTATGCATCATAATTCTGTCAAATGAATGTTTCTTTTTTATGAGTTTTTCATAAAAAAGAAACATTCTTTTGACAGAACTATGCTAAATAATATAAAAAAAATCTTTTCAAGAACAGGGTAAAGAAAGTAATCCATGACAAACACAAAACTAACTTAAAATCAAATTTCTAACTAGTTCCTTAAGACAACAACTCTCAGGAGTTTTAAGAGATAAAGAGAGTTTTTTAATAATTCACTGAAGAATGAAACTGAAAAAGCTGATTACTGTATTAATACACTATGAATTCATACATAAGTGTAATTAAGTTTTCGGTTTCATACCTCTGTGAATAAAAAGATAAGCCTCTTTATATCTTAAAATTTGATACCATAAAGCAAACATGTAAAGATTTCACAATAACAAGACAGATTTTTATTGGAATACTTTGTGTTGAAGTTTACATGAAAAAGAAAATTCAAAAATTCTATTGAGAAATGAAAATGATTTCCCAGCCAATCAGAAAACAAAAATCCTGATGGACAAAACTAAAATTAAAATAATTAGAAAAGGTATATGTTAACATAAACATTTACCAAAGTATTGTGTGAAGAATAATTGAAAAAATAAATAAAAAAAAATGAATGCTGTAATAACTTTTTAACTAAAACTTGAAAAAAGAAAAAACTTACAATTGAATTAAATTGAAATGATTAATAAGTTTTCTAAAATAGTGCTCATCCCATGTTGAAAATTCATAGTAATTCTTAAAAAATTGTTAACAAAATAACGAAATTCATGTGTTATATTTTGAAACTAGTAAGTACCAAACTATTGCAAATGCCTATAATTGTATAGACACATACTGTAGTATTGTACTGACCCTCAAAATAGATATCACTACAGTCATTTAGAGCTCTGATGATTATATAGAACAGAAAAAAGGTAGCAAATTGTGACTGTAGAAACAACTCAAAAATTTCAGTTTCTTTTGTGTGTGTTTTTTTTTTTGTACATATCATATTCTTCCAGTTATGAGTAGTACTGTAGGGAAAGTAAATATAGTAATGTCTCCAAAATAATGTAAAAAAAAATCAAATAGGATATGAAGAGGATTTATTTTTTTCAATGAAAAACTTATATGACTCAAATATTTGATGAATGAAATAAGAATTTAACCTTTTCATACTTATTCCAAAATATTCCTGCTGTGGCAGGAGATATAGAAAAAAAATTAGCCTGCAAAAATAGACTTTACCTCCTGTTTTTTCTTTGTATGACAGACAATTTTCATTTTTTATTTTGTAAAGAGATACTGACACAGGTGCATTTATTGCAATTTTGCAAAGATTTTTATTCAACATGACAGGAAAATATTATTCATTAAAAAAAACGGTTGCAACCATGACATTTAACTTCTAATCAATATATTGTATTGAGAGATATCTTTGTATGCTTTGTTTAATGTAATTAAAAGAAGAGAGAAACAAAAAAAAAAGGTTGACAATGTATTTTTACTTAATTGTCCAAGTTATAACAATGGTGCAAGAAAGAAAAGATTCACAATGATTGTCCATAAAGTCCATACATCTGAAGAAATGATTGTCCATACAATTTGACAACTCAATGATTGTCCCTAGAATCTTATAGCACTTCTGTAGTAATGTACACAACTTGATGATTGTCCATAGAATCTAACAGCATGTCTGTAAATATGTACACAACTTGATTGATTGTCCATAGAATCTTGCAGCACACCTGAAGAGTTATACAACCCGATGATTGTTCACAGAATCCTACAACATGTCTTCAAGTTCATGTGACCTGATGATTGTCCATAGAATCTTACAGCACGTCTGTAGAGATGTAAACAACTCGATGATTGTCCATAGAATCTTGCAGCACGTCTGTAGAGATGTAAAAAACTCGATGATTGTCGATAGAATTTTACAGCATGTCTTTCACAAGAACTTTTGTCTGTATGCTTCTTCTGACATATTGAAGTAAAGTTGACTATCTTTTCCTTTTATTTCTCATCTTAACACTGTGTTGAAGGTACTCATTGGAAATGTCTCTCATGAGGATAATTTCTGTAAGTGTATTCATTTCAATTATTCACAAGTCTTTGCTTATTGATAACACATTACACATTTCTGCCATTGTTTGTCCCCCAGACTAAATGGATAAGTCACTTTAATTTTGAATTGTTTGAGATGGTTATATAAGGATTCTCTAGACATCATTCCTCATAGGTCCTGTAAACATTTGAAATAAATACTGTGAAAGTTTTAAATTGTGTTCTTTATTGCTAATTCAGGATAAAGTGCTTTATAATATGACCAACGTCGCGGGAGTGAAATAAACCCGTTGAATATTTTTTGATATTACACAGGTGTTATTACACATAGTAGTGGAATAATGAGCAAATGAGCTAAGAAGGTTTTATTTTTGTTGCAAAAATGAAATTGTGATTTTGATGGCGTCAATTCGCAAACGGCGTTATATGTTACGCAGAATAACTGAAATATAAATATCAACAATTTCCAATTTATTGCAAAAATTTGGGTCATATTATAAAAAGTATACTAAATTTGTGTTCATTTCATACAGAATTTATTAAACTCGTCATCTAAAACAGATAAAAATTCGACGTAGCCTTGTTTATATCTGTTTAAAGATGACTTGTTTAATAAATTTGGCATTCAATGACCACTCATTCAATATCCTCTATTCATATCGCACCTGGTAGGAAGTGGCTTAATGATGACATATTACTTCTGGAATGTTTTTTTCAAAATTTGATTTCTATAAAAAAAAATGTGAACATGGGTATATCCATAAACAAAAAAGATTAATGTGCTTATCACAGTTTTGTTCATCATTTTGATGAAAGTGCTTGTTGATTTCAAGGAGTCATAAAACAAAAACCTAATTAGTGTATGAACAAGCAACCAGATTCATACATAATTGTAATTAGGTTTTTAGTGTCACATCTCCATGAAATCAAGTACCATCTTCACATATTATAATCTAATATCATGATGTAAACAATAACACTGCCTACGAGTGCAATGCTCAGCTGCAGGTGCTGGATAAAGCAAACATTCTCAATACTTTCATATTTATCCCCTTGATAGTCTAGATAGCTCTTATGATAGTAAACACATATGCCAAGTTTCATGAAGATATCTTCAATAAAAACAGAAACGACCAAAAGTAAAGTATGTCACACCAAGGCCTACACAACAACAACAACGCCAACACAAACAAGGCCAGGGTGATCACAATACCTCAGCTTTTCTTCAAAACAGCAGAGCTAAAAACATAAAGATACATTAACGCTCAGTCTAAAGTACGGTTTTTATTTCCAATTAATTGCCAGTAAAGTGAAATCTGAAATAAATGATCAGACATTTGACCAAGGGTTTCTGAACTGATTACTTGTCAGTAGAGGCCAAGCAGTAAAGCTAAGGCTCTTTAGACTTTGATAAACAATCTTTATTCTGCTTTGAGTCCAGCGATTGTCCAGAACTTGCAGTTTGACTGTTCCAGCCAGTACTTAATCCTGTAATTGTTCTGAATTCTTCTTTTCAAGGTAGTAGAACCCTAAGAGGTCTGCAACATTTCGAAATTCATAAATTTTCACAAAGTTAACCAAGTTTGAAACATTAGGAAACCTCGATTAACACTGACTTCCTAAATGTTACAGAACTATTACAGGTCAAAAATCTCAAGCCAAACTTTGTATAAACTTGAATGTAATACCTGTAATGGGATTGACTTCCTTTTTTCTATAGCCTCTCAGATCAGCAAGCCATATCAAGTTAATGGATAATGGATTCTATAATTGTTGTTGTTGTTTTGGCTAATTCCTTGGGTATCTTTGTTGTCTTTTTGATGTCATCAAGATTGACTTCTTTCCTCTTTTTAGACTCTACAAGAAGGCACATTTAAATTAATTATTTTTCTCTTCAAGTTCCATTTCCAATAGTTTTAACTCAACATGTTGTTGCAAAGAATCAATTAAGCTTTTGCCGATCAGTCTGACCCTGTATAGCATTTATCTCAGAAATAAAGTATTGCAGAGAAGAAAACTTAACCCTTGTCATGCTGAATTAAAATCCTCTCTCAGAATTGCACTCATTTCAAAGTACTGAAAACCCTAAAATCCAAGAGTGTAGGGCAATTTTTCTTTTTATAATTTACTTCTGGAAGAATTCTGCCTTGACAGGGGATTAATAGGTAGCGTAGTGTTAGATCAGACTGCACATATGTGCAGACTGATCTTTGTCTATACCTCCTTTAAAAGCAGGAATATTCCGGGTTCAGCATGACAAGGGTTAATTTTCTCAAAATGACAACAACAAAAAAATCTGGAAACAACAGGTTTTCAGAGGATAGGGAACAATTTGTCAATAGTCTTGCATGCAGAACTGAGCCATTGCACTTATTTCAATATGCATATTTCAATTCCATGATTTCGATAAGTAACCTGCACTACCTATAGAAAATATTAATACAACCATGTCAATGAAAGTATTATCACATGAAGTTTATAATTCCATTCATTTGGGTTTTTGTTTTTCTTTTTTGTTTGGGATTTTTGTTAAACCCTTTGCTGTTTAATCCCTGCTTTTTATGTGCCTGTGATTTTATGATTGAGAAAACATTATGAAAAAAGAAGAAATTGCTCCTGAAAAACAATTTCTTCTTTTTCCACACTATTTTCTACCCTACTGGATGGTTATTTTTCAAATTAAATCCAGTTTAAATTTTAGTCTGCAAAACCTTTGAATTTAGACAGGTCCAAAATTTTGAAAAACAAGAAAGTGTCCATGTCAAGCTGACCCTGAAATGCTCAGGAAGGCAAAGATAAATCTACCATTACGTGCTGTCTGATCTTAGTCTACATTACCTTTAACCTTTTTCTCCCTTTTTAGCCAGAATAATTTAAAAATGAAATATATTCCAAAGAAATTAGCTAATCCAAAATTAGTTCAGTCAGTGCTGTCAGCACCTTGATTTCAATACAATTTTCCAACTCCTGTTTCAGCATGACAAGGGTTGAGAAGAAGAGGGGGATTTACTATTGATCAAAAGCGTTACTACCTTTAAACTCATTACCCAAGTGTATAATAGAAATAAATCCTCATTCAAAAGATGTCTTTGATGAATGATCATAACATCAAAACTACAGCTTATTCAAGCTGTAGTTACGATCTTTGATTTTTCACCAATGCTCAAATCACAGAAAAGAAGAGTGGATGGAGGACATTCATCTTTTGTTACATGTTGCCTTTATCTCATATGTTCTATGTTTGTCGTCGTCTGAGTGCCTATAAAAATCCTAGTTATGCCTATGTTGATAATAATTTGTGACCCGTCACGCAAAAAGGGACTATCTGGGTAACACGAAAAGTGTGGACTGTAGTCAGACTGCGCGGACTGCACAGTCTGACTAGGATTTAAACTGTTTGCCAGTGGACCAGGGTTTTCCCTCTATGTTCAAGACTGGGGGTCATTTTGCCACATTATGACCCCCTTAAACTAGAGAAAGAATGTTTCTTTGATAATTTTGGGCAATTCTTAAAAAGGGGGGTCCAAATTCAAAGAAACAGGGGGTCAAGGAAAACCCTGCAGTGGACTTTTTTCTGAATCTACAATGCTGATTCTAACTTCCTGTGAAAGAATTTTTGAAATGCGACCTCCGGTTGACCTATACTGGAACAGATCTTTTTTAAAATATTTGTCTTACTCAGTTCCCAGATGATCCCTTTTTAGGTGACAGGTCACATTTATTTGTGGAAAATAAGATGCTTAGTTTATCCTCCCTAGCCTTGTTTATTTGGACATATCTTATGCTTTGTTGAACAAGAGCGCTGTAAATGGTTCTTACATGTTATCCATGTTTCACAGGACTTTCATCTTTCTTTATTGTCTTCATAGTTCCTCATCCTCTTTCCTTTGGTTTTTGTAAGGCCAAGCTTGTCATCAATCAGTCTTTCCTTATCTGTTACTTGAGGTACCAGCTCTATTTTCATCAGTTGTGTATGGTCAGACTCGAGGGTTCTTGTAGGGATCTAACTCAAGGGTTGTAGGGATCTGACCTGAGGGTTCTTGTAGGGATCTAACTAGAGGGTTCTTGTAGGGATCTAACTAGAGGGTTCTTGTAGGGATCTAACTCAAGGGTTGTAGGGATCTGACCTGAGGGTTCTTGTAGGGATCTGACTAGAGGGTTCTTGTAGGGATCTGACTTGAGGTTTCTTGTAGGGATCTACCTCAAGGGTTGTAGGGATCTGACCTGAGGGTTCTTGTAGGGATCTAACTAGAGGGTTCTTGTAGGATCATCTGACTAGAGGGTTCTCATATATTGGTCTTACTTCATTAACTTGAACATCTGTAATTAAACAAACACAGGTGAACAATTTAATTTTATTTGTGTCCATCAAGATTCACGCATTCTGAATAGCTGTCAAATTGGTTTCATTGAGACGATATAAATGCTTTTCAACAGCACGAGATTTCATAATAAACAACTGCATGTTACAAAATGTCTACCCTCAGAGATTTTGTTTCATTGAATTTTTTTTACAATGGTCACTTAAAAGAGGTGGTCAAACAATCCATACCGACTGTACTTGTCCCAGCTCTAAAGTTCTCCAGAAAGTTTGTTATTGTGTTCCCTGTTTTAGCTAACTAACCTGTATTTGAGGTATTTCCACAGTTTGTTATGTCCAGGTGACTCCAGTCTGGTCTCCAACCAATTACAGCAAACAGGGTCTTGATTTAGAGAAGTACTCATTATAGATCACCTGGCTTAAAACTGTCTCTGTAAAAACAAAAATGCATCACTGAATTGGACTGGGGGGGGGGCCTCATCCTATTGAATTTTTATTCAAACAAATAGCTTATCTTCGGGCTTTTCAACAATTCTTGCTAAAGATTTCCTCCAATTAGATGCAGGCAGTGAAACAAAAAGAGAATATAGAGAATAATATCTATTTAAATATCTATGTTATATGGTAGAAGTTGAGACAATTTATCATGATGAGGTTTTGTTATTTCATGAAGTTATGAAACTAGAAATCTAATTAAACTTATGTAAACAAAAGATTTGTGTCAGCGTTTTCCCTGTAAGAGGTAACCAACCTGTTGTTGGGGTATATTCCGATAGTTTGTGTCCAGGTCTGTGACCCCAGTCTGGTCTCTACGGGTTTTCTGTCAGTGATTACAGCAATCAGGGCCTTCATGGAGTTGTACTCATCATAGATCACCTGGGCTTTGGACTTCCTCTGTAAAAAATACAACTTGTCACTAAATTACTACCACGGCTGCCATATGAATGTCATAAGAATAAATTTAAATTATTATGAGAGTAAATCAATTTAAAGGGATTTAATCCTTAACCTGGTAGAAAAGCTATTTCAAAATGGATTTTTGCTAAACCGTAAGTGTGATCTGTTACAAATTTTCATTGTAATTGTAGGAATTCTGATTCATAATCACTGGCAAATATGTGCAAAGAATTTAACCTTTTACCATACTTTTCAGTTTTTGAAGATTTTAAGCTCTGAAAAACAATTTGGAAAAGCAGTTTCTAATATGTTATGTAGCAATTAAACAATAACTTCATAGTTCACAATGATAACCCCCCCCCCTCCCCCCTAAATCTATGGTGTTTTTTTTAAATTTCAACTACTAACAAGATGTGTTTGTGAAACACAAATGCCCCCGTAACAGCATTTTTTTCAAAGTTTGACCTTGAGAAATGACCTTGACCTTGTCACATGACCATGACTTTGGTACCAGCGGATGCGGATCATTGAGATCTATCATCATGCCAAATATGAGCCTTGTATCTTGAATAGGTTTGAAGATATTGGCAATGTTAAGTTTTTTGGTTAACTTTTCGAGTTATTTGACCTTGAGAAATGACCTTGACCTTGTCACATGACCTTGACTTTGGTATCAGCAGATGCGGATCATTGAGATCTATCATCATGCCAAATATGGGCCTTGTATCTTGAATGGGCTTGAAGATATTGGCAATGTTAAGTTTTTTGGTTAACTTTTTGAGTTATTTGACCTTGAAAGATGACCTTGACCTTGTCAACTGACCTTGACTTTGGTACCAGCAGATGCGGATCATTGAGATCTATCATCATGCCAAATATGAGCCTTGTATCTTGAATGGGCTTGAAGATATTGGCAATGTTAAGTTTTTTGGTTAACTTTTTGAGTTATTTGACCTTGAGAAATGACCTTGACCTTGTCACATGACCTTGACTTTGGTATCAGCAGATGCGGATCATTGAGATCTATCATCATGCCAAATATGAGCTTTGTATCTGGAATAGGCTTGAAGATATTGGCAATGTTAAGTTTTTTGGTTAACTTTTGCAGACAGACAGACAGACAGACAGACAGACGGACAGACGGACAACGGTAAAACAATATGCCCCCGATCTTTCGATACGGGGGCATAAAAATTGTTGTTTGCTGGTTTTTTGAATTTGGACTAGTGCATTATTTCATCTGGTAATGGGTTTACTTACATAACTACTATCAGATTGGCTTCTTTTCAATTCTTCCACAATCCACCAAGGCGAGTCAGCCAACCACCAAGTTCTGTCATTGTCCACCAAACATCAAATCCCGCATTGTTCGTCCACCACCCACCAAGTTGAGTCAGCCAACCACCAAGTTCAGTCATTGTCCACCAAACACCAAATCCCGCATTGATCGTCCACCATCCACCAAAATGAGTCAGCCAACCACCAAGTTCAGTCATCGTCCACCAAACCCCGCATTGTTCGTCCACCATCCACCAAGGTGAGCCAGCACACAACCAAGTTCAGTCAATATCCACCAAACACCAAATCCCACATTGATTGTCCACCATCCACCAAGATGAGTCAGCCAACCCCCAAGTTAAGGCATTGTCCATTACAAACCTCCCAATAGCCTAGCTACCGACAATGACATTCAGTCAGTGCCTTCAAAAGCATCTTACCATGTACTCCATGAACCAGGAAGCTTACCAAGATTTCCCTTTAACCTTAATTATTCCCGATTCATATAATCCTAACAAAATCACCAATGACAAATTTTGATATATATTTTCACGCTTCCTAGCCTTATTAAATTACTAATATTACCACTTAAACTCTTACAATACAACCTGACTTTTAATTGTCTACGATAATTGACATCGCCAAAAATATTTGGAAGAATTTGCTTGAAAACTAGACAATGCACACAAGGAAGAACTCATGTTTATCAGATATAAAGATACAAACGTGGAAAGGGCAAATAATCCACATTAGGCAGGTTTATTCAATTAGTTTTAATTTCTGCAGGAATCCTACGGTTTACTGATTAATACCAAGCATAAAAAAAAAGGAATTTTTACAAACAAGACAATGCACGCGGTGAGAAAGAACTGAGTATTATTGGCAGAAATTAGAAAACATTAGCAGAAAGGGGATAAATCCATGTTAGGCAGGTTACTTTAATTTCATTTTCAGATGAATCCTATACATAACTGTCTTTAAAGGGAGTCATTCAAAACACAATGCAGGTTGGTCAGTATTTATCATCCTCATTTAAATCTTGGCATAATTGCTCTAACAATACAACCAAAGGCATTTACTATATAATGGATATCACAGTAATGAATCTTTGTATAGAGGCTGATGTTTTAGTAACAAAAGCATGTGAAAATGTGAAAACTTTCCAAGTAATAGCTTAAGGAAAATAGATTTGACACAGTTGCACAAAAAAAATAACCAAAACATTACCCCAATGCCGACACCCAAGTGAATAGCCCCCCTATTCTATGTAAAGTTTAACTCTTACAATATAACCTTGCAATATAAACTAACTTGTTAACTTTATGCTTTCTGCGAATTTTGAAATAATTTGCTTGAAAACTAGACAATACACACAAGGAAAAACAACAATTTTTGCAGTAATATCAAAATGATAGCAGAAATGTGAATAGTCACAATACTTCAGGAGTTCATGTTATTTGTTCTGATTTATGCATGATTCCTATAAATAACTGGGACATTCAAAACAAAATGCGAATTTGTCCAAATTTTTCTTGACACAAAGATTAAGAACTGTTTCCTAAAACAAGACAATGCACACAAGGAATAATTAACATAGTTGGCAGAAATAATGATATAGTAATGGAGAAGGGAAAAAGCCACATTATCATGTTCCTTTGATTTAATTCCCACAATAATTCCAATAGTTAGCCGAGTCATTCAAAACACAATGCGTGTTGGTCAATGCATATACCATAAACTTTTAAATCTTATTTGATTGTTATCATGAACTCTGATAATACTGCTGAACTATAGAAGTCACCATGAATATTTAAAATGTGCTTAAAGCTAGACAATGCAGCCAAAGAAAATTAAATGATGTCGGAAGAAATAAAGAGAAAATTGTGGAAGAGGAAAAATACAGATTACCACAGGTTCCTTTAATTTGATGATTCCATATGAATCCTAATTAATTAATCGAGTCAATCAAAACACAATGTTAGCCAGGCAATCTGTATCATTTGCATCAAAACTAGACAATGTTCCCAAGATGCTTGGAGAAATAGCAATTCGATATTAGAAATTATCGCAGGTTCCCTTTATTTGTTAATTGCTATTAGAATCCTATAATTAACAGTCATTGAAAACACAAAGTGAGCAGGTCAAATCGTATCACAGGGTAGATTGAGGCGCATTGCAAAACAATCGTAACTGCCTATAAACATATACAGTTACATCTGTTTTGCTCTGGGAAATGAAGATGGTAAGTGAATTTTATAAATGTCAACTCGAAACTAAATGCGAAATGGACCACCCTTAAAATCTTAGATTTAATGACATAAAGATCTTAACTCATAAAGAGAATTGATGTATTAGAAGAAGAGGAAAAACATTTTTGCGGCTCTTATAGTTCCTTGATTTCCAAATATGTATCAAACACCTAATCGCGTTGTTCCAAACACTTAATAAATCTCATTGGCAAACACAATAATATAATAATATGTGTGTAGTTAACATGATTTTAATGTTAATATTGTTAGTAAAGGAGAGAGTTAGTTCGAGAAACATGCAGAGATTATTGATAATCATTATATACAGAAATAGATTACAATAAAAACAATTAAGTGAAATTGATAAATGTGCATATACTATTGTTGAAGGGATGAGTGTGAAAATTATATAATTACTACAAGTACTACTACTACCACTACAATCAGTTATAATGACTTTTATTGGGGAGCTTTTAAACGTGACTTGAGAATTTGTTACCAAATTTTTAAAATCTTGAAACCTCAATTTTTTATGACTTGCAAAAATTGGTTTGACTCTTGATGTTGGTACTTACAGATGAAAAGGATTCTTTGGCCATTGATCAATAGACGAATGATGTTTGTACCAAAAAGGAAAGAAAGAAAGAAGGGAGAACGGGAAAAAGTATTACAAGTGCTCAATGCAACAATGTTGTAGTGTCAATAATATCATAAATCTTTGAACATTTAACCTCTATTATGCAGATTTAAAAAAGTACTAAGGATTAATATTGTTCGGCTCTAACTAATATGTTTAACACTCATGATAAGGCTCTAATTCATATGTTTATTAATATTGTTAGCAAATATTGTTAGTAAAGCTGGCAGACAACCCTAAACTTAAACATAACATCTATGATGAGGCTCTAATTCACATGTTTACTAAAGTAATATTGTTAGTAAAGCTGGCAGACACATCTTAACTCTTAACATATAACATTAATGATGAAGCTCTTATCAACATGCTTATAAATATTAATGTTGTTAGTAACGCTGGCAGACATGTCTTAACTCTAAACTTAACAATTATGATAAGGCTCTTATTACAATGTTTATTAATATTGTTAGTAAGGCTTGCAGACTATATACGAGTAGACAAATACAATCTAATTGGCAAATATAATGACACACCAATCTTACTTAACTATAAACATATAACATTAATAATGGGGCTCCAATGCTTATTTATACATAAACATATTGTTATTAATACATGTATTAATTTTGTAAGTAAGGCTGCCATACTATATAGCCAAATACAATCTAATTACCAGTATAAAGACACATAAATCATAAAACACATGACTCAATTATGTGGCTCAAATTAACATGTTTGTTATTGTTAATATTGTTAGTTAATCTGCAAGACTCGATAGACTAATACAAACGCCTTAGATAATCATTATTTACAGATATATATTACAATAAGAAAACTTGTGAAATTGAAGTGCACATTCAGGACCTACCTAAGCATAATGTTGTATAAATGGCGCCACAAAGGATGAGGGATATTGGCAAGCTGGCAGGCAGACTATATAGACACATCGGTCAATGGGCGATCAAAACATCATTACTCCAGCTTTTGAGCTGTAATTAGGAGGCTTTGATCGCCAAAAGGACAATATATTACAATCATAAAGTAGTGTGTTAAATGGATAAATGAGCACTTACAAGACCTAACTAAGCATCATGTTGTATGAATGGTGTTGTAAAGGATGAGTGCAATAATAGAAGGGTGCTTTGGCCATGGGAGAGATAGTCATTAGATGGTAAATGTAGATGATGATTTTGAAAATGTGATACTTTAGCAGAAGAGCAAAAAAAAAAAATTGTTTGGATTTTAACAATTTGATATTTTCTGTATAAATTTTACATTAATCTTTTTCATTTGAAACATTGAGATGGGAGTTTGTAAATCTTGATAATCCACTAACCTTACATCTGAACTACCAGAATAGACTTACCATAACATAAATTATGCAGTTGTGATTTATAAACAAATTAATGTTAATACCATTAGTAAAGATAGAAATAAAGAAAATAAGTAAGGTTAATGATTATCAACTGAACTAAATTACTATTAGAAAACTGTGTGAGAAAAGGATAAATGTGCACATACAGGACCTTATGTGAAGAAATTGTTCTACAAATGCCGCCGCGAATATCAGTGTATAATCAGTATGAACAAAAGTAAGAGATCTACGAAAATGAATAACTTGCTTATATCCTTAGAAACATAGAATGCTCTTTTGTGGGAACCTCGATAAATTGACCAGTAAAGGTATGTTTTTGTGGGTTAGAAAAAACTTATCATAACTACTTAGCCTAAATAATTCACCTACTTATATCAATGAGAAAACATAGTGTGACATTAGACGGAGACATGTTGCATTGTCCAGTTAAAATATGTAGGAAGGTTGAAATAAATTATCCTAACTTATAAACTTTGATACTTATATCCTGTGGAAGAATGTGACTTTGGTATATCCGCGATGCATTTTCCAGATGAAATATGTAAAGATGTCATAATAAATCATTGAGAGCATTGTCCAATTCATTTATGTATACAGGTTGGAATAAATTATCCTAACTTATTAATTTATAACCAAGAGAGCACATAGAGAGACATTGATTGGAACCACAATGCATTGTCCATTATTTCTTAGGTTAAAAAAACTATCCTAACTTATTTCCACAAGAACATATAGAAAGACATTGATTCAAACCAAGATGCATTGTCCAGTTAAAGTATGTTGAAAGGTTGAAATAAATGAAGCAAACTTACTTTGGCAAGAACCTATAGAGAGACATTGATTCAAACCCAGATGCATTATATAATGTCCAATTAAAGTATGTTGAAAGGTTGAAATAAATTAAGAAAACTTACTTCCAAAAGAACATATAAAGAGACATTGTTTCAAACTGAAATGCATTTTCCAGTTAAAGTATGTTTGTAGATTGAAATCAATTATCCTAACTCATTAAACTATTTCCCTAAGAATACATAGAGAGACATTGATTCAAAATGTGATGCATTGTCCAAATCAATTATCCTTACTCATTAATTTATTTCTGCTAGAACACAGAGAAATGGATTGGAACCGTGGTGCATTGCCAAGTTAAAACAATTTGGCAGGTTAGAATGACTAAATTATCCTAACTACTTAATTGATATCCACAATAAAGCCTAAAGCCTAAAGACACATTGATTTGAACCTTGGTGTATTGTCCAGTAAAAATAATTTGGCAGGTCGTAATGAATTATCCTTGCTAATTGTTTTATTTCCAAAAGGACACGTTTTATACCAGACATTGATTGGAACAGTGATGCATTATCCTGATAAGATAATTTGACAGGACAGAAAAAATTATCCTAACTAATTAACTTGTTATCAAACATACAGAGACATCAATTAGAATGGACTGGTAACTGTCAAGATTAAATATGTTGGCAGGCAGGACAAGTAAGATAGGAATTAATTATCTGACCTACTCAACTAATTTCAATGAGAACACAGAGAGACATTGGTCGGAACTGTGATGCATTTTCCAGTTAGAATATGCCGACAGGTAGAAATTAATTCTGGAAGGACACATACTCTGAAATTGGAGGGAATCACTGTGCATTGTCTAGTTTAACAATTTGGCAGGTTGTAAAATAAATTATCCTAACTAAATAACTAACTTATATTCTCATTAACAGGAAATGTGACAATGGTATTAATTGTACCACATTGTCCAGTTAAAATATAAAGGCAGATTGGTATAAATTATTGTAACTTATTAACTTACTTATAAATATTTGCAAGAGAAATTATGAGAAATTGGTTGGAACAACGACATATAGTCCTTTGAAAATATGTTGACAGGTTGGAATGTATTATCCTAACTGATTAACTTTTTTCCACAAGAACAAGTAGAGATAATGTTTAGAACTGTTGTGCATTGTCTAGTTTAAATTTGTTGACAGGTTGAAATAAATTATCGTAACTAATTAACTTTTTCCGCGAGAACACTTAGAGAGACATTGGTCTGAACTGTGATGCATTGTCCACTTAAAATATGCTGACAAGTTCAAATAAACCATCCCCACTAACTTTTATCAGCCAAAACACAATCTATGAAAGTATGCCGAGTTACGATGTGTCAGATTGTGCAAAGAACCCATTTATCTTAATATACTTACAGATGTCTGCCAGACTTTGGAGTGGTAAATGTATGACATACCCAATGAAAAACTATCAGGAATTCATGGTTAGGAGAGTAGGTGGTGTGAAAATACTGGCATACCTGTACTGTTAATTTGCTTGACGTACTTACATAAATACCACATTCATTCTACCTGTATTTTGAATGTAACATTGAAAAAAAAAGGTGTCCGAGGTCTAGAGGTAGAGCGTCGGCCTCTTGACCCAAAGGTCCCGAGTTCGATTCCTGGGAGCCGCTATCAATCTTGGTTCTTTCATTGGCCCACACATTCGGCACGAGTACTGGTGAATTTTCCAGGAAGCAGAATCAAGAGGGATTAATCTAAGTTGTAAGAACTTTTTTCCCCAATGGATGTAAAATGAATAGGTTTAAACTAAAAAAAAAAAGAAACCGGCAAATACTGGGGTTTGAACTATCAGGAGTCCGAGTCCATGGCTAGAAGATTTACTGTGATATGACAAATATGTTGAAAGTGACGTTGAAACCCCATTAAATGAATTGATATTATTTTTAATATACACTTACTATGTATCACTTCCTCTGGAGTTAAGTACAAACAAAATCTTACATCGTCAAAACCCAACTTAGTATCATACCTGGGATGAATTTGACCTTGATTGTCATCAATTCTTATTTTTTTCCAAACTTAATTCATTAATTATTAACCAAAACAATTTGTAGAAATCTATTGGTACCTATATATTTCTCAAATTGTTTTACCTCATTTATGATGAAAGTGAAATCTGGGCCCAGTTCTCATTTACTTTCATCTATCTGGATTTTTCAATTTAATTATGAAGAGATTAATTTTGAAAATTAATGATGATGATGCCAAAAGAAAAGACACTTTTTTTTTATCTTTGATTAACAAGTACATTTTAAATGACTAATGATTGGATAAATTAGATAAATTAATAGTACTTAACTCTCAATAGTTGTTGAGTTGAACTCCACCATACCTTCTGCCATCCACCATATCTTCTGCCATCCACCATATCTTCTGCCATCCACCACGACCATCCAGGCTACAAACTGAAACTTAAAAATACAAGGGAATACCGGTAACTATCTGAAAATATTAATATTGAGAAACATGGTTTTTATCAATAAAATGCTAAAATCCAGCATTTCCTTCATTAAAAGCATGTTTTCTGATCTCTGATATCATGCTAACATTGGGATAGTAAATCTTTTTGGTCATATGAGTACAATTCCAAGATTTGTCATGTGGCAAATATGGATGATCATTAAAAAATAAACAGCTTATTTAAGCTGCAATCATGCTATTTTAAGATTCTTCAAGTAACAAATAGAGGAGCGGATTTATCCACATTTGATTTTAGATCTTTGATCTGGTCATGGCATTGATTCGAAAACGAGTCAAAATGAAAAATATTTGTTAAAAACACAGGTAGCTAACACGGGTGGGGATAGTGTAAATTTACCAAAAATTAACCACAAAAAACTTTAATACTATTTTTTTTATCACAATGTATAATATAGTCTATATTATACATTTTGATAAAAAAGATAAGTATAATAATTTTTTGTGGTCAAGTTTTGGTAAAATTATACTATCCCCACCCGCGTTGGCTACCTGTGGTTAAAAAGGTATAATTCTAGATATACCAACACATTTTGAAATTTTCCCGCTGGAAATCCTCGATAGCCTCACAGTGTTTCGAATAGTACCTGTGTTTGTGGTCTGACAAAGAGTGGCCTAATAATGACGTAATTTGGTGTTTTTTTAAAACTAACTTTGAATTTAATTGTTGTTGTTGTTTATGTCGATCTATACCAATTAAAGGAAAGTAAATATCAAAGCAAATAATTAACACTACCTGGTACGAAGCCTATGTCCTTTCATGCCAAAAACAAAGAACAATATCCGTCGTTCAGGATGGCAAATCAATGTATCCCGCTTTGCACGTGCACATGCTTACTTGTAAAGCCGGGTATGAGTGCTGGGCTGGGACATTCGGAACATCGCTCGGACTTTTCCGTAAACTGGAAAGTACCTATTCCGTAGAATTGACGAGGGTTCCCGATTGGGTCGCTATAACGGAAATGCCCGAATGATGTTCCGATTGGCATGACGTAATCCGGGGAATTCTGTCGGTGACCGATCCATGCGCATATCGTGACCCTTTTTACCTGAGAGGGAAAACCGATTGAAAATGTTTCAATAATCAATATAATGCACGCAAAGGGCGAGTAAAATATCGCAACTAGAGTCTTGACAAAACTGTAGTTACGACATTTTGCTTGTCAATTTATCGGAATGGTTCGACGCGAGCGTCAGTCTCTTGTTCGTGCACTGTGAGCACAATTCTATATTTTGAAAGCAGACATAACTTCAGGTCCTTGTGTAGATCTCGAAATCCCGAAGCCTTCCACCCATTGTAATCAAGCCGTGGTAAAAAGTGCTCCGAATTTTACTCAGACCAAAATAGCTACGCGACATGCACTTCGCCGGGGATAGAGACTGATTTTATCGTTTTTGAGTAATAAAATATTGTACACAAAATTAAATCTTTTGTTCAGTCGACGAAGAAAACGTCGAAACTGCAGCTATGTTCAAGCACAGACCTTAAATACTATGTATATTGAGAGTCCTTGGTTCATGCTAGTGTTGCTCGGTCCGCGAATAAAACCTGAGGAAAATAACTTGGTCGGCCCCAGAAAAAATCTTGGATCTACGCAGGTACAGCTTTGGAACGTATTGTGTGAAACAACATCAGATAGACCGACAGTAAAGAAAGCTGCTGAAAAGTTCAAGATGTTAAAAAATCAACATTTACTTACTGTAATAAAGCATATTGGTCCACGTTCAAATTAAAAATGACCCCCTAATCCCCTGATTGGGCTTATATAGTCTGCTCACCGTCACTCACATAATCCCCCGTGCGTCGCCCAAGGGGTATATTGTCCTTTATCCTACTTTTCTTAAATAGACCTTTATTCTATTTTTGACTAAATTTGTGTGTACATGTATACTCATGAGCAGTGTACATAGGCGTATCTAAGGCTTTGAACTTTATACGCACTCAGAAGGCGACAACCAAAGAATTTTTAGGATAGATGCGATACTAGGACTGACAAATGATGCATGTCCTTTTTTATGGTTTGAGCTTTGGTGAATAATCAAAACATCGTAACTACAGCTTGAGTAAGCTTTAGTCCATTCATCAACGATATCTTTCAACAGAAGATTATTTCTTTTACGCAATTGCGTAAATTGCGTAACGTTAGTTACGCCATTGGTGAAAACGCACTGCCTGATTTTTTTCTCGAATATGTATTATACGTATGTACCGAAACTTCATCCATGAATATTACCAATCTATATAAATTTGTAATGGACCATTTACTATACAATAAAGTAAGGGTAAGCCCAGAAACGGCCGAAGGTTTTTGGACCTTTTTTTTTGGGGGGGGGGGGACTTTTCCACTGTTTGTTTAAATTGTTTAAAGGCATTTATGTAAAGTGACGAAATAACCTGGTTCGGGAGATTGTTCCAAGAGTCTACTTCTCCTAGCGGCCAAAAACTTTTTTTTTCTTAGTACAGTGCTTGATTGTCGTTTAAACAGTCGAGTTTAAGCTGTCTCCTCCGGACCTTTTGGTATTTTGCTAATTGTAGAACATTATTGTTTGCTGTTTTGTCATATTCACGAAGAATCTTGTAGACTTGAATTATGTCGGATCTTTGGCATCTGTACTTAAGAGATGGTAAACCTAGATGCATTTGTCATTCTTTGTAGCTTAGGTTGCAGAGATGCAGCAAATTCTCAGTCATGCTGTACAACTTTCGGAACACCACTCGGCCAATCTCACGATCAACCTCGGATGTACATAGACGAACTATTTTTAAAAATTACGGGAAAACCTTGGAAAAACTCGATGGCGTCAATTAAAATAGCGTTAGCCCTCGAAACTTTGAGTGAAAACATTCGACGTCGCCAACGCTAATCGTTTAAGGTAACTGCGGACAGATAACATGGTCGAATTTTCGACTTTCTTAAAATCTCACAATAATTTCTGAAATTTATATTTGAAGTGCGGGAATAAGCGAACACGCAATGAAAAGGGTCTGAAGCTCGTTCATTTGACGTCGTGACGTCATTAAGGGGCCAGCCCCTTTTCGACCCGACAAAATCATTATTTGCAAATATTTTCTGAATTCATCGGCCGATTTTTACGAAAAAAGTTTCATTTAGAAGGTCCAAGAACGCCCGAGCTATTCTTTTAATTTCTGTGATTATTTAGATAGAAAAATAGGCCCGAAAAGCTAACCTTTTCGCGAATTTTAAGATTTGACGTTCCTTTTTTCATTTCATTTTATGTAAATAAATAGAATTTTCTCAAAATTGTGTCCGGTGACCTATGCTGATTTTTTTTCATTTTGTACCGAAAAGACTATGCTTTGCATTAATCAAATAAAAATGATATGTCTTCGGGTTAGATTTTTTATTAAATTCGATTTTGTGAAGTTTTTTTTAGCATTTTTCGTCGAATTCGACGTTGCACCAAATTCATCGGCACAATGCTTATTTGGCGCCAATCTACGTGCAATAACGTACTCAAAAACAGTTGAAATTAAGGTTTATTGTAAAAAATTAGGACTCAGAAGTATTAAATCTGAATGTGATTTCAAGAAATCAAAAATATCACTTAAGTTTTATCCTTTTAAAAAGTCAGCTTTTGTAAACATTTGACGCGACGTTAGAAATATCTTTTGATTTGCGATATCTTCGCGGAATCGAATTTTACAAAAAATCTAACCCGATGACACATTGTTTTTATTTCAAAAATCTTCAGCGGAATGGTTTGGCAGCAACATATCTTAATTTCAGCATAGGTCACCGGACAAATTTTCGAGAAAAAAGGCAATATTTTCAGTGACTGTACTCTAAAACAGCAGCGCAGAAGGCATTTGAATATAAACCGTTACACTTAATTAATATTTCTTACATGTATACCTTCATATCAATAAAACATAACATCGGGCGTCTTTATACGAAGCAAATGGCGTTTTCGGGATAAAAATCGGTTGATTATTTCCGAAAAAATGGACAATTACTGATTTTGGACCCTAAAAAGGGGTCGGCCCCTTGATGACGTCATTACGTCAACTCTACGTTATGAAATACCGTTTTATGACCGAAATATGAGAGCGGGTACTTCAAAGTTCAGTTTTATCGCATTAGGAATGATTTGCAGACAACTTAAAATTTGGACCTAAAAAGGCCCTGTATGTGTCCGCAGTTACCTTAAGTCACTGACGTGAAACCATCGTATCCTACAATAAACATCTTTAAATTCTCAAATAACTGCTGAAAAACCTTAATTTTTGAGAATGATTCGTATTCTAAAAAAATACGATTTTTCAGCCGTTTATTACTGAAAAAGATGTAAATCTACAGTGCTAGTTTTTCTTACACTGTTTCCGCCTAACAAAATGCACGATTTTGTTACATACCCATCCGCCTTACATACATCCGAGGTCTGTTGCAGTTTACGGAAATGGCCAAGTGATGTTCCGAATGGCTGTACAAAAAGCTTTGGCAGAATCTGTGGCGGATCAAGGAATTCTGTTAAGCCGGGGTTTGAACATAAAAACGTGGGGATTCGCTTTCCTAGTCATATGCGTAACTAGGATTTTGAAGTTTATACGCACCCAGAAAGCGATCAACATAGAATATACATGCTATCAAAGGCGATATGTGGACTGGGACAAAAGATTAATGTCCTCCGTCCGCTCCCTTTTTTTATAATTTCAGCGTTGGTGGATAATCGAAACGTCGTAATTACAGCTTGAATAAGCTGTAGTTTAGATGTTTTGATCATTCATCAACATTTTCGAAAGAGGGTTTGCCAGTGTTACACAATTTTAACCCTTATTCTGCTGAATATACAAATTGTCGAAATAATTTCCCTAATTTCGACATTTTAACAAGGTTGCACCAAGAATTTTCCACAAATCAAATATTAGACAGGCAGTATATGCTTAGGTCAGACTGCATAACTGTGCAGGCTGATCTTAGTCTATACCGTCCGTGTCAAAGCTATTTTCACAAAAGCCGCGCCGGAATATGTAGCGAAAAGTCGAAGAAGGATTAATTAAAAATTCAAAATGATGAGATAATTAGGCTTCACCGAGAGGGAGTTCGTTTCACCCCACCCCACCCCCCCCCCCAACCCCACCCCTTCTGGATCCACCATTGCAGAAAAGCGTGGATTAAGATCAGCTTACACAGATTTACAGTCTGATCTTAACTTTCACTGTTTTCTGTCTTCTAAATTATGAATGATTTAATCATAGTTGTGCCTTCTATCAAAATTAGAGCATTCTGATTGACTGAACTTGAAAATTGATTAATTGTCTATTCGGAAAATAATTTTAGTACCATGATAGTGATTTCAGTTGCTTCCACAGAAAAGTTGTCCCATGAAAAACGATCTTACTATGGATTCATCTTTATATTTTCATATTTTTGTGCTTTGAACATGGTGTTGAAATTTAAGATATGAAGAGAATATTTGTTGTTTCCTTGGGGGTACGAAACTAAAAACCCAAATCACTCTGATGTAGGGTCACAGATCCTAAAAATACGTTTATCAAGAGTCCCTGGTAGGGTTCAGTTTCGCGTATTGATACAATGTGTTGAGGTTTTCAAATCCATATCACCATTAAATCATAAATAGGCTATTCCTTCATCACTTAATAAATCAAGTAGTAAAAAAGTGACTGTGGCCACATAGCCTGGCAGGTTGCAAAATCCAAAACTGAATATGAAATCGTATGAACAAAATTTAAATTCAGAGAGATAAAGGTTAAAGTAATTCCAGTGACAGTCATCAATGGCGATGACTGCTACTTCTCCTGTATATATACACACATCATAGGCGTTACTAGGATTTTGAAATTTTTTCGCACTCCACCCGGAAGGAATATCGGATAAGATAGGCCTAAATGTGAAATGAGCCTGAACTGGAACAAATGAATGCTTTCGTCTGCTCCCGGCCTTATTACATGCTTTGAGCGTTAGTGAATAATCAAAACATCGTAACTACAGCTTTAATAAGCTGTAGTTTAGATGTTATTATCATTCATCAACGATATTTTTCGAAAGAGGATTTTTTTTTTTCATTTTCGCAGTTACGTCAGTATTGGAACGGTTGCGCCCTTGCACATGCATTGTCAGCCCGATTAGCTCAGTCGGTAGAGCACCGGATTTCAAAACAATTGAAGGTCGGTCGCGTTGGCTCGATTCCCGGGCTGGCTCACACAGTGAACTATGATAAAGCCTGAAATCATCAAGCTTTACAAACACCAAGGCTCCCAACACCCATTTGGTGTTGTTGTTTTTCTTGGAGATAACCTTTTTCGCTTAAAGCCTCAATTTGAGAAATAGATTAAATATTTTTTTAGACTTTGAATATCCTTTCAGTTCAAATACATTGTAATATGAAAATTTATAGATATCACACATTAAGCTCCCCCTTTCCAACACACCTCTTTTGCACATACATGCGTATTTCAAATAGTCCATAGTCAAGAGTTTCTTCTGATTTATTGCCAAAATACGAAATTTAATTAATTTTGACCATAAGATTATGAGACATTAGTGTAAATTCATTGTTTATTAAGGCACTTTTTGTCGTGCTGCAGCTTCGTATAGAAACAGGGAAAGTAATGTTTTTCAAATTTCCCATATAATTAATGTATGGTGTTTAATCCAATTTGGACAAGGGGCTATGGGGACATGCCTCCGGACGGACGGACGGACATACTGACTTAAGGACGAATTCACCCACAAACTATCTGGACAACTTGTTTGTTTGAATGGAATTTTATGCCACTTTTAACAGTCTTCTGGTTTTATCGCTTCGGCTGGGGCACCTAAAATTATGGATTCATGGTATTTCTCACACTAGTACTATCAATATATCCTTTCATTGCCTCAAACTACCATCCCACATAGGTCTACGATTATCAACCCATTGATGGAAGACAAATAGTCGGAAAGAATGATTTTCGCCGTGAAGGATCGACCCTCGGACCTTTAGAATGACAGACCAACGAGCTACCAACTGCGCTATGACTGTAGTTCTATCTTAACAAGGAAAGGGATCAAGCAGAAGTAGAAAATATATGCAAGTATCCAAAAGGCAGACCTTGTTTTTACGGGAATATGCCTGTTTCATGTTTAAGTTTTATTGTTAAGCCATATTTTAGGGTGCATTTGGATCATTGTGCTTGTTCAGGTTGTATAACTACATGTATATGCTTGATATTGTTCCGCTGAAATACACCTGTGAACAGTCCGCTCAGGCTGACCAGGATCGACCCGTTACGCGACACCAAGAAGATCTCTTTTCGCCTGACGGATCATATTGGCAACCCACTTCTCTTTTCCAAGATCGTTATAATGTATTTACTAGTTTTGGTGTGGAAGCGAAACATTTTTTTTGTCAAATACATGTTAATCCCTGTAATCCAGGATTCTAAAGGTACCTGTATGTTGGTTTCAATGCCAGCTGCCCTAATTAATGGCCATTACATGTAATTAATAGTTCACAAATTTAGTGATATATGTCAAAATACCTCGGTTGCCATTGCTACAATTCATACTGAAAGATATTTCTAGTTTTTCCCAACATCTTAAACGTTCCAATATTTTTCTGTGGGTCTGACAAATCAAGAATCTGATAAATCAATCAAATGATAAAACTGATACAAGTCACAGGCATTTTGTTTTATAATCCGATTTTATAGTATATGTTGCTAAATGTACTATATTATCTTTTTTTTTACAAAAGAAATATTATTAAGCAATAGCATGTGATGTAACCTTTGGTTATAATAATAATTTCCAAAAATATCTTTGCGTGATGGCGAGACATTGGGACATTGATATTTGAAAACTTTGATCAGATTGTGCGGATACAGAGACCGATCTGAGTCTGGGTGTTGCGCACATGTAAATAAAAAACACCAGGAAAGATTATCCATTTTTCAGACTGATACAAATTCTTTGACAAGTTGACTTGCGAGAAAACTTACTAATAGACAAATATATGTTTCTTGCTTACCTTTCTTTTTCTAAATATTTCCTTAGATTCGTAATTTTTACCAATATAACGTGCTTAGAATTGCGTATCTAATTGAACACACAGAGCAGAACAGAATTTTGTAAGTCGACTAGTACATGGTTCTTGGAACTCATATCGGATGGTTACCATACGGGAGTCTTATACTTGAAAAACTGTACATCTTAAAACATTGGTCATATTTCAGACATATTTCTATACAATTTCTTATACCGGTACCTGTCCATAAAGCCTAGTTTACATTTGGTTTACGGAGCACGTACGACGCCCGTGACTCGCCGCAATCCCCAAATAACGCGGCGCCCGTGCGGCGGCATACGGTGTACGGTCGGTATTTCGCGCGGTTTTACGGGTGCCGCAAAACCTTGCAATTTTGTATAGGCATCGCACGATCGCCGCACGGACATCACAAGGCCACCGTTCGATTTTTTGCCTTTAAGTAAAGAACGGATCTTCTCAGGGTCCCCGCGCGGGTTACGAACGTTGGTCGTATCATGTATAGAAGTTTAGGCATCAAAGCGTTCAACAACGCATCATCATATCTCTGACCCCCCCCCCCCCCCCCTTCCCTCTCCATTTCGATTTCGCGAAGATCTTCGGCAGGGCGCCTTTCCTTCTATTTACGTCAAATTTCATTTTCTTTCCAAAGACTCGCGGACCACCTGTTTAATTCGAGCCTCAAACATGGTTCCAGATGTGTTATTTATGGGAATGAAATGATCATTGCATGTAATTAATTGTTTGGCATATCAAATTTTGATTGCGTTGCTATGGTTATAATGGAAGATGCTGTTAGTTTTCCCAACCAGTGTAACATCCTAACATTCCTATTTTTTCTTGTCTGTTAAATAAAATATCGAGTGGAGTCAGGCAAGCTAAAGGCTGTCAATCCTGGGTTGAGAGTTCGAGCAACGACTTGGCAAGATTCATCCGGCACAATTGACATAAGTCGTTGTAACACGAGTCATTTTTCTCCCACGTAGAGGAATGAACAGTTGGTTACTCGGATGAAATATTGTGAATCTTGCGCTGGTGTGAGAAACGAAAAAAATCACGGGATGGTCACCAGTCGGCGCAATGCAACGGTGATAATGTTAAAAATAGCATTAAACCCCAAAGATACAAGCAAATCATTTAAAATAGAAGGTTTTTACTTTAGTTGTTTACAATAAATCTTGTTTTAAAATTTCACTTTTTTCATGTTATGTAAAATAAACTCGACTACATGTATAACAAAATAATCGGAACAAAAATGTGTTTGTAATTCAAGAGGGAGAGATTGAGAAAGAGAGAGAGAAAGAGAGAGAGAGAGAATGAGAGAGAGAGAGAGAGAGAGAGAGAGAGAGAGAGAGAGAGAGAGAGAGAGAGAGAGAGAGAGAGATGAAGAGAGAGAGAGAGAGAGAGAGAAAGAGAGAGAGAGAAAGAGAGAGAGAGAAATGAAAGAGAGAGAGAAATGAAAGAGAGAGAAAAAAAAGAGGGAGAGAGAAACAGAAAGAAAGGAAGAAAGAGAGAGAGAAAGAGAGAGAGTGAGAGAGAGGGGGGGGGGTTGCAGACAGACAGACAGTCAAAGAGTGAGACAGACAGAGAGGCGGAAAAAGCAAGAGATACAGAATAAGAGAGACAGAAAAAAGATACAGATTTAGACAGACAGAAGAGAATATTGGTTGGGATATATTTATTTATTAAATGTATTTTGAATAAAACGATAGAAGATGACAAATTTCAAGATGAACGATCATCGTGGAATTGTGCCAGAAATCAGCATTGGAAAGAGGAATGTATAATCATCCCTATTACCTTAACCTAATACCATATTACAAAATTCCAATGCCTTATCGCTAAAACATGATCTCTTTCACAGAAATAGCGTTATTGAAAAAATTCTTTGCACGTTGTTTATTGAAAATAAATAAATAAATAAAGAATAAGAATCATAAAAGACGATATTTTCTAACTGCTTTTCTAATGAACCTTTGATCGATTGAATCCAATCTTTTGAGCATTTTTATATAATCTCAAATTGTCTTAATTTTAGGGTTCAGAATAAAACTTTACAACTAAAGTCCAATACTAGACTCACGTATTGAAAAGTTTCTGTGCATTCCTGAAGTAACGCATAATTGTAATATAGATAAGTTTTAGAAATAGAAACGAATACAATAAAGTTCACACAATAACGCAACTTTATCTACTTTTAACTGGCCATTTGTAAACATATATTAAAAAGAAAGACGAGACAATGAAAATGTGTCAAACATTCCTTATCTCTGTCTGGATAGAATTTGGATCCACAAGTTGGGTAAATTTATGGCCTTCTCTGAGACCACCAGGGTAATTAAAACCGCATACATAAAAACGTCTGCAGTACTCTGACAATTTTAATGGGGCATCTGTTTGCTTCTATTTCTTAAAAGGGAGTTTTGGTACAGGATATTCTTGGCATGCACCTCCGACCATTTTTGCGAGATAGAGCGAGTAATACGCGAAAGGAAAGTTAGCGGTATATAAAGGTAGATAGAAAGAGCGGTTTGGGTTCTAGACTAGAAGGAGAATGGGAGAGGGAGTACGGAAATGTCCGAACAATGTTCCGAGGGAGAATCGGATGCCGAGAAATATATCGGAAGCAACCGATTTAACAAACTCATTTCTGATTGGACGAATTTGTTAAAGCGTACGGTTCGGATTTTTCCGTGAGCGTCTTATCGAATAATGGTATAATTTATTCTGAACGCCATTTTGTAAGTTTGAAGAGAGAAGACAAAATTATTTTCAAATATGACTTCAAATGCCAATAAAACCCCAACTAAACCAGTAAACGAGATAAAGAAAGAAAACGAGGGCCGAGAAAACAAAGGGCGAGATCAAGAGAAAGAAAAGAATAACCAAGATCGACAGAATAATAAACACGAACAAAGGCATGGGGATCGACCACGAGAAAGCAGGTTTGATCGAGGCCGTGGAAGGGGTGGACGCGGTGGATTTGGCCAAAGAGGTGGTCGAGGTGGAATGCAATTTAAATCAGAAGGAGGGTCTCACATGGGAGGAGGGAACTTCCAATCTAATCCACCAGATTTTACAGGGGAAATACAAAATGAAGAGCCTAAAGAACCCAAGAAATTCACGGGCAGATGTCGATTGTTTGTTGGTAACATAACTCCTGATACCACAGAAGAACAGTTCAAGGAGATGTTCACACCATATGGGGAAGTTTCAGAGGTGTTTGTAAATGCAGCAAGAGGTTTTGGTTTCATTAGACTGGTAAGATTTTCTGAACATTTACCCAATCTGAGGGGTTCACAGTCAACTCGGCCTGTGAATAACTCGGCCGTCAACTCGGCCTGTTTATGTATTATTTATGACAATGCAATTTTAATATTTTGGATGCCTTATGTGCTTTTTTGATAAGTGATAAATATTAAATGATAAATAATCACTTGTTAAAGGGGTTTTTAATAATAATAATCTTATTTTACTATTATTTGGCATTTGCGTAAATATAAGATAAAATAGATATATATAATTGAATACATAATTCACCTTTTATTAAAATCTATTTTTCGAATTATTTTTTTCTAAGCACAAAAGAAGATGACATGTTACATGCGTATTAAATATGAAGATCGTAGATTTTAGTTATCATTTGTGAATTCGCACCTCCTTTAAGTACATTTCACACATTGATTAACTATCTGATAAGTGTGCTTATATATTCGTTTACTAGGCTAAACACTATATATAAGTTATATACAGGCCAAGTTGACGGGCAGAGTTATACACAGGCTGAGTTTTACGCGGGTCGAGTTTTTAACAGGCTGAGTTGACAGGACACCATCTAAGGGGGTCGGATCTGAGGTGGGTTCGTCAGAGGGATATTCTTATGATCCTTAATAAGATTTTTATGATTAAGAGTTCGGTAGAGCGAGATTTTTAAGCCGCTCAGTAAGAATCTAAAGATAGATCCTATCCCAATTAGAAAACACAGATGATTTTGCATTGGCTTAAAACGAGTAGTCATGAAGACATCAAATGTTTTCATTCAAATTATTGAAAATTGTTCTTCATGGCGTCTGAGAAATTGTATTAAGTGAGATTTTATCTCTAAAGAGCGTAGTGTCACATCTCTGAAGTAAAATCTACCAAGCCACTTTATTCTAAATCTGATCTGAAATAATGAAATCATCACATCCAGCAACATGGTAAATATTTATGATGGTGAAGTATCTTAGGACGGAAAAGATGTGCCCAGTCATGGCGAAGACCGTCGGACCGTCGGACATGTCAGACAAAAACCTCCTAGGTCCGGTAAAGTGTACCATATTGTCAGTCCTAATGTCCGACAATATTTTCTGGGCAGAAAAATCTGTTTTAACAGTAAATCCAAACTTTCACTCAAGAAACCATTTTTTTCTGGTCAACTTTCTCACGAAAACAAACTTTCATTTTAAACTTTACATAGGTCTAGAATCCATCAATTAACAGTTCCTCTACGACTTTCGGCACCGCTAGAATATGCAAATTCTCTTTTACAAATTGTACCAATAAAGAGAAAGAAGAGATGATTTAAGGATCCAATTTAGAGAGAATAATTGGTAGCTAGTCTTATCTTACCTGAATTTTTTGTATTTTTTCAATTTTAAAGGCACACAGACAAATCATTTTCTGCTTATTCGTACCCAAGAATGTTCGACCCATCAAATTATGTCTTTCTTTTTTTTTTTGATGAAAAAACACAAATGACTTACCTTTTGACTTGAAAAGACATTTTTTAAAATTCTGAAAATATCTGAAGCTCTGTTTATCTCAGAATCTTTGTTTTTAAATCAAAGCACTGAAAACACTGACAGAATGAGAGGACTTTGACAAGCTAGTTAGGCCTTTAACTGTATAACTACTAATTTTATAAGTTTTCTCTCTCAATGAGGAAACACTACAATGATGATATCATTTGCCCCCTTAAATGTTCGGTCTGACAGGTCTGACTTAGGTCTGACAGTTTTTCAAGGACTGTCAGACCGCTGTCTGACAGATTCTCTGGGTCCTTCGCCATGTCTGTGTGCCTGACATTGGACTGAAACCCAGGACCCAGGAACACTAGCATGGCGCTCTACCAACTGGGAGGGGTACAGACAAAATCTTTCCTGGACGTAATCCGCCTCTTATGTCCGGGAGGGATTTTATCCTACACCCCAACTGAGCTAACCTGGCACCTGATTATGAGTCCACCCAATATCAATCACTACACTCCAGCCCCTTTTAACCAATTGGAACCGGTACCATAAGGCTCCCAAGTGGCCGAATCTAGTGTTCTCTGTTTACTTCTTACACCATTGAAGTAACTAAAGGCGGAAAAGATCTGCCTGAGCAGTCTGACATAGGACTCAAACCCACGACCCCTGGAACACTAGCATGGCACCCTACCAACTGAGCTAACCAGGCACCTGGTCATGAGTCCAACCAATATTGATCACTACAATCAATCTACAGTCAAAACAGCCCAGACCAGTTTTGACAATTTTTCAAAATGGCACAGATATTTTGCCTTCTAAATTTTGGAAATGTGCGCAAGGACATCAACAATGTATCCGCATAGATTTACAACCTTATCTGTGAATAACTGGATTTGGTGTGAAATTATTGCAACCACACTATAACCCTAAATTTGATCCATTGAGGATTAATAAACTTTGATATTTATTGTTTAAAAGGACAGCGTTCTCCGCAGGCCCTTATAGCGTATCGGGGCCGATACGCCTTCAAGAAATTTAACAGGTTGCCGATACACCTTAGGAACGCCGATACGCTTAAATTTGATCACCGATACAGCTTAATTTCTTTCTGAACAAAGGGTCAAAACGAGCAATAAAACTGATTGCATACGCGCGGTCATTACATAATCGCGATCTGGGAAGATGTATACACAAAGACCCTAATTGATAAGACCCTTGCTAATTGGTGATTATCGATTTTTTCTTCACGGTTGGTTGATTTTCACTGGTTCCTCACTTCCAGTAACAGAGAAGAACAGATGGGTACCAATACGAAAACGGTCACTTACAGTTCACTTCATTTACCGAAAATTGCCTATTTTTACCGAGATCCACCGGAAACGATGGAAAAAGTTGTTTTCACATCCTTTCCTAACCCCAAACTGCTATCTCACTTAGGTCTACGATTATTAACCCATGGGTGAGTGATTTATTGTCAGAAAGAATGAGTGCAGCCGTCTGAGATACACGGAATCCCAATATTGACAGTCCGGCGCGCTACCAGCTGCACTTTGTCGACGGCAGGGTCGAAATTGGACACAAAAAAGTCTAGCTCGCATGCGATTAAATCCAAGTTAATAAATTTCAGAAGAAGCCGTGTTTTCGCAAAATGAGCTTATCTCGTTTTTTATTCTCAAATCTTGAAAATTTACCGCTGTTGACAAACGATTCAAAAAGCGACTCGCCCCTTACCCAATTTATTGGTTTATTACCTCCCTTTGCCAATCCCGTTGAATTTTCTTATAAATATTACATTTTTTGTAAATATATGATAAAATTTTGTTTCTTTTTCATTAAACTTATTCATATTATAGTCATGTTTTACAGGGTTTGAAAATTAAAAGCCCGATTGTTATCGTTGATTGTTATCTCTCGCTAATTAGACAACTTCATTGAGTATTAAACAGGAAGCTATATATAAACCTACAATTCCCGCTCCGGAGGGTCAAACAAAGAAACTGAAAATGGCGCGAAACAGATGGTGACCGCGTTGCTTCGCATTTGTCTGGACTCTCTTTCCTGACGATCTACTATCTGGTTATCAAAGCCGTGAATTTATCTTGTCAAACCCACGGTTACGAACGTATGACTTATACGGTTTTCGAGAAGAAGCTTTCGATACCCCTTGACTCGTGAAGATGATCTTTGCAAACCGGCGATCCAAATGTCGTAACTACAGATTCATTCAATCGAATTTACGACATTTTTACTCGCTCATCGAAGAATGCGGTCCTGCACTCCAAGAGCTTTGATTACTGTGGTATAGTTTCGATCGGACGTAGGGTATTGTTTACTTTGATTGCGTAGATAATTATTTTCTCCTATTTTCCAGAGGACAACATTTAAAATATGAAATTCGTTGATCTAATAAAACTTTATGGATTTTACTAACTTTACCCTTTTGAGATCGTCGTTATCGGTGTTTCTCAGCTGCCGGGCGGGTAGGCCCGAGAAATCGGGATTCAGATAACTAAGAGGAGTCTGCGATCGTTTAACCCTACAAACTAGATTACTTTATCAAAGATAGTTTTGTTTAGCTTGGGGACAACAAAACGATCTTAAAATGAAATATATCAAAGTAATAAACCGCGTTTGTTCTTCAATTCATTGCCGAGTTTTAAAAATATAAAATGCGATGGCCTAAATATTAACATGTATAGGCCTGTTTAGATATCCGATATCGTTATCAATATTGACCCTGTGTCTGTTACGTTTCCGCGGTACGTTATTGTTCACCGCGGGAGGGGGGGGATCGGCGGCGGTACAGCGTTATAGCAGATTATACATCCACTTCTTCTACTGTTTCATTTCTTGGACCCCGACCACAGCGTTTTTATGGAGTTGCAGTGTATTTGCTCAAGTCAAACTAGATTTACCTTCCAATGTGAATTTTGATTACATCAAACAAAAAATCGTCAAGAATATGCAGTTTTCGCGATCTTTCTACTACCGAGATTTAGGCAGAATAAGACATCACAGACAGTCTGTCTGTTTAAAATTCACTTACCTCAAGCTTACTACCCAATTTATATGGACATTACATCTAATTTCAGTTGGAAAATTGAAACAAAACTTTTGATAATTCTCCACAGGAACGCCATTTCTTAACTAGATTCGTACCCTTATATGTTCAACCCAAAACATTTTTTTCTTTTTTTTTTGTTCATTCCAGAATTGAAATCAAGATAAATTCTATTATTTCTAAATTAGGTCATAGAAATTGATATAGGAAATAAATATTACAAAAAAAAGAAGAAGAAAAAATGTAGAAAAAAACCCTTGTAAAATCAAAGTGCTAAAAGTCCTGTCACAGGCTTCTCTAAACAAATTAGGTATCAACTTTTAAATTTGTTGCATGGTTATTGTAAAATAAAATTATGTTCTTAGAGATATTTTTTGGGGGAAGATATGAAACACATTAGAAAATAACTGTAATAGAATCTAGTTTTACTTATTTCAGGAGAAGGGCCTTCCTCAACCATACAAGGACTTCCCAAGGATTTTAAAAATTCCTTATATACATTATTAAATAGAGACCTATAAAATGTGACAATACATGCAGTGCTGTCCTTGGAACTCTCAAATATATGAGCATAACACAGCCTAAGTGCAGTTGATTTACTGTTTTCTTTGACTCTTTAATTTAATTTTCTTAAATATTCCAATTTTCTTCATTTCTTTTGTAATAGTCTTTTAGTACACAGTATATTCTATTTAAGGGAAGGGATACAAGGGGAAGGAGGGAAGGGGAGGGGGGTATTTTTAAGCCATCATGCAAAATTTTATTGATGATTTGGGAGTAAAGTTATTTATGAGATACTATAAAGGTGTCAAAGAAAAAAAGTTCAAATCAAATTATATATTCAGCAAAACAGAAGTTCTGCTTCACAAATATCAAAATCCTTATCCAGTAAAACCACTGTAACCATCCTTTATTATTAACAGAAATGCAAAGTAATCTGACAATATAGCCGCGCGCATATGCCACTACGCCTTCAAAATTTTCTGGGGAGAACCCTGAAGGAGTAGGAGTGTAGTGATTGGCAGTTTGTAGACTCATGACCAGGTGCCTAGCTAGCTTAGGTGGTAGATTGCTGTGTTATTGTTCCAGGGGTGGTGGGTTTGAGTCTTTTGTCAGCATTCTCAGCTGTTCTGCCTTTATTTATACTGTAGGGATAATGTTCTTTATGTTCTATTGTTCTTAGGACTTTTTTGTGCTTAAGCAACTTAACCCCGAAGAACACAGTTTTTTTTCAACCATAAACCCTTGTCATGCTGAATAAAATTTTGGCTAAAAAATTTCATCAAAATCAAAGTACAAAAAGCACTGAAAGTACCTACTCTAGGTCTGTTTCTAATTGAAAAACCAAATCTATTGACATTTCTGGTTTGAAAGTCAGAAACTGGGCGTAGACTAACATCAGACTGTGCATATGTGCAGGCTGATGTTTGTCTATAGCTCCTGCCAAAGCAGGAAGGGTTCAGCATGACTAGGGTTAATAACAGCGAAGTGAAATCAAAATGTCAAATTGGGATTGTATACTGCTGGTTCTGAAAAGATGCAATGGAAGAGCTGGTTTGATAATTGCTATGGATTCTTTGCTCCAGTCAACACAATTTGACTGAGATACTGTTTATTTAAAGTGGAATATAAACCCCATTCAATTATAATAGAATACAGGCCAGTTATGGTGGATCAATATCATAATTACTAGAGCATTCATTTGAAAAAAATCATGTATTGAGATGGATGGAAATTGGCAAGTGAATTGGTTTTTACAAAAAAATTGTTAAGAGTTGAGTATTGGATTGCATCAAAGTTGAGTCAAATTACTTTGAAAAATCTTAATCAATTTTACAAAATATCTTGCCAAAAATATTGTTGGATTTGTGTATTACTGTATTAAAATAACATAATAAAATAATTTATCTTTCATATGTAATTACAGGATTACAGAATTAATGCAGAAAAGGCAAAGTTGGAATTAGATGGACAAGTTAGAAACAATCGTGTTTTGCGAGTCAGGTTTGCTACACATGGAGCTGCACTGAAGGTCACAAACTTGTCACCATTTGTATCAAATGAGCTATTAGAACAGGCTTTCTCCGAGTTTGGGGAAGTAGAAAGGGCAGTTGTGTGTGTAGATGATAGAGGAAGATCATATGGGGAAGGAATTGTGGAATTTGCAAGGAAGCCTGGTGCAAGTGCAGCACTTAAACGCATAAATGATGGTGTTTTCTTGCTTACATCGTAAGTTCAATATTTAAATATATACTCCTTAAATATCCTTTCCTTTGAAATATTGTAGCGATCGTGTTGGATCTTTAATCTAGAGGGTTTTATTTCCATAGATATGAAAATATTCTATTTGACTCTCGAATATTTCTGTCAGGGGTTATATGGACCTCTTGAAATTTCTTGAATGTTATTTACGTATTGAATAAATCATTGCTTTCTACATAATATTATAAATAATCTTTAAAAAGGAACAATATAAACATTTAAGTAAAAAACCTGGTCTCTGTAGGTCTGTCTATGTATTCTATTAAATAAAGGTTTCCGAGACCAGTCAGAGTTGAGCCGTTAGAGCAGAAGGATGAAGAGGATGGGCTGACAGAAAAGTTTGTACAGAAGAATGAGGGTTACCGTAAAGATAGGGAGAAGGAACCCAGATTTGCTCCTCCAGGATCCTTCGAGTTTGAGTTTGGTATGAAGCATAGGAGAATTGATGATATGGAAAAGGAAAGGATAGAACAAGTCAAAAGAGATATGGATCTTGAGCGAACAAGATTGGCTGAAGAGATGGAAACTGCTATATTTGATTATCAAGCTGATCAAATAAGACAAGGTAAAATTTTCATTATTTGGGAAACAGTTCCAAAATTTGATTGCTTTGTTGACCCTGAAAAACATTGATGATTTAACGTCTAAATACTCAAAGGGAGGTAAGTTCAAGTGGATAAGCAAATTAGACAGACCTGCCCTTAATTAAAGGGCTTTTAGATTGGTAAGCCATACCAATCCACAGAGTTTACCTATCTAGGGTTGAGGATCCTTTTCACTGAATCAATCACATCTTGTTTAACTGGATTCCTAGATAATGTCTCACAATTTTTATAGTTTAATTGAATGATACAATCTGTAAAATTTGGTAATCTTTTAGAAAATCTAAGTAAAATTGTAAAAAAAAAAGTAAAGAAAAGAAAATATTTTAAAATCAATGAGCATAAACACTTCTTATTTGAAGAGTATCAAAATGGGCTAATGAGTCAGATTACTGTTCTTGGTTTGTCAAAATATTTCGTATTTTTCTCTAGACTTGATGAGACAACAGGAAGAATTGAAACGTCTTGAAGAGATGAAGAATGAACAAATGAGACGCAGACAAGAAATGGACATGAGGTAGGCTTTTGAAATAGAATAAAATTGAATTGATTGAGGTGTATGTTCGGTTCTCACATTTATCTTGCTAAATTTAATTGTTTAGACAGTCTGGGGAGTGATATTCAGGATAGCCAGGGATTCCCTCAGAATTCTTTTATATTTATAAAATTTTGATTTTCAGATTCTATCTCCTTTTCAAGCCAAGGTTCTACCTCCAATTTGTTCCTTAAGTTTGTAAAGAACAAAGTTAAGTTAGAACCCTTGGCTTGCAAAGACATTAGGCAAAGGCATTAGAATATATCACTAACCCTTGTTTTTTCTTGCACTTTCCTAAAAATTCTACCCATGTAAATGAAGGAAAGAAAGGACCCATGATTATTTGTACAGATCCTTACAGTAACAGGTAGAGATTTCTGCTGGACCTAATTGAAAAATGGTTATTCTCAACCCCCTTTTTATCCCCCGCCGTTTTCAAAGAAGGGATAAAGTGATGGTCTCCATCTGTCATTCCCAGGTTCCATCACTTAACTTGTCTGGAGCATATCTCCTAAAGTATATTGGCTATCAACTTGAATTTTTTAGAGGTGGATAGATCTCATGGAGAAGTGCAGTGCACAAGAACTACAACTCTTGCTTGCATAATTTTGGAGTTATTGCCCTTTGTTATTTTTAATACTTGGATTTTGTCCGGAGCATATCTCCTAAGTATAATACCTATCAACTTGAAACTTTATGGGTGGATAGATCTTACAGAGGAGAAGTGCAATGCACAAGTACTACAACTCTTGCTTGCATAATTTTGGAGTTATTGCCCTTCGTTATTTTTAATTTTGTCCAGAGCATATCTCCTAAAGTATAAAAGGTATTTACTTGAAACTTTAACTATAACTCTTGCTTGCATAATTTCCAGTTTTTAGCTCCACTGGCTAGGCCACTGGGGCTATTGTCATGGCGTTGTGTCTGTCGTGCGTGCGTCTGGTCGTAAACTTTTCCTTTACAAATCTTTTCCTCTGAAACTACCAGATGAATTTTAACCAAACGTCACAATTTATGATCCTTGGGTGACCCTCTTTCAAAGTTGGTCAAGAAATTTTGATCCAATAAAAAACATGGATTTAATGGGTGTGGCTAAATTCCAAATATGGTAAAAAGTGAGTTTTCTCAGATTCTGATTGATGGATTCTAATGAAATTTTACATGAATGATCCTTGTGTGGCCCTTTATCAGTCTACTAAAAATTATGGTGATCAAATGAAAAATATGCATTTTATGGGCGGAGGTCATTTCTCTATATGTTATATAGTGGAAACTTTGAATACCATTTTCTCAGATTGTAATCGATGGATATCAACCAAATTTCACTGGGATAATCCTTGAGTGACCCTCTATCAGTCTACCAAAAATCATTGTGATCAGATGAAAAAATTTTATTTTATGGGCGGAGGTAATTTCTCAATATGTTACATATGTTACATAGTGGAAACTTTGAAATTAATTTACTCAGAGAGTAATGGATGGATATCGAATCAAACTGTTTATAGCTCCACTGGCTGAAAGCCACTGGGGCTATTGTCATGGCGTTGTGTGCGTCTGTGAGGCTGGTCGTAAACTTTTTCTTTAAAAATCTTCTCCTCAGAAACTACTTGATGAATTTCAACCAATCTCCACAGGAATGATCCTTGGGTGACCCTCTTTCAAAGTTGTTCAAGAAATTTTGATCTAATGAAAAACATGGATTTAATGGGCATGGCTAATTTCCAAATATGGTAAAAAGTGAATTTTCTCAGATTGTAATCGATGGATATCAACCAAATTTCACTGGGATAATCCTTGAGTGACCCTTTATCAGTCTACCAAAAATCATTGTGATCAGATGGAAATTATGCATTTTATGGGCGGAGGTTATTTCTCTATATGTTATGAAGTGGAAACTTTGAATATCATTTTCTCAGAATCTAATTTTTTGATATCAACCAAATTTCACTGAAATGATACTTGAGTGACCCTTTATCAGTCTACAAAAATCATTGTGATCAGATGGAAATTATGCATTTTTTGGGCGGAGGTCATCTCTATGTTATATAGTGGAAACTTTAAAAATCATTTTCATAGAATGTAATTGATAGATATTAACCGAATTTCACTACCAAAAATTATTTTGTTTGGATGAAAAATATGTATTTTATGGGCAGAGGTCATTTCTCTATAAAGTGTTCTATATAAATATATACATAAATGTTTCAACATCAGTAGAACCCAAAATATGTAAAAATCTAGTCAAAACTTTTATTGCTTTTACAAGAATTTCAAGCCTGTGGAGTGACTCAAGCCATTCATGGCTTTCTAGTTGTGTGATCTTTTAGGTTACCCATTATCATGAAGCCAAAAATTGTTGTGATCAGATGGAAAATATGTTTGGGTTGAGGTCATTTCTCTATATGTTATTTAGTTGAAACTTTGAAAATCATTTTCAACATCAGTAGAACCCAAAACATCTAAAAATCTAGTCAAAACTTATATCGCTTTTCAAGAATTTCAAGCCTGTGGAGCGACTCAAGCCATTCATGGCTTTCTAACTATTATTTAGAGACTTAGATTTTGTAGGGTATCAATCTCTTAAAGCACAAAAGAATCCTTAATCTATAAGGCTTCATTTTACTTTCAAGCTTCACAGCAGGGGATGGCCATGTCTGACATGGCTTTTGTATTTGAATTTATAATATGACCTACGTCACAGGAGTGAAATAACCCCATTGAATATTTTTTATATTACACTGGTGTTATTACACTAGTGGAATGACTATGCAAATGAGCTCAAAGCGAATAGCAAAGCTATTTTGTAACTGCGAAAATGACGTCATTATGTATATATTGTGACGTCAGTTTTAAATGGCATTATAAGTTTCGCGGAAAAACTGAAATGTTTAATTTCAAGAATTTTGACAATTTATTGCAAAAAAATCTGGTCATATTATCAAAAGAATATAAAATTTGTGCTCATAAAATACTGAATTTATGAAACTTGTCATCTAATACAGATAGAAACTCGGTGCAGCCTTGTTTTTATCTGCTTATAAATGACTTTTTTTGATAAATTCAGTATTCCATGACCACTCATTCAATATTCCCATATATTTTCAACTCCCACCCATAGATTGATAGACCTAAACCTATACGGGATGATGGAGGTTGGGAAAGGTAGTGGTAAGTACTGGGTTGAGAAATACCAGGAATCCATAGTAAGGTGCTCCATCTTCTGCAATACGATAAAGATTGTTGATAGCTGTGTAAAACCCCATTCGAACAAACAACTTAAATATATTCAGGAAAAAGACTTGCAGGGCCCATTCACTAGTAGCCCCTAGATTTTGAGTTGGACCCCTGAGCTTTTTGAGAAAATGCATATATCTCTATAAAGTTAAGTTAACTTAAATATTGAATTTTTTGAAGCCTGGGCCCCTAAGTTAAAATTGTCTATCTTTTTCCCTGATATTGTAGGAGACAAGAACAGCAGATGAGAGCTGATGGTGGTATGATGAGAATGGAGGAGGAGAGGAGACGAGAGATGATGATGCGGGCATCAAACACTATGAATCGAGACATGAACAGGGATATGAACAGGGAAATGAACAGGGATATGAATCGGGATATGAATAGGGAAGGGGTCATGCCACCACAGGGGCCAGGAGGTCCTAGAGGACCACCACCTGCAAACAGACCAGAAGAAATGATGAGAGGAGGGGTAAATATGCATTTGTTTGTAATTGACTTGTAGCCTGCTCTTCTCCTGAAAATTAATATGTACTGTGATTTTAATGAAAAAAAAATGGATCAGTAATCAAATTAGGACAAGGCATCATAGAAATCAAGTTTGAGTTAGAAAACTATCTGTCTGTTTTTTGATGAAAATAAAAAAGCAGTAAGAGGGGATTTTTTATGCCTCCCTATCGAGAGATCAGGGGCATATTGTTTTACTCATGTCTGTCTGTCTGCCGTCTGTCTGTCCGAAAACTTAACCCGAAAGCTTAACCTTTGCCTCTTCTCCAAAAGTATTTGACATACAAAGCTGTACACCAAAGTCAAGGTCATGTGACAAGGTCAAGGTCATCTGTCAAGGTCAAACTTTAAAAAAAAATGCTGTTACAGGGGCATTCGTGTTTCACAAACACATCTTGTTTAGTTTTTGACCAAAGCATAAAAGGAAAAAAAATATAATTACACTGTATGAATGTATGGGACAGATTCATACTATATATGTGTGTGAGTATGTTTTTATATGCCGCCCAAGGTGGTCCTATATTGGTTTTGTCTGCTCTTTATGTCCATACTTTCAACTGTTGTAAAGACAAATCCTCCTTCAATTAAAGATGTATTTGCATGGAATTTCCTCACCATGTGATCATGAGCATACATAATTATTAATTGACTTTCAGCCTCCCCCTGGCATGAGAGATGAGAGGGTTAATGTTAGAAGTAGTGGTCCAGGAACACCTCCCATGCCCCCACCACCAGTACCTCCTGGTATGAATATGGAACAACAGGTAAGTACCAGTGACAGTATTGTCTATCATATGGCAGTGTGTTGCACGTTAGAATCACTAATATGGGCAGTGCTCCAGCTAAGTTTCCAAAAGGGCAGGAAAGGGCACTTTTGAGTTGCGAAGCAGCCAGGAGGGGGAGGGTGTGTCCCTCCTACAAGGGGGTGCAGGTGGCAGTAGAAATATTAGATGGAAATACCACAGATATTCCCCTGCTACAGTTTTTTATGCCCCCGATAGGGAGGCATCATAAATTTGACTTGTCCGTCCGTCCGTCCGTCTGTCCGTCCGTCCGTCATTCCGTCCAAAAACTTTAACATTGGCCATAACTTCCTTATTACTTAACATATTCGCATCATACTTTACCACAACATTCCTTGGTACATTACCTTTCTGTAGGCACATACTTTGGTGACCTTGACCCCTGGATGACCTTGACCTTCAACATAGATTGGCCATAATTTAAAATCAAAGCGGTGTCGGGGGCATTGTCATCTTACAGTGACAGCTCTTGTTTTTATGCCCCCGATAGGGAGGCATCATAAATTTGACTTGTCCGTCCGTCTGTCCGTCCGTCATTCCGTCCAAAAACTTAAACATTGGCCATAACTTCCTTATTACTTAACATATTCGCATCATACTTTACCACAACATTCCTTGGTACATTACCTTTCTGTAGGCACATACTTTGGTGACCTTGACCCCTGGATGACCTTGACCTTCAACATAGATTGGCCATAATTTAAAATCAAAGCGGTGTCGGGGGCATTGTCATCTTACAGTGACAGCTCTTGTTCTTTCTTTTTTTCATTTTTTATTTATTTATTTATTTTCTTAACTTTTTATTTCATATTTTTTTTTTAATGAGACATGCTCAAGCAAACTTGCATTTATTCATTAGAATTACTGAACATGCAGACAAGAAATTTCATTTTTGCTAACTCAGTCAATAGTAATAAACCTTAGTCTACTGTCTTTATTTGAGTCTTTTCAATATGCATGATGCTTTTGCATATCTTTATTTTTCAAAATTAAGTTTACCGAAGATGACAAATTAAAGAAATTTTCGAACACACACACAAAAGAAAAAAACATGTTACGGACGGGGAAAACAACGGGTTTTGGGGATTGAAATATATGCTTCCGAGACCTTCAACGACTCTAAATTTTCGTTATGAAGGGTGTAAAGGTTGATCATTACCCCTTTTTTACCTGGTTTATAGCTTATCGTAAGCATTTACTCGATAATCACTGTTAAGTTTTGACTGTTAAATTGGTTTTACGGGCACACGCTAATTTCCATCCACAGATTATTGGATAGTGCTTCCTCGATAAAGAATTGCATCTTGTGGTTGGTTGACTTGCCAATTTAAGTCCCGCCCTTCTTCTCTACTGGCTGTTATTAGTTATGGCCTTCGCAGGTTGATTATACGCATCAGCTATCAAGTGAAAGTTTGCAATTCGATCTAGAAAAGGCGTTTAATTTAGATAATCGCTGATTTGACATGTATAGCTACAATTTAGGGGCTAGTTTAGGACAGGGCGATGGAAAAAAGGGCAGGGCTCTGATTTTCGACAGCAGGGCAATGCAGGGTGGGGCGCCCTTCTGAAAGGGCCTACCTGGAGCAATGATGGGTCCGGTGTGGCAGCACACATCCCTGCAGACATTGGTCTCCCACCGATGGGTGGATAATGGTAAACTTTTTTGGGATGAGCAGCTACTGATTCTGTGAGGAATACATGGTGTTACTGGTGAGAGAATTCTAAGGAACTCATGGTAAGATGCTCAAGCTGCCATTATATATGAATTATTTGTTAAAAGTTGCTTTTAAAATGATTAACCACAGAAGCTGGGTCCAAGTATTTAATCCATACCTTTACTATCTCTGAAGTATTATTTAAAATACTTGGTGTCCATGGTCTAGAGGTTGAGTTTCGGCTTCTTGACCCAAAACTCCTGAGTTTGATTCTCAGGAGCAGCTATTTTGGTTCTTATATTTGCTCACACATATGGCACAAGTACTGGTGAATTTTCCATGAAGCAGAAATGAGAGGGATTAATCTCTAAATTGTAAGAACTTGTTTCCCAATAGATGTAAAATAAATAGGTTCAAACCAAAACTTGATTCTTGTTTGACCTTTTTGAAAGATTATATCAAAGTATCATAATCGTTTTATTTAAAATTTCAGGGCAATATGGAAAACAGATTCCAAGGAAACATGCCAGATAGAAGCCCCGCCAATGGTCCAGATATAAGCCCTGCTGATGATCGTGAGAGAGGCATGAAACAAGAACAAATGGTGAGTTACAAATCACACTTTTCATTTCAGCGTATCCTCTGAAGTCTGAATGAAGGGAGAGAAATAGTCTGGTGGCTAGTCATAACAGGCTGTAAATGCCATTTGCAAACATTACCTGCACTGTGATGTCTATGGAGAATATTGAGAGCTTGGGGCAAAATTATTGCAACTTACTCTTTGCCTAAATATATTTGTAAACACTGTGTAATTTGTAAATGCATATAAATATAAAGGCAAATCTATGTTTATTTTACGTCTATACAGTAATAAAATTATTGATAACTTCACCAAATAATGGCTTTTCATACAAATTATATGACACCATTATTTTGCCAGATTGAAGAATGCTGTTGTAGTACTTGTGAAACTTTTACTGTTGTCAATTCTGATGAAGATTACAGTCTCTGCTTTCAGCCATGAATACAGTTCTAGAAAGAACTATGTATGAGACATTCACAGAACTATACCCAGGTGGTTTATCGAGAAAGACTTAGGCAGAGGTATAGTGCTTGGGATACATGAGAAAACTGATTAAGTTCTCATTTATGTGTCTAATCTTGTTCATAGCAGAAAAAATGGAGAGAGAAAACCATGATCATTGCAAAAATAGATTTGGAGTTGATTAAAAGGTTAACAGCCATTCTTAGAAATTTGAGACAATTTTAGTGTGTTGTTGGATCATTCAGGATCAAGAATTCTTAAATATAATACTTTTATTTTAAAAAACATTGATAGTAGAAAGATGAAAGTTCTGTTGAAGAGAGCAAAATATCGTGTTGTTGCAATTAGATTATACCCCCAACCTTTAGAATAGAGAGGTGTATTGGTTTCACCATGTCAGTCAGTCTGTCAACCCATTTGTCTCTCTATAGACCTTTTTTGTTTCCAGACTAAACTAGAGAACAAAGTGCCAACAATCTGGTAACTTAAGATAATTGGTGCCAGAGGAAGTCTTCTTTTTTGGGGTCACACAGGTCAAGGCCACAATTGAACTTTGTCTGAAAATTGTTTATGGAACTGGGACAAAGGACTAGTGGGGGTATTAGTCAAGTTTGCGACAGATCTCTTTCACTATTCATAGCAATTTCATAATTGATAATTTACATCTTGACTACATACCATTGTGAGGAAATTTCATGACTTATTAAATGTTTTGACATTAGGAACAACAATGTGAATGTTGGACATTTTATAAATGATCACTATTTTGATCCAGTAACTGATATTAGGTTAATGTAGTAGAGGTTAGGAGAAACCCTTTTGGTCATAGACTACTGTAGACCTAGAGAAGTTTGCGGCTAGAAATGTTCCCGTTTTCCCTATATCAGGACTTTTAGGGGCAATTTGAATTTTTAATACCCGAGAATGCCGCACAAGGAAACAAGCCACATAAAATATTTGCTTTTTTTGGCCTACTTAATAAAAGTTCATCACAGGTGGAAAAGGTTGGTCCACAAAAACAACCTAACTCCAGCTGATGGAAGCTATAGTTATGATCTTATGGTTGCCAACCAAAAGTTTTATAAAGTCAATCGATTTCGATTAAACTATTGTTCAAGTTCACACTTATAAATTTCAATAGTTTGCGACCATTGTCTTGTAAAATTAATACCTTTACGCATTTATTGGCGCAGAATTACTCTGGAAATAAAAAAGTTTCTTATTAAAGTATTTTGATGGATACACTTAACATTGACATAAATTTGAACAGCAAAGAAATTGATTTATGTATAATTGAAAATCACAGCACTTGAGAAAACCTTAAATTATTTACAAGAAAAAGATCTTGCTCATTAACTGACTTTATCGCTCGGGTTGACTTTAAGGAAAGGGATAATATATGTGACATCCATGTTGGTGTTTGTATTATATTATTTAACTGTAGACGTCTGTCAGTGGGCATAAAAAATATTTTTGACCTATATTTTTAAACTTTTTCAACCAATTTCTATATCTTCAAAAATGATTTTGTGAATATCTATTTTTCATAAGGGAAGAACTTTTTTAAGTTAAAAAGAAACTTTTCATGGACACCAGCAAAAAATTTAATCCTATTTTTCTATTAGTATAAAGTATGTGGAGATGCAAATGATCTATCTTATATTTAGTTTCTCTGGATAAAACTCGCATATGCGATTAAAGTTTGTGTTTTCATGATATGTGGGCTATTTGCGGTGTTAAAAGTTTGCGTTTTCATCCCTCCCGCAAATCACACGAACTTAAAACGTGCGAAATCATTTCTAGGTGTACAGAATAAGTTTGAAAAATAAGTAATAAGTAATGTAAAAATAGAGGGGTTGTGTTGTTCTCGAGTTTTCTCACTGTATTCCTGTGTTGGAAGTACTCCTTTGATTTGTTAAGAACGTAATGTCGGGGCACTTGAAACGGGAATAACAATTAATAAGGATTATGTTATATATCACTGGCGTTGCGTCTCAAATTAAAAAATTAAGATCAGAACTGAATTCCTCAGGATCAATTCTGGGGTTGGTTTATTTAAAAGCTATCAAAGGTTGATAACTGTGTTTTTTCTCCTGTTTGAAATATATGATGCATTAAGAGTGGAAAAGGAATTGTCTATCATAAACGTTATTGCACAACTCAAGCCTCCATCTTTTTAACGAATTTTACTTGAAAATGTTGTATGTATTTATGAAGATGTGCACTGACCTTTTGGGAAGATTTAATGTGTGACACTTGATATGAGTTAACAGTTCTAACTTATTAAAGTATTGCGGAAAGAAGCAATCAAGAGTGGGTCTGACGTTCATGACGTCACCATTTGCGCCGAGACGCCACACCCATCCCATTTTAATTTGATAAGGAATTGAGTGTATTCATGCTATTCTACTGTAACTTAATAAATTCATAGTAAGGAGGCATACAATTCCACTCATGCAATTTTCTAAGTCGTCGGACATCTACGAAAGAAAATATGATTAAACTCTCAAAACTTTTTGATAGCCCCTCGTATGTTCACTCTTTATGTTTTAACCAGAATATAAAGACTCGTTGCTATAATGTGACACTAAGAGTCTGATGTATCTAAAAGCCTTTCAAACTAAAAGTCTCTTACTTTGGCTCAATTTCTCTTCAAAAACAAAAACTGAAACATTTCTGGTATTGAATTTTCCATTACAGTTTTATTGAATGCTTTGATGATTCCTTTAGAATATACAAAACAGCTTTTTACTGTGACAAAAGGGATATATCTGGAACAAAATAAGGATGTTCCATTGAAATTGGCCAAAAGCCCATGTCATTTTCATGTAAAATCTAGTAATTTGATGACCTTTCTGCAAATATTGATGGGTCATTTTGGAAATTGTGTTGGTCCAAGGATCCCTATATCTTCGCAAGCCAAGGGTTTTAGCTCAACTATGTTTCTTACGATCGTCCCTTGGCTTAGGAAGATGTGATCCCAATGACACATCTCAGATTGAAATAAGCATCATTTGAAAAGATTATATGTGGAACCCATCCAAATCTAATCCAGTGATCTGCTTAGGATTTAGAAGTCATCGTGTGAATAAAGTGAGGACATTGTACAAAAATTGAAACCTACATATTAAGGTTAAAATGGAACCAAGGGGACGGTATCCCCATGGTCTCAAATAGTTTTGGACGTTTATCATATTTTTGGAACAAAGGTTCAAAAACACCGCCTTTTTGTGGACATTTATTATATTTTGGGGACAAATGGTTCAAAAATACAGCCTTGGTATATCACTTAATCAGATTAAGCCTGTTACAAATTGTCCACACTCCACAGATTCAGTTTCCTCCATCCTAGAATAATCCCAGAACAAAAGTGATTTGACTGAATGTTGTGCCAAGATTGTGCTAGTGTTTCTACCCGTCAACCTGATAAGGTATTGTAGAACACATGTTTCCTTAACCTTGTAGTTAAATTGGTTTCACAACAAAAACACTATTTGGATGCACTATGGTGGTGTTTTGATACTTTAACTTATAAACATGCCTGCTTTCCTTTTGGAGTAAAATGACATAAGGAAAACAGAATATTTTTGCATATTACTCTATGTATATTCAACAACAAATAAAAATCTGAACATTAACTTCAGACTTAGAGTAGCTGGAAAAACTGGCAAGAAAAATCAAATTACTTAAACGGCTATTACAATTTTCTGCCTTGTTTTTCCATTCCTGTTTTAAAGCAAATACTTATTTAACAAACTTCGAGTGACACATACATTCTGGTAGACATGTTTGAAGTTTGATGTGTTTCTGACGTTTCATTTCTACTATGTTGATTGCTTTATTCCTAAAATTTGCTGCATCATACTTTTAGTGGTATTTAATGTACATAATAACTAATTGGACTTGTTAATATTGGAAGACTATTGTTAAAGAATGGCTGTAAGTACTGATTGTTAACTGCATTGATCATGGTTTATAAATATTCTCATGTGTCTCTTGTATTTATGCTTCTGCTGTTGTCAACATGTTATATAAAAGCTAACATGACTGGTTTTTATGCAAGTTTGAAATCTCTGTTGTCATATCAGGAGTATTATATACTCCAATAGATTTTGTGTATGTTTAAAAACAAACTAGAACCCTTTGCCATACACCATCTTATTGGAAAATGTAATTTGATGGAAAGATATTATTGAATATTTTATCCGTCATCTAGGCACAGCCCTAGCTATAATGATAGTTGCTAATCTTTTTAAGTGGCTGACCCATGAATTTTGTTGGCTATGAATTAAATCTACATTTTTCCACAGATTACACATGTATGTCAGTATGATGAGAACATTTCATCTGTTTTCAAAATCTTCTAAATTTTGCAATAACTTTTGAGTTAAAGATTGCATTCACATGAAACATGAAATTCTGTTCACTATTAGAAGCAATTAAATATGATCAAGATGGAAAGGTATATTAGCCATTGAATTTGTTTCTTTGTCCACTATCCTACACCAGACAGGTATTGTCAAAAGCATTCTGTGTTTTTGTTTCTGATATGCAAATAGATACTGTCTTAGTTCAGTGGTAGCACACCCGACTATCTGCCAAAAGGCCCAAGGTTCTTAAATTGGGGATAGCAGCAGGAGACTAGGAAAGGATGTTAGGGTATTACTGGTGTTAGAAATACCAGGAATCTGTTGTTAGGTGCTCTAGCCACTGCATTATAACTGAAATATTGTTGAAGCAATGTAAAGCCCATATCAAAGAAACAAATCTGATACACTTATACCCCCCCCAAAAGAAGTACCCTTTTATAAAAAAAACAAAGAGAGTACAATTTAGAGTAAGGGTCATATGCTTAGCATGCACTGCGTTCTCGAGCGTCCATTACACTGTGTGCATACAAACAATATAGTTCAAAGTTTGAACTATGAATTAGTAAGAGGAATGTAGGCTGATAAAAATACCCTTTTAAAACTTACTTAATAAGTAAAAAAGTGTTTTTCACATACTTGTTTGATGCCACTTTGAGCTGATATTTGTAATTAATAAGAATATCTATTACAAATTTAATATGATTCACAAGATTATTCGACGAAACAGTGTTTTGGAAATTAATCAAAATGTTTATTTTCTCTTCATTTGGTTCTATTGGGGAAAAACGAAATTTAAAAAAAATGAATATACATAAAAACCCCAATTGGATGAATAAGGATCATTTTACTCATGTTTTGACAAGTGGGACCAGTAAAATAAAAAAAAAAGACAAGAATAAAAACAACAATATATGAAAATGCATATTCTACCAATATCAGTAACTGTTTTGACAGATCTTGCAAAGATGGCATCAAATCTAGATTTGTCATTCTGTATAAAATAGGAAAAGTTTTAATGTTTTGATGTCTTCATTCTGGTAACATGTTTAATTTTCCATTCATTTTATTTTATGTATACACATATTTTTACTAGGACATGCTTTTAAAGTTGCTCTAGCCTTTTGATCTTGGTAAAGGTTTGATAAGTAGTAAACTTTTTTGTAACTGAAAGCATTTACATGATATTTTGACGTGTTAAGTGGTTATAGAACAAGCTATGTAGCTGTCACTGTATTACTGTGGTTTCTCTTTAAGGCTAATGAAAGAGCTTAATGCTCATTTCATGGGTTGTAGATTAATTAGGGGTTCACATATTCTCTTTTGTCACAACGTATTAACCCCTTATCATATCGAGGGTTCAGTGTAAGACTGCAATAAGTGTACATACATTGTATACATTGTGACACTTAGTCAGGGAAAAAGACTAGCAGGGGCCAGTCGCCCATGGCCCCTATATTTTGGGCTGGGCACCTAAATTATTTTGGAAAATGCCTATACCCCTAATGTTAAGAATCAAATTCTTGAAGTCTGAGCCCCTAAGTTAAAATTGTTAGAATTTTTCTGTTAGTACAGTCTTGCACTGCACCCTCTGTATGTTAATGGCATGTTTCTGCTGTACATAAATCTTATAAAGACAACATTGACGAAGATCAGCCTGCACATACAAGCAGTTTACTTTTAGCCTATAGTGTGTGCCTTTGTTAAGGGAAAAACTTGAGTCAGACTGATTATAAGGTCCACAAAAATAGGAAAATTGTTTGAAACAAAATTTAAATTAAGCAGGATAAACTTTGGTGGAAAAGTTTGTTTAGAATTGGTATAAAACTCAAGCAATGAAATCATAGGCAATTCAAGGAAATGCATGGTATTTATGATGGAGACTTGTAGGAAGTACTCTTAACCTTTGATGGGCTTTGAAATTTTGTCTTAATAGAATACCCCCCCCCCCCCCCCCCAAAAAAAAAAAAAAAAATAAAAAATAAAAAAAAAAAATAAATAAAAAAAGATTCCTGTTTAATATGAAAGGAAGGATTAAAGCTAGATTGGTAATTAGGAATCACTAGTCAACATCAAGTCTTCAAATGCAAGATGACTATTGTAGATTTCGAATAATTCAGAGGGTAACCTAACCATGTATTAAAGAATTAGTTTATTCCTCATGTGAATATTATACTTATCACAATAATAGTTGTGTGAAATTTTTAAAATGTAATTAAAGTGCAAATCCCTTTATCCAAATTAGTTAAGTCAATTATTTTGACAGCTATCGACTGACATGAAATAACTACAAAATAACTTCTCTATCATGCATACATGTACCATTTGAAATGTTTGGGTAGCTGCAATATGAGCATCATAAGTGATGGTAGAATTTTTGTTCAGACTATAACTTCTACATTTATGCATAGAATATGTGCACATGGATTTGTGCATTTGGTTTTCTTTTTAGTTCAGATAAGGGTCACAGAGCTTGTGTCAATTTTTTTTTTATAGTATATTTGCTTCTTTTGGTCATATCAGTCATAGAATCTAAAAATCAAAGATTATTTTTTAGAACCATAAACATTGAAGATCATCATAACTTATGTTTATAGCCTTATGAGGCTACAGTTACTAGATTGTGGTACCATTGATGAAGTAAAGATGCTTATTTAATGAATTCCGGAGACTTCTGGCTATGCATGGTGTTGAGCAATTTGACAATAGGGAGAGGCAACTGAAAATAAAATTTACCCTGCCTTTCATTGGTAAATCAAATCAATTAATGCTGATCTCAGGCATTGTTTGCCTTGTCTGTCATGGTGTGAACTACTTACCAGCACTGTATTTAGGGTGTCTAAATGGTGCAAAATGTTTACAAATGATATCTTGCCTTGTATGTGCACTTTCCATCCAAGCAATAGTACCCACCAATCTGCTAAAAAAAAAACCCACTATGAAATGCATAAAGTTTCTGAAATCAACAAATTTTCAATTCAAAATATTGTCTTTTAGAAATTAGGAGAAATATCTATGCAATTAAAATCAACACTTACCTACGTACGATTGAAACAAGACTAATTGAATCTCGGAGTGCAGGACTGTGTCACCGGAGTTCGTCAAACGAGTGGGGATGCTGTAAATATAATGAAGTGAATCTGTAGTTACAACATTATGATAGCTGGTTTTTTAAAGTTGATCATAAATCATTTTAACATGCACTTTGACATACAGTTGATTGTTTTGCCATGAAAAACGGTCTAGACGAATGCGAAGCGATGCAATCTTTCAGAATTATTCGCCAATTTACAGACTGATACAGTGCATATGGAAAGATTTGATTCTTGTCAGATGAGATGTGCCAATTTATACATGTAACTACAATTTTGGTGGCAAATCATAAATTTACCATTATACTGGTTATGCCCCCCCTTCAAAGAAGAGTGGGTTTATTGTTTGCACTTGTCAGTGGGTCTGTAGGTCAGCCCGTCCATAGACCGTTTTTTATTGAAGACAGGCTAGCCTGTCTTTCAATATAGGGATCGTCGTCATCGGATTTTGATAACAAACCTACATGTGTCATTACGCTAAAAAAAGTAGACCCATTCATAAAAATAAACGCGGCAAAAATAATCAAGAGTGTAGTATTTTGGTCTTGACCTAAATTCTGGCCGGGACCTCAGGGGAGTGAACACTCGATCTATACAGAAGTCGCCTGCAGAAACGTATTTTGCATTCGTAAGTGGTGCTGTTTTATGGCGTTTTAGGCTGCAATCTTTTGCATTTGCTCTAAATATTCAATTGCATCCTACAACTATTTTTATGCATTGGTAAGCTATTTTCAGTTCCCCATTTTAGACTCGCTATTTTTCGTGAAATTGTGCGTTTGTGTGTTCTTAAAGGTTGCTTTATTTATCTGTCTCCCGAGCCTGTCGTAGTGTTAATGGATAAATACTTAAATAGCACAAGGCTGTTTGAATAAACTCGTAAACCCTAGGAATTTCCTAGTTTTGAAATTTTACTTGGATTTACGGAGAAATCATTTTGAAGGCTTTTCAAATTACTTTATTATTAGGCTTGTTTTGTCTATCCATATTGTACAGCATTCAGAACGTCACTCGGCCATTTCCGTAAACTACAACAGATCGTGATCGTGAAAATCACTCGGCAATCATCGGGCGATCTCCGAAATCTCCGATCTATCTAAATGTAGGTTACGGAATCGGCCGAGTTGAGACGAATGCGTGAGATTGGCCGAGTGGTGTTCCGAATGGCCTGTACAGTGGTACCACGCATGCGCGACCCCGGTTTTGAGTTTCAGCTTTTGTTTTCGACAATTTTCTGACAATAACAAAACTGTTTTTGAAACTGGAAGTGATATATTTGTAACATTCTGGAGTGGACTTTGAAAGAATTCTACTCAAAGTGATAAATGCTGTAGCTCGGGAGTTCATTTAACGATCTGTCATTTTGACAGTTTTGTCAAAATTGATAGTTCACCGGATAGTTCAATCCGAATCTTGATCTAGAAAGCAGTCCCGTAGAAAAGGCCTGAAAGGTTGGTTGTCTTAACAGGTTTATGTATTATTTTGTAGTTAAAATATTTTTCTACTAAGTAAGACCATATGCAACAAGAACAACCTGAACTGGAGATCGAAATATCTCAATGGAGAATTAGAAATAGAATGTTTAACTCCTGGAAGAAACTTAATTGGTATTCATAAAAAAAAGCTACAGCTATTGTACAGGAAAATACTTCTTTTTGGTATTGACTTTGACTGGTAAAAATATAAGAATATTGGTATTACTTTCATTGCTTCTTCTATGTGGAGATGATTAGTCAAATCCTGGACCAGAAAGTAATTGTAAAAGAAATTTGGTCAAATTTCCAATTCAGGGCAATATTCACCAGGACAATGGAATGTTCAGCTCTTCATCAAGGTGTAAGCAATATGTGTCATGTGGATTAACATTTTTATTTAAGATTTTTACACATTCACTTAATGAGTTTGCCTGGAAAAAAATCGGATTTGGATCATATTTTGATTGCTGGGGATAATCTATTTTATAAAACAGGGTTGCAATAATTCATATGAGTTTTTAGAACTTCGGGAATTGCCACCATATATCTGTTGGTTAAATGAATATTTTTCATTTAGGATACTGAAAACTTACACTGTGTGATGAATAGCGATTTAGAAGGCAGTTTCCCTCCAGCGTTTTTTTTTCCTTCTTTAAACGGGTCCAGTAAACGGACCTGTTCCCAATGACAAAAACAACTGTTTTTTCCCAAAATGAGAGAATGAAATTCCCAATTCAAAGCTAATTCTTGATGTAAATATAAACTTTGATTATTTCCTATTGGAAAACCTGGTACTTTCAGCAATAGATATAGTCCAGTCAATCTAGCAAAATCTAGCACCAAACCCTGAACTAATTGCAACAGAAATGATTTTTTGTTTTTCATATTCTATAAGACCTTCTTAGTCACAGAAAAAAAGTTGCCATCTGAAAGATGCGGCAAAATATGTTTTTTAACACTTTTGTATGCATACCCTTTGCACTATATGTGGACACATACCAAGGACAGCCTGTTTAGGAATTAAATAAAGTAATAGTTTCATTGCCTGTTTTGATAATTGATTGATTGATTGATTGAATGGAGTTTAAAGCCGCTTTCAACGTTTTTTCAGTTATATCGCGGCGGCTGGAGCACCTAACAATGGTTTCCCGGTGTTTCTCTTACCAATACAACCATAACATTCTTTCCTTTTTTTCCAGCTGCTATCTCACATAGGTTTACGATTATCAACCCATTGGTGAGAGACAAATAGTCGGACAGAATGGGTGCCACCGGCTGGGATCGAACCCGGGACCTCTAGAATGACAGGCCGACGCGCTACCAACTGCGCTATGACGGCGGCTCTGTTTTGATTAAAAAAAAATCATATTGATGTAACATGCCAAAATAAGAAGTTAGAATTTATGATATCGAATGACTTATCACTATTTTCAACAATAAATTTATATTGTATGACCATATCTTTGAAATATCGAAATTACCCCCAATCAATTTCTCAGATGAGCTGAAATCTTAGTGGCTGGAAAGTATGGTAAAGTACAATTATTTATTAAAGAATGTTGTAACATGAGTTTTATAGATTGACTTTAATTCAAATTATATTATTTTTCAAAACATTTATTTCAAAACAAATATGTGAAATGTATTGATTGTGCTACAAAAGACAAACATCACTATCATTCCCTTCTTTTCAATGAGGGGAATACTTGTTGACAATTAGGAATACATTTATTAATGGTTTATTATTTTTCAGCTCTTCTTGTAACTATATTTTTGACAATAAAAATACTTGTGTGTCCTGGGAATCAACAGAGCACTAACTTGACTAAGACTCAAACTTTTATATGAACTTCCTGAGAAAAACCTACAAGGTCAGGCGGGATTTAAACCTAGAACTAATCCCTCAGATTGTAAGATCACTGTCCATACCACTGAGCTACACATAATCCCTTATAGTTTTACTTATACAGTTAGAATTTGTCTCCAAACAGAAGATGGCTAAACCTTAGTTTGGTGGGCAGCAGGATCATATGGTTGTAGTACAACTTTGTGAATGAAAATACCAGGAATCCATGGTTATGTGCTCCTGCTGTAGAGAAGTGACTGAAACATTGTTAAATGTGTCATAAAATCCAAATCAAATAAAGTATATAAGTTGGAACTTTTAGGAAATGTGAGAAAAGTACAGTACTCACATGGTAATTGCATCTCACACAAAGTTACAGAAGTTTAATGGCAAATAGACAAACGGACATATATTATTTGCAAATAAGATCACTAGTTTATGAATAAATAAAGTAAATGCCAGATGAATTCATAGTTTTTAAAGTTTTACAATAAAATTTGAACCTAAAAAGGTGGATGTGAAAAAACTGGACTTGTTAAGTTTCTCATACTCCTTAACCATATTTTCTTTTACAAAAGTTTATTTCTTTACTAATAGTATGATCTTGTATTGCAGGCATATTAATTAAGATTGTTTATCTCATTTTACAGATGAAAAAAGCTAATCAAATATCGTTAATTGCGGCAAACTGGTTAAGATAAAAGTTAGAAATTCCAAATAACAGAAGGGAAAACTAATGCATATTTTGAAACTTTGCATCATGAGACTCTGTATTTGTTTTCGGGTGCATCAATATTTAATATACAAGGTCAGACAGTTTATAAGTAATTATATGTACAGATAATGGAACAAGAAATTGTAATCATAATATCATGATTTTTAGACAAATCAAAGGAGCTTAATTTATTAGAGCGAAAAAGTTGTGTTCTTGTGCAGTATTGAATTAAAATAAAAGAAAGGGATAGATAGCAACACAAATAGATTACAATTTTTATATTCTTGATTATATAACATTTAAATTCAGACCTTACGATACATTATAAGCTGTCTTTACATGTACTCTCTGACAAACAAAGAGCAGTATTTGCAAAGGATGCCAATTTTAACTGTCCAGTGTGTATTTAAATCACCCTCTAGCCGAAGGCTTATCAGTTTTTAATTGCCCACATGGCCATTAACTACTGTACCTAACACTGGAAATGTCTGTCTAATAACCTGGTAATGGCCACTAGAGACCAATATCTGTCAATCAAATTATAACAGATTTGAAAAATTAAAATGCTAATAACTTCATTTTGCCTGGTGCGAAAAAATGCAACTTTTTTTTACATGTTCAATTTTCTATCCTCTATCATATGGTGTAATTATAATTTCTGTTGCAATTAGTTCAAACCCATGTACTAGATTGACTGGACTAATAATCTGTGTTGTAATTTGTCAACAAGAGGGGAATTTCCGAAGATCATTTTATTATAGTCACATGGTTCTCGATTTCATTGGTAGAAACCATTACGAAGCCGGAACCCAGTGTATTTTTGGTTAACTCGGAAGTTATCCGATTACAAAACTGCATACTTTTGTGAAGCCAAGATATTGCGATTTTTGGACCTGATTTGCAGTAGACGATCTTTTTGCATTTATTTACCAATTGATGTATGAGGAATTTAGAGCAAATGCTCAATTGACCAAAAGACTTTTGGTCATGGTTGAAGCAAATTATTTTCCTGTTATATAACCCAAAATATAATTGATTATATTTGTTTATTTTTCGTAAACAAAGTTGACTGTTATTCACATCTCAGCACCTCTCAAACCAACCTGAATTGTCTTTCAAACATTCTACAGCAGGTAGAACTTAATTGTATATGATCTATTTTGAAAATATTTTTCTATATTTTAGGTTTAACCATGATTTTTTTAACAAAAAAACTCGGTGACATTTCTTGATTTGATTTAAAACAGTTATTCCAAAGCAATCTGACTAACTGTTTGTCATTGTTTTTGTTCAGATTCCTTGTTTAAGGGCTATGGTTTGCTTTTCAGTTAAGATATGACTATAGAGGCAAAGGAACTTTAATTATACATATTGTAATGATATAAAAATTAATAAGAAATGTTTTTGAAACAAGAGTCACAATGAAATTCCCAATTTTTGAGAAAACAACGTATTTTTCCCAATTGGTCCTGTCTTGGACCCGTTCCCAAAGCTAGGAGAAAAAACGCTGCTCTCTTGTAGAGCTTGAATTGGCTAGAGGGATAGGTTTATCTGGAAGTAATTAGTCTTCATAGTATAGCATAGGCCTATTCATTTGTAATGGAAGTGCAGTTTCCATATGTAACCATCAATGATTGTTTTAAACTCTTGACTTCCACTCAAGAGATCTTCTCAAAACGCCACAATTTTCATTCCAATTGTTAACATTCAGTCCTGTCTTCAATTCAGGCCTTTCAGGCCTTTGATTTTGTTTGGAGCTAATATCTCCAAAAGTATCCAAACTAGAATCATTAATCTTCAGAACCATAACTCTACTCATCATATTTTGTGAGTTTTTGCCCTTTGTTGATTGACAAAGAATAGGCCATTGACCTGCTTTTATGGGGGGCATAAATGTATAACAAACATCTCTTGTTTTACTTAATAGTGTATCTGATCAACTGAAACATTGGGATGAGGGCTTTGAATGGATTCAAATGATCTATTGTTGAACATGACGAAAACCTGGATCTTCGAGATGTTTAGCTATTGAACTTCTAAATGATTCTCGCCAGAATATTGATAAGCAAAGACCTATGTGAGATAAATGATAAAAATTACAAATAAATGGATTTCAAATTGATTTTGTGAACATGATATCTTCAATGATTAGATATGCTATGTGAAATAAAGTAGATCCTTTAATGGTCAAGGTCAGGGTCAAAGGTCAAATCTTGAAATAGAGTCTTTATTCATGGACCCGGTCAAGTTGATGAAGAAGTTGTCCAATGACAAGCATCTAGTAAATAAATGTTCAGATTTCTGAATAAGACTATCCTCAATAGTTGAACGCAAAAGACCGTTGAGTCAAAGTGTATTTTAGCAAATCCTCAATTTGAATTGAATGCTACTAAAATGCCTCATTTTCTTACCAGGAGTCTAGTGGACTAAGAAATCTATTTTGTTATAATAGATGAATAGTATCTTCCAATATCGGAATGCAGTGATTCATTTTGCTGTGCATCCCACATCAAAGATTCACAAAGGACTCATATTTTTAAAATATGTCAGTCCTGGGATGCCAAATTTTTAGAAATATTTGTTTACAATTCATACAAGCCAAACTAAGCACCTGTGATTTAAAATTCAAAATGAAATACCCAAAGATCGAGCTCTGAGTTTACTACCTCAATTAGCATTAATTCTACATGCTTTATGCCCGTGTGAAGCTGGGATCAAGTTGGGACTCATTGTTTTAAATTATGCGAGTCCTAGGGACCCCTTTTTTCATATTTCAAAATGAATCACTGAGAATGATCAGAGTTAACTATGTATGAATTAAAATCAATTTTCTGACAAAAACATTCAGCCAAAGCAAAACTTACCTTTAGAAAAATTTGGATGTACATGTATAAAATTGGGATCCCAAAGCTTTAACAGGAGTTTATCTTAAAACATGGTTAATATGAATACTTCATCATGGACTACCATATTTCTCCTATTAAGTCACTTCCATAGGCAACACAAAGCATCATGGGGACGCTATTATTTCAGACCCATTTTTGTTAATTCCAAAATCTTAGGTAATTTATGATCATTTAGGTACTTCATACAAGCAAACTGCCAACCAGTTTGTAATTATCTAATGATCTTATTATTTAAAAAAATTCTCTTGTTTTAACAGTATGAATTTTGCCTCGGATTAAATCGTTTGACTGATTTAATTTGATATTTGAAGTCGGTGGCGGCAAATATCCTTTCCGACGTTTGTCTCTCACCAATGGGTAGATAATCGTAAACCTATGTGAGATAGCAGTCGGAGGCTAGGAAAGGGTGTAATGGTAGTACAGGTGAAAGAAATACCAGGAATCCATTGTAAGGTGCTCCGGCCGCCGCGATATAACTGTGAAATCGTTGAAAGCGGCGTAAAACCCATTCAAACAAACAAATTGATATTTGAAGAAGGTCAAATGATTTCAAAACTATTTTTGTAATAATGTGAAGAAAGGAATTTCGTTCGCATGTAAATTAAGAAGAATTCTATTTCATTTACGTTGTTAGAGTAATAATAAAAAGATTAGGAAATTGATGTTTGATGCTTTATGTCACACCTCATGTAATACAAGAATAAGTTTAAATTTTGTGTCGCATTTCAAGTTCAGCAATCTTTTGATGATAGAATTAAATCATGCAATTACCCTAATCATGACAGGGATGGAAGATAGTTAAACCATAATCTTTTGAACATGGCCAGGTGGTGTGGCTCTTAATAAATTTACTTTGAGACTTGATTTTTTCACTGGGCGGACAGTGGACAGTTGGGTCAGACATTGCGAAAGCTCAAAAAAACTGTCAGACATTCGGTCTGACAGGCTTGAAAAATCTGTCAGACCGAAAACAAATCTGTCAGACTGAAAAAAACAAGGAAAAATAACATGTAACCACCTTTTTTATTCTAAAGATATAAAAACATGAATGACATTCTAATCATTCACGCCCATAGTCCATAAGCCTTTCAAAATTAGACAATTCACTTTGAAAGTCAAAGCATTCATCTTCGGCATCCATGTCAAAATCCTTATTGTTATCACACAAAACATTAAGTTCTTCCTCAAATGACTGTCTAGAAATATCGACTGAAGTGGTTTCCTCTTGATGCTCATCACTATCTGGTTACCAGGCTTTGCACCCTAGAAGTATTTAAGGGATGCCATTATACTACGACAGTAAAAGTAATATGTATTCCGATTGGCTAATCAATACCTGTTTCAGCCAACCACATTCCGGTTTACAAATCAAGGGAAATAATTGGCGAAAACACGATATAATAGTGCCGTCCCTTTGTACTTTGTTGTTTATCAATTTTCTCGCAAACAGAATGACAAATATTTTGGTTATAAGCTTCCATAATTATGCAAACGCGAGGTATTGAAAAAAAGCAAAATGGTCAAAATATGTCGGACATACGGACCGACGGTATGGAATTTTCAATCGGACCGAAGTCAAAAATATCGGACAATGTCCGCGGTCCAACGTCTTTCGCAATGTCTATTGGTTGTTGGTCTGAAAGTCAATGGCCTGGAAATCGTAATTTATGGGTGGGTTGGTTTATTAGGGAGGGCGCGTCTAATAGGTGAAATAAGATACATATATTTAGTGAAATACTGCGGAGCTGTTTTGCATAAATTGTAATTAAAATAAGAAAGATACAAATAGAGCAATAAAGTATCATGTATAATGCTTTCTGGAATAGAAATTAACAATGAACTTAAAAAACAAATGATTGACATTTTATTTTTAATTTTAATGAATTCAATACCAGTCCATCTTCATGTCGATAATTATGAAAACTTGTACTTGTATTCAATAGAAAACCTTTTAAGAGATGCATTTCAGATTTGAATTTTGCATTTCTCATGAGGAAATAGTAGTCTGTTTGCATCTAGATTATTTGTGTATAGGTACTTGCTTGATACTATACCGTTTTTGTGTTACTATAAAGGAATTGTGTACTTGTCTGCCAATTTGTCTGTCCATCCATCTCATTCTGACCTAAGCAATTTCTCCATAGCCCTTGGGCCAAATTTAACGAAACTTCACACAGTGCTCTCAATAAGGGCCAGAATCAGGAATTTTTGTAATTCCATGTTGGGATTTCAGGAATTTTTTTACGAAGTAAGGAATTTCTTCGTAAGGACCCCCCCCCGCACACTTTGTAAATGCTAGTTTCCTTGTAAAATGTAAGTTAAATTTTTGCTCCCAAAGTCCATGATTCTGGTTTGTTCTCTAAGAATAAACGCCTTCATAGCCTTAAAACTTGTAGCTTTGACTTTAAGCTGCAGGGACGAGCTTTGGTTTCACAATCCCCTTTTATTACTTTTATTGAATAAATTATGGAAACTAATATGAGTAAATGTGGAGTTTCTTTTTGGTATCGGTCCTTAGCTGTATCTTGCTCGGTGGGCCTAGGAAATGCGGCTTACTAATATTTTATTTACGATGTTTTGGTTTCCGGCGATATTACAAAAATCAATGCAGCTTTAATTTTCCTCGGCCTGTCGTTCAAAGGTGGCGAACGTTTTAGGTAGTGTGCCAATAAAACTTGAAGTTCTAAGCCTATTTAAACTTACGCAGAATTATCCAAATGTCAGAAGTCAAGAAAAATTCGTCACTTCAAATCTCTGTCATACATGTTGCAGACAACTTAAATGACGTCATTGGGATTTCCCCACGTTCTCCGAAGATGCCGATTCTACACGTATGCATTCGGAACATCGCTCGGACATTTCCGTAAACTGGAAAGTACCTCGGACGTAAGTGTAGTAATTTTTGGTCCATTTAAGGTAATTCGGCTCCTGGTGGTACTTTGGTTAATACGCTTGAGGAAAAGCAATTTTCTTTAATGCTTTCAGATTGTCTATAGAGATTATTTTGGCAAATCGTGATTTGAAAGCAAAACGCAGTAAAACTGCGTTTTGTTTTCAAATCAAAGCATGCCCAATTTTTACCTTCCGTTGTTTTTACTTTTCACTGCGTCATTCTCAGTTATATTTGTGACGTCATATAAACCTACGTGCGAAATAACGCGCTTTTATGGATTCGCCCGTATTATTCCCGAGGTCTATTCTGTAGAATCGCCGAGGGTTCCCGATTGACACGTATGTAAACGAGGACAGTCGAATGACCTTTTGTTAATTTCCGATAGCGTCTTTTTCACTTCGGATACATTACCCGTAGATCTATTCTAAGAGTTTTAGGAAGCGATATTTCGATTGCTTTTGGTCTGAGCAGCATGAACTACGTTTGATATAACGAATTTTTCCCTGATTTGAATGTTTGTTTGTTTCAATAATCCTATCAAAGGACCCTCGCGATCTGTATCGATAATGATAGAAGCGGTAATGACGGGTCGCTAATCCGACAAGATTGTGTAATCAGAGACTGGTTGTTATAGCGGCAGTTTAATACCCCACTCGTTACACATGGCTTGTTTTGGTCAGCTATAATGTGTATGCTCGCGTTGATTATCGATTTTTTTCACGTGTAGACTAAAGTTAAATGCTTTATTAGGTAAAATTGTAAAACGTCTGGGGTCAAAGTACAGGACGTTTTCCTCGAATCTCGGACGTTTTTTTTACGTCCGGGTTTGATTTTCCGGACGTAATTTCTGAAATTCTGGACGTATATTATGTCGACGTCTGCTTATTGAGAGCACTGTTCACATGTGAATTCCCTTTAATATTGCACGATGTGATTTTCTGGTTTTTGAATTTCAGACCTTTTCATGGAAAAAAGGGCCTTAATATAAAAATCAGTTTTTTCTCTTATGTGAATTCAATGAAATTTCATAAATGAGTAGACAATTTGAAGTCCTTGACCATAAAAAATTTGAAAAAAATGTATTAGAAACACTTCAGGGAAAAGGGGCCTTAATGTTGTTAGATTTAATTTGTAAACTCTGTTTATGGGTAAAGAATTAAGTTTAGCATATCTTTTTATTGGTAGGAGATATAGTCATCATATTTTACATTGGATTGCTTATGACAATACCTTTCTGTTGGTACCAAGTGCAAGGTCATAAGTCAAGGTCAAGGTCATTTCTCAAGATCTGAATTTTGAAAATTTTAACTTTTACATTTACTATAAGTTTGGTGCTTAGAAATATAGCCATCATATTTCAAATTTTGATTACTTGTGACGAGACCTTTCAGCAGATATCAAAATCATTGGTCAAGATCATAATTTACAGAAGCTCTCTGTTATTCAGAAAAAATCAAATTGGTCATATTTTTTGCTTGGTAAGAGATGTAGTCTTCATATTTCAGTACTTCACATTTGGACTGCTTATGACAATACCTTTCTTTTGATACCAAGTTCATAGTCATTGTCAAGGTCATTTCTCAAGGTCAGCATTTTGAAAATTTAAAACTTAAACATCTTCTACAATTGTAAAAAGAATTGTTTGACTACATGCATGCAGGTCTGATTCTGAGCCATCATTTACATTGAGTTGACAAGGACCATCAAGCAACCTTTTCAATTAAGTCTGATCACATCTTTTAAGTTTTGAAATGCAGAATAACTTGGCAAAAAGGATATTTACATAGGCACTACTATCGTCAAAATAGAATAGACATCAATGTGTACCATTTGTTAAATGTAATGTAAAAAGACTTTGATAGGGAGATAACAACACACATCGAAGAATAGATTGTGTAATCTATACCCACAGGAAGTTGACTCGAAACTTTATTGTTTAGCTTTGTATTTTAACAGTTTCTTAGATCTCAAGGCTTGCAATTATAAGTGCTGAGTGTGTTTTTCAGTGTGTTTATTGGAGTATAAGTGTAATTGCCTTAGCATATGTCTTCTACATAAGGCTTTACAGGCCAATAAATGCAGTAAAAACATTTGCTGCCCTATAGTGTTTGGACAAAAGGCCTTTCAGGAAAAAAAAGGTAAAAGGTTAGAGAACACAAGTGTTAAATTTATCTGTGTTACTTTTGGTAAATTGTTCTATACATAAAGTTTTTATGTAGTAAAGAGTCATGGTTGCAATAGTTGTTACATCTATACTTTACTTTAAAATCCCTACACCCAACAATTGATGTGTGTTATGATAGATAAATTCCTGACAGTGTGTCTAAATTTAGAGATACATAAAAAAAATATTTCTAGAAATTATTAATGATATCTGAATTCTTGAAGTGTCCAGATTTATGCATGATTTACAGCATATAGTTAAAGGAGGAGAAAAGGGGGATACTAGACTTTAAATATATAAATTTCCAACTTTTTTGAAGCTGTGAACAATATACATACTGATTTTCCCTAACATAGTTAAGATTGAAACATTTCCATTGAGCCAAGGGCAACATTAAATGAATACCCATTTATTAATTAGAATTTTACTTTGTTCAATGGTTTAAGACATTGATAAAATAAGGCAGGTTTTGTTGTGAATTTGATTGACACACAAAAAAAGATTAAAGCACATACATGCACTTATTGATTGTTCACCATGACTGCAAATTCATTCCAGAGCTGTATTTTACAATATGGATAACCTTGAAAGAAAGAAACTGGGAAAACTCTTGAGCCTCTGTCACAAATCTTAGAAGTTGTTTTTGTTTGGAAACCCTTGTAAAATTTCAGACCTTTTCAAATATCTAATTGACTGTATACTGTAGGATGATTTGTAATGGATTAACTTTACTTTGTCGACACTTATGAAACATTTTTTGTGTGTGTTTAAAAAGAGAGTGAAAAGGCAATTTGAATAACATTGGGCTAAATGATTACCTAAGTCACATGAATGAATACAAAAAAGATGACAAAAGAGAATATCAATGGGATGGGTAATTGGAATGAAGAATCATTAGCCTGAGAACCACAGTTAATTGTTGTTTTGTGCTAAATTCCTTTTTATTAAGTGCTTAACAGACCATTTTCAATTAGCATTTAATATTTGAATTTGACCAGTTATCGGAATGTCCATTTGTAACTTAGTTTCTCTGTCTGTTCAGACTACACACATCCTTTTTCATCTTCAGACAGTCAATCTTTTGAAGGTGACAAAAGCATACTTTTTATATTAATTAATTTAAGATTGTTAATTGTGGAAACTTAACGTAATCTGTTGGTTCTTTAAAGTATTTGGGGATGAGATTGCCTAAATGTTTCCATAAATATGTTTAAATCATTGTGAAATTACATTTCCTAGTAATTTTACAAATTCTAATGTAAATGGTTGTGCTATTCTTTTTGTCTGTCTTAAATTTTTTAGAAAATATTGTGGCAATAATAAATTTGTCCTGCCCAAAGACTCATTTATTTATAACAACTACAATATTTTTTTTAGCATTGGCAAAATAAAGAAAAAAAATCTTAAAGAAAAATTTGAAGAGTAATTTCCCAATACATGGGAGAGAGATGTGTTTCTTCAGGAGACCTGGAAACAAAGGGTAGGGATGGTTTATCTTTATTCAAATTTTATCATGTTCTGATTTCTCCCACTTCACAGCAGCGCCAAGGACCTCAAGGCAACAGATTCCAGGGCCCACCTGGGCCAGGTAATTTCCCACCAAACATGGGAAATATGGGTGGTCCCCCAGGTAACTTGTTTCCCAAAATGCAAAGCGGTATGGGTAATAACATGGGAGGTGACAGACGAAGAGAAGGTGGGCCAAGACGGGAAGAATTTGACAACAAGAGAATGAGAAGATATTGAGCATGGAGGATTTTATTGTCAAAACAGATCTAGAGTATATCAGTAAATCTATATAGACTATGAAAAGACATAAATAGGGGGGTGATTGGAAACTGGATCTGGTTTTAAAAAATCTAAGGAACTGGTATTTCACTGTGCGTGTTTTAAGGCAGTAAAGGTGTTTTAATTATTGTAAAAGTTGTACAAACTAATGTACATTAAATTTTGTATTGACTGTTGAACTGAATCATGGATTAGAAAAGAAAATGAATATGATGTACATAGTCATGCTGGATTACCTATTACCCAGCCTGAAATAGTTTTGATCAAGTGATGAATAAATATATTTTAAAGACAACTTTTATCAAGAAATAGATTTATCTGAGAAGAGTTTAATTCAAAAACAAGCAGGCAGTATTACAGAATGATTTTGTAACATTATAGGTTACACTTTAAAGCCTAATATGCTTATCACAGGTAAATATCAAAGAGAATGTTTCATGATGTTTGGACATATTAGAGGCCAAACTGGTTGAGTTCATCTAGTAATGCAACGGTCTCTCAATTCTGGGTGTGTGAGTTTGACCCTGTTCTCAACATGGAACAAAAAATCATTGTTACACATCATTTTTCTCTTTCCAATGGGTTACAAGAGATATTTTTAATTGCAAGAAGCAGCTTCTAGCTAGTATGAACAGTAATTGTAATGTTTTGGGAAATGATATGAAACCAGAGTAAAACTTACTGGTTTCAATTGAGTTCTGTAGAAATCCCTATTTGCTACCTTAAGGATCCCTCAATAATCCAGGATCCCTTCTTTGTCAAATCAACACATAGGTCATAGATAGAGGGATTATTCTTTAATATTATTGCAAGCCAAAGGTTCTAAATTCACATTGTTCCCTACAAATGTACAGAACAAAATGAATTTACAATCTTGGCTTACATAGATACAAATTCTAATTGACAGAACATCTTTATTTGTCAGAAACATATTTATCATGCAATGAAGCCTCTATTATAACATTAAATGTTGTCAGGCAGTCTATTTTTAGAAACAAATTGCAAACATTTTCACCTGAATTTCTTTGATTTTTCAGGGTTCATTATAATAAAGCGCTGAAAAATGGTTGTATGATGAATAGAATAATATGTAAGTGTCTTAAATATCAATCTTATTTGGTCTCGACTGTGAAAAATTATCATGATGGTAAAAAGCCTCATCATGTTAAATTCTCCAAATCCTGACCAGATAACATTGATAGTTTAAGATATCTCTATATATCTGGATTGCATCTCTTTGAGTTATGGGATCCCACCAATATATCTAGATTCTCAGGACTGTGGGACACTGATAGCTTTCAAACCCTGATAACTGAAATTCTTTTTTAAAAAAAAACAATAATGCTTATTGGATTCAACTAGTCAACCATTTGGATGAGTACATGTAGCCAATAAGTTTTTATTGTTTGTATGCCATTTACAACATTATTGAAAAAAGAGTTGAATAGATGATACTAATGATTTCTTGCTGAAACCTAACACTGAATCATTGTAAATGTAATACCAGAAAATAAAATATTGGATACATGCTGGATGTTCAGGAAACAGCCTTCAAAGTAAGTTTAGGCTTATATAGGAAATTTAATAATAATCAAACAACATAGTGTTGGTGGAATGTTGGTAGATCTATTTTCAGCAGTATGAAAAAAAGGATGAAAAGGAATTTGACTGAAATCAGATTGCAGAAATGTTAAACTTGTTTTGTGCTCCACATTTATTGATTTGAGGCATATTATTTTATCATTATCTGTATTTCAGGCTTTGTAAGTATTTATAATGTTACATGTTAACCTATCCATGAAAGTTCTCAGGATTCCAATCACACACTTTAAAACAGGAGTAAATCCATCATTTGTGTAGAGAACTTGATTGCAGTGTACTCATTCACTAGATGATGCAGGACTTTAAACTTCAGTTTGGTATTTAGTTACAAACTAATTTTAGGAGGTATAAAAGAGTCAGTTTATCTGTAGCTTATTGATGTCCTCTCAACTTTTGGACGGATTCCATTTAAACTTTTTAGTTTTGTTAGTATCAAGCAGAGCTGTGCATGTCATATTGACTTTTGACAGAATTTGATAAAAATATCAGCTGTTCTAGATGTAACTATTACAGAAATTGCTCTTTAGGGGTATTAGTCCACATTGTGACAAATCTAGATAGCTTTTGTTGATACAGATTTTACCTTTGACTAGGTCAAAGCTATTGATAAAGGTCAGATTTCTGGGTTTTGACTTTTTTTTGTGGCATAAGTACTTCTTATAGTCAACTTGCTGTCTGCTGAATCACAAGGCAGATATTTCATCATCTCATTACAATTGAGATCATTTGAAAGCAAAATATAATGTGATATTCAGATAGATAAATGAACAAATTGAAGAAGAAAAATACATTGAAAATTGCTGAAAAAAAGCTTATTCTTGATCTTGATTGATGTGTGTCAAAGAAACATAGCTTTTGTTGACATTTCAGCGTACAATTCTTATGAAATCTGCAATTAAAATCTTGTCTGAATTCATTTTTTAATTTGAATGATTTTTTTGCTTGAAAAGTTAATAGATTGTAAAATCAAATACACATTAAATTAGAAATAATGCTTTATAAGGAAAGTATCAGTAAATATCAACATTAGTGCTGCTACCAAATATAATACTAAAAGATCAAATATCTATCTTTAAATTTGAAAACTATTTTAACTATGTAAAAGTTTAGAGGGATGAAAATAATTATGAATAAATGTTGTGATGGTGCTACCTGCAAATACAGTACAGTACAGTTGGTGAGATGTTTGACCTGAAATCATGGATTTGACTCCTGCAGCTGCCAATAGATCAACATTTTACCAAGCTTTTATTCTAAAAATTGGATGAAAGCTTTTATTCTAAAAATTGGATGAATAATTACAACAAACAAATGAGTAGTTTGACGCTCAGTCTTGGGGGGACCAAGGGAAAGGGTTCTTAGCATATGACTGAAAAAATAGAAGAAATCGAAAAATTGTTTATCCATTTTATCAATCAAGTTTGTGCTGGATTATATTTAAAAAAAAAAACAAAAACAAAAACAAAAAAACCACCATCAACCTAACTGACTGAGAAGTTGCATAGATTTTATTTATTTTAGAATCTTTTTGATACTGGTTGTGGTATGAAAATATAAAGAATTTAACAGATAAATAATAATAATATTATTAAAAAACAAAAATATAAAAGCCTCAAAATCTTTGTGGATTCATGGATAGGTTTTGATTTTCATGACAAAGAAAAAGCTCGGCTGTTTTCAAAAAAAAATTGAGGTTTTGCTATAACCTTGGTGTTTTTTCTTGTGGAAGTTTTGTAATTTGTGACATTTTAGGTGTTACAAAAGGCTGTTAACTTGAAATTTGTATATATCCTTACTATCAAAAGATCAACTTATACTATCATGGGTAGATAAAAAGATGCATTTTGTGCAATTTTTTCCACTATCAAGTACCCAAGAGTCAAACATTGGCACCTTTAGGTTCTACTCTTGTTTTACTTGTACAGTAATATCATTGGTGCACATAATAGACAATGATGGTAAAAAAAAGTTATTGACTGCTCTGATTGGTCCAAATAAGATACTTGTTAATTCAAAGTCCATTTTCCAAAATGACCAGTGTAAAGTTGGAAACAAGGTGTTAAACATATTGTACAGTGTAAGTTATTGTCCCTTGAAGGGTGATAAAACATTTTTAATGTGCATTGTAATCATTGTAAATATTCTTATCACCAAATTTTGTTCCCATTTATTAATTGTGTGCTTAATTGTGTCATGTCATTTGTCATAAATAAAAGATCTATAAATTGATAAACGAATTGCTATTATTTGAAAAGAAGTGCATGCATCTGTGACCCTATTATGCAAAAAGGACAATCTGGGAACTGTGTTATATGAATATTTTGATAAAAAGGTAGTTCCAGCAAAACCAAAATGGAGATTGCAATTCAAAAACTCTTTCAAAGGAAAATAGAATGATAATACTAGATTCATAACAGTTTTTACCCTAGTAATCAGCCAGTGCACTCTTACTAGGTTTGACTCTTTTTTCACATCTAAGATGGTCCCTTTTTGCATGACAGGACACATATTTAAAGGTTGCAGTCATGGTGTCATGACTCAGTTTCGATGTAGATATCAATATGCAGACAGTTTGATGGATGCAGTAATTGGTTCATGCAGGACAAGAGACTCTAGATGACATTAAACAAACAGTTGGCATTTGTCTTATTTTAAAAGTGATTTTCAAAGTTTTATCTAATACAGTCAAGTCTGTCTTATGGGACGCCTATATCAATGCTCCCACCATGTAATGGCGACCAGTATATATAGAGTTACCTCTGTGTGTGAGAAAATTCATGGTTGAGAGTGGGTGTCGCATTATTGTCAGGAATATAACTTACATATTTATGAAGGACTTGACATGGTTGTTACCCTGGGTGAGCACTAGTGTCCTTTGATGAGTTTATCCGAATGTGCCCAAGATCAAGGTCACAGCTAATAGTTGATTGGGTCATGTGTTTGCAGGGGCATCCGTGTTTGCAACGTATTACCTAGTTGAAAAAGACAACTGCATTATGTATCAACCTGTACTGAGCAAGCACCTACATGAATCTTAAGCAAGCTCTGTTTAAAAGGTCCCTAGGTGCTTGTTTTATACTAGTTTGTGGAAAGTGGAAGTGGAAATGTTATTCAATGTGGCTTAAAATAGATTTCCATTTCTAGATCGCTGTTTTGAAACTATAAGTTGAGCTATTGTCATCACCTTGGCTCCTTTAAGAGCATTGTGATTGGCGTACTAAACTTCAACCTTTGTCATATCTCTGTTGTTATTGAAGAATTCTTCTTGAGACTTGGCATGTGTTAACACCACAAGAGCTATCCAGACTATCAAAAGGGATATTATAGTCTGTTTGACTTCTATATGGACCAACCTTTTCATCAATTACATAAAATTGCATCTGAATGAAGAATTTGTTTGTGTTAAAATGTTAATTTCAGCTTTATACCACTCTAAAAAATATTTTTTAAGAAACAAAATGATTTTAAAATAATGATTTTGTCTAACTAGTTAATAATAATATTCCGCTTTTTCTGCTGGTGAAGGCTATTTAGTTGTAAGAAAATGTTAACAAATAGAAGAAACATTTGGTTTTATACAAAACATTTGACAGAAGAAATGGCCCTTATTCCATATTTGGACAAGCTTAGCATATTGACAGCCATGACATCTCAAACTTAAATATCATGTGATTTGTACCTTTATTACTTGCCTGCTTATCTAGTTTTCCTTGAGAATCCCAACGACTTAGTTAAATAATCCTTTTTGATTGGTCTGAATAATGGAATATGGGGTTAATCTCATTGGATAAAAACTATTATCAATTTTCTGGTCATACAGTTTTTGAAAAAATACATAATGAACTACGATTGGATATTCATCGGAAGTAAAAAAAAAGTCAACAAAATTAATTTTACTTAAGTGAGCTATTGTTTACTAAAACAACTTGCTAAAAATCATACTCTTTTGACTCTGGTGTGAAAGGCAGAAAGTTAACATGTAGACGGATGGACAAAATCATTATTTCACCTTCAAAAATTCTAAAAAACAAAATTCTTCATGGTAATGATTGGAAAACATGATGTGACAAGAACAAAATACAGTTCATTTATTCGATTCTGAGATATTAAGACGAAATGTTGGTCCATATAGAAGTCAAACAGACTATAGTATGTGGATGCAATTTTGTAAAAAATATGCCATTTCCTTGACTTAAGAGATTAAGAGATTTCAAAGTGATGTTTTCATTCAAAGAAAGATTCATTTAATTCAAGTCTAATGATGTTAAAGCCAGTGGAGCGATACAGGCCCTCTTAGGCCTCTTGTTAATAAGTGTGATAACATATGATTACATGCCTTATTTTATAGTGTATGCTACATCATAATTATGTATTAAGGATATCATATTTTAGTTAGGGGCAATATTTTCAATACACCCAACATTTTTGTAAGAATGACTCTTTTGCTGGGAACAAAAATGGTCATTGTAACTAGAGTTGACTATATATCTTCAAATTGAGCAAGCATTTCACAATGCCATTTTACATAAAGGTACTTGATTGTCACCTGCAATAATTTACCATATCAACTAGTTTGTCTGCTATGCTGTCAAATCAATTAGCAAATTACTTTTAAAATATTGATAATCATGTAAACTGATACCTGACATGTTAAAAACAAACTTATTGTATCTTGGTAGTGTTCAATGGAGAAAGGCAAAGAAGAAGAAAATGCTGGTTAACCATAAAAATGGCACTTAGGCTAAGCCAAGAAAAAATTTTGGTGAAAAATATTTTAGCCTTGCTTGCTGAAACATTTGTTGAGTGCTGTGACAAGTTGATGTATGTGTATTAGTATGTTATAAATTTAAATCTGTTTGTCCATTAGTCTGTCTAAATTTGTAAAAGATAGTCCTACATTCATGGATGGACTACGGGGCACAAATGCTTTTGGATGGTTTGGTTCAAGGTCAAGGTGAAGGACACACTTAACACCAGTAGCCTTCGAAGAAGATTTGTGTCCAATGATATATATATTCTAATTGACAGACTTATTACAATTGTTCATGAGAAATGCAATCTTATACAGTCAATTATTAAAAATTTGCACACCTTTGGTTTGTAGGTATGGGTTCATTTGTATATATTCTTTGGTCCTGATTTTTCCCCTTCAGATTTTTACTAAATAGGATATCTTATGAGACACTTTGATGTTGCAGACAGAAATTTCAAGGATACAGCAAAATCTGATGTGTGATATTTCCAAAGCCGTTGACATGTTGCTTTCATGGGTGCTTTTCCTATAGGTTGACAAAATTCAATCAAGGACATCTTGCAAACAGTTTCAAGTGACCAAAAAATGTACAAAATCTCTTAATTTACAATGAATGAATTTTCACTGACCATGCTGTGATTAGAGATCTGTCAAAACCATTAAATTTCTGCAATTGAACTAAAATATAGGACATATGAATTTGAAAATTTGTTAATATTGTGTGATATCTCATCAGTTCATACTTCAACCACATAAAGGCCAAGGTTTGGTGCACTTTGAAAAAAAATGGCTCTGATAAATTTTGTATTGCAACATTTCAGTTCCATTTGTACTGTTTGCATCTTAATTGGTGTCTTTAACCCTTTCCTGTTTTACAAAATTTTGGACCTGTCCAATTTCAAAGGTTTTGCAGACGAAAATTAAAAGTGGATTTGATTTGAAAAATAACCATTCTGTAGGGTAGAAAATAGTGTGGAAAAAGAAGAAATTGCTTGTCAGAAACAATTTCTTCTTTTTTCACAATGTTTTCTCAATCATAAAATCACAGGCACGTAAAAAGCAGGGTTTAACCAGCAAAGGGTTAAATAAACTCCGTATTGGTATCATCCCGCAGTCAGCCAATGTATGGTCTTAAAATGGAGAAAAGGATGAGGGGTTCATTTTTAGCTCACCTGAGCCCTAAGTGCTCAAGGTGAGCTATTGTGATCATGCAATGTTTGTCTGTCGTCAGTCGGTTGTCGTCTGTCGTGCGCCATCCACAATTTCTTTAAACATCTTCTCCTCCTAAACCTGTGGGCCAATCAGGATGAAACTTTGCAGGGATGTTCCTTGGGTCAAGCTCTACCAAAGTTGTTCAAATAAATGAATTTCCCCCCCTAACTTTTCCTTTACCCTTAACAAAAAGTGTGAAAATAGAAAATCTTCAAAAATCTTCTCTGAAACCAGAAGGCAGACAGCTTTCATATTTTGTATGAAGCATCATCTAGTGGACCTCTAACAAGTTTGTTCATATCAAGACCCTGGGGTCATATTTGGGCTCCACCCAGGTGTAACCCTTTTTACATAAAATCAAAGAGCGAAAATCTTCAAAAATCTTCTTCTCTGAAACCAGAAGGCAGACAGCTTTCATATTTAGTATGTAGCATCATCTAGTGGACCTCTAACAAGTTTGTTCATATCAAGACCCTGCGGTCACATTTGGGCTCCACTTGGGTGCATCCCTTTTTACATAGAATCAAAGAGCAAAAAGACATATCCTTCTTGCTCAAGGCTGAAAATATTCCTTGGTATTGATCTTATGTAGAAATTATCTTTTTGTTGACATCTGCTTATTTAATTAATGTGATGTCCCAGGAATCAAAGAGACTCGGGTGAGCGATCTAGGACCATCATTGTCCTCTTTATGGGCATCATATTAGGAGGAAAAAAGGCCATGTGTTATTTTGTAACAACAGTGGGAAAGCACAGCCTTAGATGCTCTGGTAAGCTGTTGTTTAAAGGGCCTATCAAACTAGTTGGAGAAAGTATCCTTTTTCAGATAGACCGGCGTAGTGGGATTGCCAGAAAATATTCATATTTTATGGGATGAAAGACATTCTCAGTGTTTCCTCTACATGTTCATGGCCAAGGCAATCCACAATTCTCCAGTGACAATTCTATTGGGTTTTTAGCTCCACTGGCTGAAAGCCACTGGGGCTATTGTCATGGCGTTGTGTCCGTCGTGCGTCAGTCCGTCCATCCATCCGTCCGTGCGGTCATAAACTTTTTCTTTAAAAATCTTCTCCTCAGAAACTACTGGATGGATTTCAACCAAACTTCACAGGAATGATCCTTGGGTGACCCTCTTTCAAAGTTAATCAAGAAATTTGGATCAAATAAAAAAAAACATTGATTAAATGGGTGTGGCTAATTTCCAAATATGGTAAAAAGTGAGTTTTCTCAGAATGTAATTGATGGATACCAATTAGATTTTACATGAATGATCCTAGGATGACCCTTTATCAGTCTACCGAACATTTTTGTGATTGGATGAAAAATATGCATTTTATTGGCAGAGGCCATTTCTCTGTATGTTATAAAGTGGAAACTATGAAATTCATTTTCTCAGAATGTAATTGATGGATATCAACCAAATTTCACTGGAATGATCCTTGGGTGACCCTTTATCAGTCTACCAAAAATTATTGTGATCGGATGAAAATATGTATTTTATGGGCGGAGGTCATTTCTCTATATGTTAAATAGTCAAAACTTTGAAAATCATATGCTCAGAATGTAATCCATGGATATCAACCAAATTTCACTATAATAATTCTTGAGTGAACCTTTATCAGTCTACAAAAAATTATTGTGATTGGATGAAAAATATGTATTTCATTGGCGGAGGTCATTTCTCTATATGATATAGTGGAAACTTTAAAAATCATTTTCTCAGAATGTAATTGATGGATATCAACCAAATTTCACTGGAATGATCCTTGAGTGAACCTTTTTCATGCAGCGAAAAATTATTGTCATTTGATGAAAAATATGTCTTTTATGGGCAGAGGTCATTTCTCTAGATGTTAAATAGTTGAAATTTTGAAAATCAATTTAACATCAGTAGAACTCAAAATATCTTAAAATCTAGTCAAACCTTTGATTTGCTACTTCAAGAATTTCAAGCCTGTGGAGCGACTCAAGCCATTCATGGCTTTCTAGTTACATAGATGAATTGCTATCTTACTGTGATTCTCCTTCTCAAACCAAGAATGGATAATCCTAATAGCAATATAATTGAAAAATTGTTAAAAGCCGAGTTAGACCCCACCCAAAATCAAACACAGACAATCTTGATCAGGGGTATTGAAATACAGATTTTATCTTATTGCTAAAAAGAAAAGTGAGATTTTCCTCTTGTCCACTATCAATATGGACTATTGTCCATCAAAAAGAAAATAGATAGATGTTGAAAGAACATTGCTTTTGAAGAAGAAAATGCTGGTGATGCTGAACCACCAGCATTTTCTTAATTAAAAATGTTTTCTACTGAAAAATTATACAAATTGATCTTTTCCATATATTTAGTACCATTCCAAGATTTAATTTGGTATTTCCTCAAAAAATTTGCTTGTCTAAAGGTTGGAAAGCCGATGTCTGACAAGCCGGTCATTGGAAATCCACACTCCTGATGATTGGACAAATTTGTAAAAAGAAAAAAATTATATATAGAAACCTGCTAAATGTTAGACGCCAAGTGTGACAAAAAAAAAGAGAAGCCATCATAGCACAGTTGGTAGCATGTTTGACTGTCAATCGATGGGGCCAATGTTAGATCCAGATGGGCACTCATCCTTTCCAACGATTTGTCTCCCACTGATAAGTTGTCAATTGTAGGTTAATGTGGGATAGCAGCTAGAGGCTAGGAAAAGACAAAATAGTAGTATTTATGTAAGAAATACCAGGAATCCATTGTAAGGTGCTCCAGTCTTGAGATTTAACTGAAAACTGATAAAAGCGACGTAAAAACCAATTCAAGCAAAGTCACAAAAACAAAATTATTGAGTAACACCTTGAATGGACAATGAAAATTACTTTTCCTTAGTCTGATTTTCTGGGCCTGAGATTATAAAACTTCTCACATTCTCAACTCAAAATTTTACTTGATATTAAAGCCATAATTCTGTTGATATACATATATAAATGTATGAACAAAAAATAGTTGTATATTACAACTTACTAACAATGTCATTAATGCTCATACATGTATATTTAGGCGGTCGTATATTGGTGTCATCTTCTCCATCTGTCTGTCCATTCATCCATCTGTCCGTATGTACCTCCACTTTTCTTGTAAGTACAACTCCTCCGTTATTTATGGACTGATATAGATGAAACTTTCATAGAATGTTCCTTGTCATCTGACCATGGGCATGAAGTCACAGTTTTGTGAATTTCAGCTGCGTCATGGAAAAAGGGGCCTTCATGTAAAAAATCCTTTGAATGCAACTTCTCCCTCATTTGTGGACCAATTTGGATGAAACTTTCATAGAATGTTTCTAGTCACCTGACCTAGCGCTTGAAGTCACGGTTTTGTGAATTTCAGCTGCATCATGGAAAAAGTGGCCTTCATGTAAAGAAATCATATGAATGCAACTTTTCCCTCTTTTATAGACCGATTTGGATGAAACTTTCACAAAATATTCCTAGTCACCTGACCTAGTGCCTAGTCACAGTTTTGCAAATTTTAGCCGCATCATGGAAAAAGGGGCCTTCATTTAAAAAATCTCTTGAACGTTACTCCTCCCTCATTTATGGATCGATTTGGATGAAACTTTGACAAAGTGTTTCTAGTCACCTGACCAATTGCATATTGTCACAGTTCAGTGAATTTCAGCCCCGTCATGGAAAAAGGGTTCTTCATGACAAAGATCTTTGTATCATTTTTAGCTCGGCTGTTTACGAAGAAAACACAAGGTATTATGATTCCCTTGTCGTTGGCGTTGGCATGACAAACTTTAACCTTGCTCATAACTTTTGAATGGTAATTGATAGAGCCTTCATATTTCACATGATTATTGCTTGGGACAAGACCTTTCTGTAGGTACCAAGTTCAAGGTCATTACTCAATGTCAATGTCATTTTTCAAGGTCAAATTTCTTTAAAAAATTTAATCTTGGTCATAACTTTTGAATGGTAAGTCATACAGCCTTCATATTTCACATGATCATTGCTTGGGACAAGACATTTCTGTAGGTACCAAATTCAAGGTCATCAGTCAACGTTAAGCTCTTTTTTCAAGGTCAAATTTGTTTAAAAAATTTAAGGTCACGGGTTCGATACCCGACGGCGGCACTCATTCTTTCCGACTACTTGTCTCTCACCAATGGGTTGATATTTGTAGACCTATGTGAGATAGCAGCTGGAGGCTAGGAAAGGATGTGGTGGTTGTACTGGTGAGAGAAATACTAGGAAACCATTGTTAGGTGCTCCAGCTGCCGCGATATAACTGAGATAATGTTGAAAGCGGCGTTAAACTCCATTCAATCAATTTAAAAAATTTAACCTTGGTCATAAATTTTAATAGTAAGTCATAGAGCCTTCATATTTCACATGATCATTGCTTGGGACAAGACCTTCATGTAGGTACCAAGTTAAAGGTAATCAAATAAGGTCAAGGTCATTTTTCAAGGTCAAATTTGTTTAAAAAAAATTTGACCTAGGTCATAACTTTTGAATGGTCAGTCAAAGAGCCTTCATATTTTACATGATCAATGCTTAGGACACGACCTTTCTTTAGGTACCAAGTTCATATATTTGCATTTGCCTAGGAAATAATAAACAGCCGAGCGTTGACACCCGCTTGCGATGCTCTTGTTAATAGTTGCAGTTTAAAGAGGAGTTAAATCCCATTCAATCAATTAATTTTAACAAACAATTTGAACAGTTTAAAAAGGTAGTCTGCAAATGTTTTGATTTTTGATCTGTAAAAGTAAATAGTGTCTACAATTATTTTCGTGAAACAGCAGCAAAGTGGCGGTGTATATTGTGACAATGGCACTGTTGTTGAAATACTGTTGAATGTACCATTAAACAAATCTAAAAAAATGATCAAAAATGATGTCAATGATATTTTACTATTGAAAAAAAAAAAAAAAAAAAATCGTGCAAGACACTTTGACATTATAATTTGAAATTCTTTCTGAATTAATCATTGCATGGAATATTGAAGAGCGAAATGAGTGTTTTTTACCCAGCTGTGGCTAAAAAATACAAAATTTGAAAAAATAACTTACTGTCTGAAAAAGATTTCTCTACACATTTTTATGCCCCCATAAAGAGATTTGAAGGCATAATGTTCTTCTATTGTTTGTCTGTCTGTCCATGTGTAACAGTCGGATGTGCAAAACTTTCCCAAAAAAACCTACTTAACATTTCTATTCACTTCAAGCATGGTCAAGATACAATGCTCGTATTTGAAATCTAAATAGATATCAGTATATGTCCATCTATAGATAAGATGGTCAAGAATATGCTTCAAGGTCATCTGTCAAGGTAAAACTTCTCCAAAATTTAATTAAAAAAGACCCCAATCCTCAAGATACAAACCTCATATCTAGCTGGAGTTAATCACATAGACCTATACAGGGCAGTAGCTGGACTAGGAAATGAAGTACTGGTAGTACTGGTGAGAGAAATACCAAGAATCCATTGTTAGGTGTGCTCCAGCCAAAATATGACTGAAATGATAGTAAAAGTGAAGTAAAGCCACATTCAGACAAACAAACAAATTGTATTTAACATGATGAATAGATAATTATCTAGAGATGTTAAGTTCAGGGTTTTATGCCAAGGTGATGGATTTAAGAATAATGTGAGTTTCGGTGCAGTTCAGGTGTTTCAGAAATGAATGATGTATAGATCTATGCTAAAGACATTTTAGTCATTTACCACCATTTGAGATTTGTCATCTGCAACCCATTATAGTGTCGACCAATCTTAACTTTTTTGCTTTCAGGTAAAAGGATAAAATATTAGCTAGAATATTTCAGGTCGTAGATCATCTTTGAACAGAATATTTCCAGATAACCAGATGACTTCTTCAATGGTGTTCAAGAAGAAAAGTTGTGAGAAAGTATACATATAGATAAAAGTTGTTAAAGAATTATCCAGATTTTGCATAGCAAAAATGTATTTTTTAAGCAATTAAGCAATACATTTTGCATCATTCTTTGTGGGAAGTCGCTCTATGACTGTCAGATTGATATTCTTCCCGACAGAATGCATACACAGCCACCAAAGATAATACCATGGAAACAAGAAATACAGATGATATGATTTGTACATGTTTTTTACCCCTAAACAGACAAACATCCACAAATTAGATAGATTTAGGAACTTCATTGTTATGGTTCACACTGACTTGAAAAAAAGTTGTTGCTATCCAGCACTAGGAATAGGCAAGGTTTGCTGTCCTCCAACAACTCTTGTTGTTCGGTGTTGTGTTGTTACAATGTGCCTTATAATAAAGCTAGTTTTCCTTTTGTTTTAAATGTTTTGGGCAAAAAAATTATAGATTTGATAAAAAAAAACCTTTAAATTTAACAATAATATAGTAGCTTAGTAACAAAATCAAGCTGATTTTGTTCTCTTACTTCAGTAATTTCAATGATTTAAAAACAAGTCTTCTTGGAACATCTAAACACTGATGAAAAATTACTGTGATATTTCTTGAAATTAGCATGACTTATTGTAATTTGAATATGGATAAATTTGTTTTAAACAAAATGGATGGAAAGTCTTTTTACACAGAAAATAAATCCAAACTGTGATTTTCAAACAGAAAAAAATGTAATTTTTGGGCAAAATAAAACAAATTTAAATGTTGAAAATGCTTGCCCTTGGTTGATGTAGATAGAATATAACCTGTGACTTCTAATCCAGGGGTCTATATTCGCACGGGTTCGATCCCCGGCCGCGGCACTTATCCTTTCCGACATTTGTCTTCCACCAATGGGTAGATAATCGTATATCTGTGGAATAGTAACTGGAGGCTAGGAAAGGGATGTGTTGGTAGTGCTGGTGTGAGAAATACCAGGAATCCATTGTTAGGTGCTCCAGTGGTCGCAATATAACTGAGAGATTGTTGAAAGCGACGTAAACCCCCAATTCAAATCAAATTAGTTTGATATCCATTGACAAACAAAATATATTCAGTGGTGGATATCAATTCATCGCATTTGCTTGTTTATTACTATAATAATGTAATCTTATTGGGTAAGTGGCATTATACAAAATCAGACGGAGGAAAGACTAAAGTCTTTAAAGAATCTTTGCAAGTGCATCAGGTCTGCTAACTGTAATAGGAATTCCTTTGTCAGACGCAGATTTATGAGAATATTTTGTTATTAGTAAATCATTGAATGAAATTCAAGGGGAATGACTGATGGAAAGATTGCTTTTGCAATGCTTTAAAAGTTACGATTTGTAATTCATAAATGATTAGGCTGACACTATTGGCTGCCTCTTTTTAAGCTCCACTGGCTGAAGGCCACTAGGGCTATTGTGATGGCACTGTGTCCGTCCGTCCATGTGTCTTCTCAGAAACTACTGGATGAAATTCAATCAAACTTAAGGAACAATCCTTGGTTGACCCTCTTTCAAAGGTGTTCCAGGTTATTTGATCCAAAAAAATCAAGGCCTTACAAGGCTTTAGTGAGTGGGGCTTAATTTGCTTATATGGTTATATGACTTTTCTCATAATCTTACTGATGGATATCGACCAAATTTCAATGAAATGATCTTTTGGTGACCAATATATGTGATTTATGGGCGGAGATCATTTATCTACATGCAATATAGTGGAAACTTTGAAAATCATGTTCTCAGAATCTAACAGACAGATATTAAAAAAAAATCACTTAAATGATCCTTGGGCCACCCTTTATCAGTCTAGAAAAAAATATTGTGATCAGATAAAAAATAAGTCTCTTATGAGCGGAAGTCATTTCTCTATATATTATATAGTGGAAACCTTAAAACCATTTTCTCAGAATCTAATTGATGGATATCAACTAAATTTCACTCAAATGATTCTTGGGTGAATCTTTATCAGACTGAACAAAATTTTCATGATTAGATGAGAAACATTTATTAAACATGCAGAGGTCAATTTTCTGTTTATTATTCATCAATCGTGAATTTTTCTTTATTTCAGCATTTGACATTTAAAAGCATTTATTTACTTGAAATAAACATTAATTAATTTATTCAGGTAAATTTTTGTCTTGTCATATAAGTAGATCTAGGACTGTGGAGTAAATCAGCTGCTCAAGCAGTTCTAGTTAATCGTTATCTGAGGGAGAAACTCTGAAAATCCCAAATGAAGTCATTAAAATTGCCTGCATCAAGATGTCCAACAAGAGACGTAATGGCATAAGATTTGATAAATTAGATACCAAGTTTACAAGCTAATTTTCTTGAAAGAAAGAATAATGAAATTACATAAATTTCAGATTTTGCCTTTATTCTAATTAGAGCACTGAGGTCAAAACAGGATCATAGGGTCAAATCTAGGAAAAACCTCATAAGCACTTTAGAGGCCCCCTTTTTGGCTCAAATGTTTTGAACTGTAATTAGTATGGTTATTTGACATTTGGTCAAACCAGTCATGTATTTCAAATGAGTGGTTTGGGCATATTGCCACCTTAGTTAATAATGCCTCAGGTGAGCCCTTAAGAGGCCAAATGGCCAATGAAAATCAAAGCACTTAAAGTGCTGATGGTGAACGTCCCAGTTCGTATTGTAAGATGACAGAGATATTTAATCTCTACTGGATATCTGCATTATATGAAAATGTGGACAATCAATAATAACAAGGTTTTCCAACCAACCAAATCTTTCTTGCCACACAAATTAAAAGCGATCCAAGAATCATTTCTTTAAAATGTTGATTGAATATTTATCATAAATGTAAACAAACTCTGCTTATAAATGGGTGGAGATTTTCATAATAATATTATATATTCCTTTTGTGAAATGGTTCAGAGATAAGTCTTGTGAGATTTGGATTTTGTAAACTTTAGCTTTTAAGAAAAGGATCTCCCCAAATAAACTATATTAAATTGACCTCCGCTCATAAAAGGCACAATTTGCGTGTTATTATACTAATATTTTGAAGACCGATGCAAGGTATTTCAGGAATCATTTCGTAAATAGATATAAACTGTAGACTAAATGGAGTATTTTAATTAGATAGCTGCATTGCCAATATTATTTACCCAATTTGATTTTAATTTGAGATTTGTAATCTGAGTAGTCACTTGGAACTTTCAACGATTGAGGCTCATTTTACCACAGAGCAATTTCATGCTGTTTATAGACATGCCATCAAGTGTCATGATAGAATTATTTGCGGAACATCTTTGGTAAAAATTGAAACACATTCGTTGTTCACAGATGTCACTTGACTGGTTACCGTTTCTAATGCTAGTATGTGTATAGTACATTTTTATAAACAATGGTGGCCAGTTCAGGTCACAACCTAAAAAGCAAATGTTTCCAGCAAATTGCTAAGGGCACTTGCGATAAGGAGAGCTTAGAGCAAAAACATATTATGTGTTTAATACAAATACTTTGTTAAGCCTCAAGCCATCAAAATGCTCACGCTGATCATCCATACGCCCTATTAAAATTTGCTACTTCTTTCAGTATTTAAAAGGGGAATTTTCATTTTCTTCACATGATAAAGAATTCTAGTATCAGCCATTTACAAAATAAACATTGATTTTGATGAGAGAAGTCTTGAGAAATACTAAATAAAAGCTAAATGGGCGCTACTTTATTTCAAAACTTTTAAAAACCACCTACTGAGTTCCCTACGTAGTTACACTTTTGAACCACAAGTCATATTTATCTTTTCATAGGCAAATAATGGATTCAGATTCTGCTGGTTTCCTGTTAAGGTATTTCAGTTACATGTGGCAGTCCTCGACCTCTTTATGTTATTTTGGTTTTTGACTATAATCTGCTTGCAAATTATAACTTTCTTAAGCTCAGCAATAGTAATGTAGCGTTTTTCCTCTTTTCTTTCTAACTTTCTGTTTAGAAAGAATCTTCTGGTAGAGTGGTAAGGCGGACTACGCTACGGCAAAACAGGTAGAAATTGCGATGGAGCTAGGTCTATAGTGCTGAGGCCAAAAATACTCGGTCCAACCAAACAATTATCTGTCTCTACGCAAGAGACTGAAGTAGAGAGTCTTGGCTACAGCTCTTCACACTATCTCTACACAAGAGATAGAGCTGCAGCCACACAGACTCTAGGCCACGGCTATAGCTCCAAACACTGTCTCTTCGCAAGAGACTAAGCTATAGCTTCACAGGGCTTTGCTTGTCTGATAAGCTACGTCGCAGTGTATGCCACAACCTGAGCTGCACGGCTGTATCTCTTTACGTGCAAGGAAGCAAGGCTTCACGAGCTTTGTAGAAGAGATGAGAGCCTTCTACCCAGGATCCAACAATACACTGCTAAGCAGTTTTATCCACTCGTCTATTTAATTTAAGAACGAGTGACCGAGTCAACAATCTAATGCGGACTGATTAAAATCTTTCAAGACAGTCGTATTTATACTAACTTTAACCAACGCCACCTAGCGGCTTCCGGATAAGAGCCGAACAATCACGGGAATGGCCGATATCTACCTTTTCTACCAAAACGTTTCTCAAACGTTTTTAAACATACGATAATTCAATGATTAAACGTTGTTCTGTAAGGAATGCCGCTATCAAATTGAATCTCTATCAATTACTATTTCAAGAAAGCAATTCAAGGCTTAAAACTGGATACAAACCAGATAGTTAATGTAAAGAACGTGTTTCCTATAGCTGTCATATCGGTAAAGAGTGGGGAACTTAACAGGGGAAATAACTTTTCCTAACTAAATTACAATATATAGACTGGATTGGTGAAGCTTCATGAATTAGACTGGACAATGATGGTTTCTTCAACTCTATTGTGCCCGTTATTCTAGGCTTCCTGGAAAATACACCAGTACTCAATATAAAAAACGTTACAGTAATAGTGGAGCAATACAGGACCTCTTGTTACCAGTTTAGTGGTTTTCTAACAAAAATGCATTATTTTGATGTAAGTTTAGGTGAAAATTTAAATGCTTGAGTTTGTGGTGCGACAAGCTTTTATCTCAGACATAATTGGCGTTATTTAAGATATTTGATTGGAACTTTGCCTGCAAATTATCCTTTATAAGAGTTATTAATTTGACCAAGGGATATGTATTTTGTAAGAATTATATCCCTTTTTCACTTATATCCCTTTTTCACTATCTCACAACGGCTGCAGAGAATGGCATCTGCGTGAATTTCTCAAGTTTCCAGTCACCAATGGGTGTATGATAAGTAGTACGTCTACGTTGGTATTGGTAGTTGGTGGTTGGGATGAAATGTTGTTGTTCTGGTGTGAGAAAAGACAATAAACCATGGGTAGGTTACCAGCTGCTATGATATAACTTCAATAATGGTGAAAGAGGGGTGTATCCCCATACAAACAAACATACAAGCTTATGCTTCTAAAGGGCAATCAGATGGAATGACAGTGAAGGCTTAAAATAGTGGATACAGTCAAAACTGTCAATAGCCGCCATCCAAGAGGCAAGGCAAAATCGGCTGCATACATTACAATTCCCATATATCATTGAATGCGTCATCAAAACAGTATATTTAGTATTCATATCAAAAGTATTCCACTCAAAATCATCAATAGAAGACCTATTTCAACGTAAATATAGCTTGAATAAGCGGTATTTACTTTATTTTAGTCATTCAGTATCAATGTTTTCCCATTTGGAATATTTTCTTCTATAAGGGCAACTGCATATGTAAACAAGTTGCGTTTTTTCAACTTCACATGACATGGTGAACAAGATTTTGGCACTGATAATTTATCTGCTTACTTTTAGTATATTGTTATTCATAAGAGAGGGTGGCAAATTTGAGTTCATTCCATGGAAGAATATATGCGCTGAAGATACATTTTCAGTGTTAATTATTTTGATAGTAGCAAATCTTGTGGATTTGGCAGCAATTTGTTTCACATGCTTTGGATATAATCAAAGTCGGGTTTTCCAACATTGCTTGAAGTCATTTGGAAACACCCCTGACATTTTTGACATTTGGCAATTTTCCACAGAATCAACCAATACTTAACACAAATACGACAATTAAATCTATTTTTTAGCTCAGCTGAGCACATCATACTAAAGGTGAGCTTTTGTGATCATTTAATGTCCGTCGTGCTTCGTTCGTCGTCAGTGGTCAACAATTTAAGTGTTTACACTCCAGAGGCCACAAATATGATCCAATCTTCATGAAACTTGGTCAGAATATTCCCCAGGTCACAAGGGTGAACCCTGTTGAAAATGGGAAGGATCCATGCGATTTCAAGGGAAAAGGAGCCTTATTGACAATTTTCTTGTTTACACTCTAGAGGCCACAAATATGGCCCAATCTTCATGAAACTTGGTCAGAATGTAGGCCAGGTCCCAAGGATGAACCCTATTAAAAATTGGAGGGATCCATGCCATATCACAAGAAAAGGGGGCTTATTGACAATTTTCTTGTTTACGCTCTCGAGGCCACAGATATGGCCCATCTTCATGAAACTTGGTCAGAATGTAGGCCAGATCACAAGGATGAACCCTATTGAAAACGGGAGGGATCCATGCCATATCTTATTGACAAATTTCTTGTTTACGCTCTAGAGGTCACAAATATGGCCCAGTTTTCTTGAAACTTGGTCAGAATGTAGGCCAGGTTACAAGGATGAAAATTGGAGGGATCCATGCCATATCACAGGAAAAGGGGCCTTATTGATAAATTTCTTGTTAACACTCTAGAGGTCACAAATATGGCCTAATCTTCATGAAACTTGGTCAGAATGATCCCCAGGTCACAAGGAGGAAGCCTTTTGAAAATGGGAGGGATCCATGCCATATGACAGGAAAAGGGGCCTTATTGACAAATTTCTTGTTAACACTCTAGAGGTCACAAATATAGACCAATCTTTTTGAAACTTGGTCAGAATGAAGGCCAGGTCACAAGGATGAACCCTATTGAAAATTGGAGGGATCCATGCCATATCACGGGAAAAGGGGCCTTTTTGACAAATTTCTTGTTTACACTCTAGAGGCCACAAATATGGCCCAATCTTTATGAAACTTGGTCAGAATGTTCCCCAGGTCACAAGCATGAAACCCATTTAAAATGGGATGGATCCATGCCATATCACGGGAAAAGGGGTTTTAATGATTATTCTCGCTCTAGAGGCCAGCCATTTTTTTGGTCCAAACTTCATGAAAGTTGGTTTTTTATTAGCTCCACTGGCTGAAAGCCACTGGGGCTATTGTCATGGCGTTGTGTGCATCCGTCCGTACGTGCGCCCGTGTGTCTGGTCGTAAACTTTTTCTTTAAAAATCTTCTCCTCAGAAATTACTGGATGGATTTCAACCAAACTTCACAGGAATGATCCTTGGGTGACCCTCTTTCAAAGTTGTTCAAGATGTTAGGATCCAATGAAAAACATGGATTTAATGGGCGTGGCTAATTTCCAAATATGGTAAAAAGTGAGTTTTCTCAGATTCTAATTGATTGATACTAATTAAATTTTACATGAATGATCCTTGGGTGACCCTTTATCAGTCTTCCAAAAATGATTGTGATTGGATGGAAAATATGTATTTTATGGGTGGAGGTCATTTCTCTATATGTTATATAGTGAAAACTTTGAAAATCATTTTCTCAGAATCTAACAGATGGATATCAACCAAATTTCACTGGAATGATACTTGAGTGACCCTTTATCAGTCTACCAAAAAAAATTGTGATTGGATGAAAAATTTGTATTTTATGGGCGGAGGTCATTTCTCTATATGTTATATAGTGGAAACTTTGAAAATCATTTTCTCAGAATCTAAAAGATGGATTTCAACCAAATTTCACTGCAATGATACTTTATAGACCCTTTATCAGTCTACCAAAAAATATTGTGATGGGATTAAAAATATGTCTGTTATGGGCGGAGGTCATTTCTCTATATGTTATATAGTGGAAACTTTGAAAATCATTTTCTCAGAATCTAACAGATGGATTTCAACCAAATTTCACTGCAATGATACTTTATAGACCCTTTATCAGTCTACCAAAAAATATTGTGATGGGATTAAAAATATTTCTGTTATGGGCGGAGGTCATTTCTCTATATGTTATATAGTGGAAACTTTGAAAATCATTTTCTCAGAATGTAAGTGATCGATATCAATCAAATATCACTTGAATCATCCTTGAGTGACCCTTTATCAGACTACCAAAAATTATTCTGATCGGATGAAAAAAATGTCTGTTATGGGCAGAGGTCATTTCTTTATATGATATATAATGGAAACTTTGAAAATCATTTCAACATCAGAAGAACCCAAAATATTTTTAATCTAGTCAAACCTTAGATTTGCTATTTCAAGAATTTCAAGCCTGTGGAGCGACTCAAGCCATTCATGGCTTTCTAGTTATCTTCTTTATGACATCTGCCTATTTAATTGCTGTGACATCCCAGGGGTCAAAAAGAATCAGGTGAGCAATCTAGGACCATCATGGTCCTCTTGTTTTATTAATTTTTCTTTCTTTCCAATTATTTATTCAAGTCATTTTATTGTCCAATGGGACGTGATTTTTGTGCCAAGAAGAGAAAAAAATTGCTTATAATGATAAAAAAATACACTTTTGAAGCTAAAGAAGGGAAATTCATTACGAAATCAATCCGTCAAAAAAAAAGATCTTGAAGTAGTACTGACAGACAGTTATGTTAATTATGGTTTTCTAGGTTGGATCATCAGAATTTATTACCTTCTACCATTGTCGAATAATTTACTGGCTGCTCAGACAACAGAAATTAGTAGGCATGTTGATTAGGTGAGCATCACTGTAAATGCATACGATAATGCAGACCTGTTATCGATTTTTCATTAATCAGCGAGTCACCTGTCATAATCTGATGACTTGCAAGACTGCTTTAAAGGGCAAAATACAATGGGTACAATTCAGACAATAAAAGGTGACCGCTTGCCAAAAAACCGAGAGATTGTTGCTATTGACAGTTACTTTTAAGAGCAAATTTGCTCTGCCTGACCTGAGCTGGCTGCTTACAGCAGTTTAACCGCTATTCTCAGATGACCGCTCGCACAGATTTGACTGTAACATTTATAGAAAGGGGATATGCTATTGCTCGAGGGTTTGTCACAATTTGCCCAGCTACAGAAACACAATCGACCAAAAAAAGGCTTCAAAGACAAGTTATTGAATTGGGTGTTTTAACGAGAGCCCTTGCAGTGGATGACTTAACAGTAACAACAAGGCTTCAAGACTGTACTTTTGGGTTTTTAGCTCACCTGAGCACATCATGCTCAAGGTGAGCTTTTGTGATCATTGAATGTGCGTTGTGCATCATCCGTCGTCCCCCGTCAACAATTTAAGTGTTAACACTCTAGAGGCCACAAATATGGCCCAATTTTCATGAAACTTGGTCAGAATGTTGGCCAGGTCACAAAGATGAACCCTAATGAAAATTGGAAGGATCCATGCAATATCACGGGAAAAGGGGCCTTAATGACAATTATCTTGTTTATACTCCTTAGTCTACAAATGTGGTTCAGTTCCATGAAACTTGATCAGAATGTTGCCAAGTCACAAGGATGAACCCTATTGACAATGGGAAGAAGTCATTCCATATCAGGGGAAAAGGGGCCTTAATGACAATTTTCTTGTTTATGCTCTAGAGGCCACAAATATGGCCCAATCTTCATAAAACTTGGTCAGAATGTTGGCCAGGTCACAAGGATGAACCCTATTGAAATTGGGAATGATCCATGCAATATCACGGGAGAAGGGGTCTTAATGATAATTTTCTTGTTTGAACTTTAAAAGCCACAATTTTGGCCCAAACTTCATGAAACAAATGGTTTCTGTGTAGAAGTTATATCCTTTATGACATCTGCCTATTAAATGGTGTGATGTCCCAGGGGTCAAAGAGACTCAGGTGAGCGATCTAGGACCATCTTGGTCCTCTTGTTTTCCATATTTTTGACCCATCATGTGAAAAAGGGACCATCTGGGAACTCTGTAAAATAGATTTTTGAAAAATTTGGTCCAGCATAGGTCAACGTATCAACCAGAGGTGGCATTTTGAAAATTCTTTCCTAGGAACATCAGTCTAGATTCCTAAAATGAGTAAAATGCGACTCATGTCAGTCTCGGCAGTCTGACTAGGATTGATACTATACACACTACCCAGATGGTCCCTTTTTATGTGAAAAGTAACATTTTTGCCATTGATTTCAAACTGCAGTTGAAATAGCAGCAAAAACTTCATAAAAATTGAGATCCCTAGCCTATATACAATCAGGTAAGAGGAGGCATGTTTTCGGCTAGAGGATGTATCACGAGTTAACTCCAGCAAGATAAAAGACTCATTTGGATTCATTTATCCTTATAATGCAGAATCCAGAATTTTCCTGTTTAAGCAGGAGGTGTAGATCAGCATGCACCTAATTTATTATATTTTGTGCATTCTGATCTTGGTTTATATCACCCAAAGTTACTTTTTCAAAGAGTGTAAAAACTTGAGTTTTCAAAATAAAACTGACATTTATTGAATCAAGAGGTGCGTTTGTGAAAGTGAGATGAAAAATCTCGCTTTATAAGATTTTTAAGATGTCATAATGAATGATTTTCAATAATATGAGTGAACACATTCAATGTCCTCATGACTTCTAGCTATAAGCCAATGCAAAACCCTCTATGTTTCCTTGTTGAGATATCTTAAGATTCTTATTGAGCGGCTTAAAAATCTTCCTTTACTGAGAGTTTATCTTAAAAATCTTTAGGTTCATGTAAGGTGTTTGAGACCCAATTTTAAGGGAGCTTCATTTGCCAAGAAAAAGCAGTATGTCCAAGTATACTAGTCAAAACTTCTAACTGGCCACTTTTAAAACAAAGATAATTTTTTCTGTGGTGTTTGGATTTTCGTGAAATTTGCTATGTTAATTTTTTGTAGCAACTTTCCAGATGACTTTGGCGAAAAGTTACCGTTATTTCATTGAATTTAAAGTGCAATATGAGAAAAGCTCAAAAAGCTCTAAATTCACACAGAGCTCAAAATGTTGTCAATGTAGCGATTTTTGTCTCATGGGTCATTAGCTGCAGCCCTTAGACTAGGAAAAAAATTGTAAATGTTCGACAATTGTGCGCGGCAAATGGCCCTAGAAGAAAGTGATAGAGCTTATGTATGCAGAAAACAGTTCCTAGAAACAACACCTAAAACACGTTTTTCTTCAAAAATGCATAAAATATAGACTGATAATTCCCGTTGAGCTACAAAATGTTGGATATGTGAAACAAATCAGTTTGATACATCGTTTTTTCACACCAGACCATATTTGAGCATTATTCGCTAAAGTGGTTTGCTGGTTGAATTTAAACACCATTTTACCATGCCTCCTATTTTTTCTGTTTCTCCTGTAGTCAAAGGTCACACAAAATTGACAATGTTTTCCAATTTTTTTCTTGGTCTGGGTTGCAGCTAACGATTTGCAGACTTTGATTTGTTGAAAGTGTGATATCCCAAGCTCTATTAAGATTTAGAGCTTTTTGAGTTCCTTTAGTACACATCCAAATTTGATAACTATTGGTAAATCATAATGGAAATCCACGTACATTATGCTTAAAAATTCACACATCAATTTTCATTAAAATGTTATTACTTTTAAAAAAAATATCGTCATTTTTAAAGTGTCCGGTTAGGACTTTTGGCCAGTATATATTGTATATCAAAATGAAGCTATTTTGAGCACAAGCAGTTGAGCAACATAAGATTGCCATAGCTATAGCAGTTAAGCCAAACCCTTGTTGAAAAGGGTAATTTTTTACATAACAAGAAATAACATGACGGATTGATAAAATTGTCTCTTATTTTAACAAAGTACAGTCTAAAGTACTACCCAGGTACTACTACAACCTTAGATTTAAAACTCGGTCTCAAAAGGCTCTTTTGAAACAATCAATTTCCATAATTTGTCAACTTACTTGTCACTCTGGTTTGGTCAGTTTTCAAAATAGATGTTAGTTATGGTGCAACATCACACCATAATATTGTGAAATATTTTCTGCGATAGTTTTTGAATTCAATGGTCTATGATAAATTACTATATATTTATCATTCAGTGAAATAGTAATTGATATATTGCTAAACAACCTTGCATGTATATGAACAATTAATGTCCATTATGATGTGATAACACACCATACCTTACAAAGATTTACACATTTACAAAATTAGTGACAAATATGACATATGTGATTATAAAATAAGTCAAATAGATTGCTTGCATAACTATGTTTTGAGCTCGATTTTTATACCAACGTTTGTAATAGTACCTGGGTAGTACTTTAGTCTGTACTTTGTTCATCCAACAGTCTTGCAGTTGCTTGTTCTCTACAAAATGACCCTTTTCCACAATGTTTTGGCTATACGGCTATAGCTATGACAGTATTATGTTGCACCACTGCTTGTGCTCATGAATAGCTTCATTTTGATAAACAATATACCTGGACATACTGCTTTTGCTTGGTAAATGAAGTGTTTTAAAATTGGGCCTCAAACACTTTACATGAACCTTAATAAGAATCTCTCTCTAACAAACATACCTCTTGGATTTCAGCTGTTTGATTATGATTCAATTTTGCCAAGGTTTTCACACAGCATGAAAATGGTTAAGATGGCATAGACTATGTCATTTTCAAATGGATCTGTAAGTATACTACCAGTCCTGTCAACTTGGATCTTTAGACAGACAGATCTTGATGAGCATAAGTTTACATAAAAACCCAACAAAACTCTTGCAAGCAGTTATTACTCTTTGTAGTCATTCTAACATACTTAAATTTTGTGCACCTAATACTTTTCAAGTAAACAGCTATTTAACTTAGAAATATACTCTAGTGTGAAAACAAGTTCACATTAAGGTTGTAACCTAATGTGTTTTGGCTGCACATGCAACCATATTTGAACAGAGGGCTTGAGACAACCAAGATCTGAGGTAATGTATAGCTCATCTGAGCATGACATTTTCAAGGTGAGCTTTTATGGTTAAGTGGATGTTCATCGTGTAACATATTATATATCATGGACATTTTTTATGCCCAATCAAAAATGGGTCAGAATGATTGTCTTGGTGAAATCTGATTGGGTCAACTGGGATCCAAAACTATGTCACAAGGTCAAGGAAAAATACCTTGTATTCACTCTTTAGGCCATGTCAAAGCTTGCTTTAGATAGCTTTAAGACCTTTATCCCAGATGAGTGATAAAGGATCAATACCGCCTTCTTATTATGCAATCAATGCATTGACATCATGACTTTTTAATTTCAAGGTCAAATTTGTTTGAAGTGTGAAATTTTCCTTAATTGCCAGTTTTAAGATGAAAAAGACTTGCTATATAGGGTTAGGCACTAAGGGCGGGAGTCTGTTTGTTCTGAAACTCATTGTATACCAGTAAGGACTCCTTCATAATGCAAGTAATGAGTTAGATGGACTCCCTTGATCATATAATAATAGTTTATCAAACAAATGCACCGGCAGTTTTAAGCTTTACTGACCAAAGGTAACTTATTAATGCTCTATAGAGTCCACAGCTTTTAGCTCCACTGGCTGAAAGCCACTGGGGCTATTGTCATGGCGTTGTGTCTGTCGTGAGTCCATCTGTCCGTGCCTCCGGTCGTAAACTTTTTCTTTATAAATCTTCTACTCAGAAACTAATGGATGAATTTCAACCAAACTTCACAGTTTTGTTTCTGTAAACTTGTTTAATGGGTGGATATTCATAAACCTATATTGGATAGAAGCGGGAGGCGAGGAAAGGATATAATGGTAGTGCTGGTGAAAGAAATACCAGGAATCCATTGTTAGGTCTCCAGTTGCCTATATGGCTGAAAGATTGTTAAAAGCAGTGTTTAAATCCAATTCAGTAAGTTCTGGGACATAGCAAAATAACATTTAACCCTGAATATATCTTAACGGTCAGATGGTTAGGCCAAAATTCTGATGTACAACAAAAAAGGGACAATCATGTCAAATTTTTTGAGGGCACAACAACTCCCATTTCTAAATGAATTTGTACACACTATTTCTTGTGGCACCTTTAGCATGATGTTGCAGGCTAATTGATAATCTTTGTTATACCCCCCCATATACGAAGTAGAGGGGTGTATATTGTTTTCACCATGTCAGTCTGTCTGTCCATCCATCCGTCCGACTGTCCGTAGACCTTTTCATTTCTGGACTCTAACTCAAGAACAAAATGACTAACAATCATGAAACTTTATACAAATTTTCCTTATTTCCATGCAAATGCTGCATATGACCTCAATATTTGTTACAAACACATCCTGCAATAATAGCACTTGCATTCTGACAAAGTGCTTGTGGGGGGTATAAGTCCGCTCTGCGACAGTTCTAGTTATCACAGAGAATGGAGCCTTTATAAACCTACATTTATGCATATGGATTTGTATTATTTTCCCCAATATTTTTTATCATTCGATATCTCAGTGCAAAACAGTTGTAACTGCCTATGAACATATAGGCAGGTACAACTGTTTCACGCTGAGCCATCAATATGAGCTTTTGGATATTTTCAGGTTCGTGTCAAGCAAGGTTTATCACTAGGGTGCAGCCTTATCTGATATGCTGTTTGCAGCAAGTCGACCAACTCCTTCAACCCTCTTGAACACCCTCATTCACACCAAATTTGTTTTAAAGGGGGATTAAACTGGGGTATGAAATGGAAATAAAGGTGGTATTGAATTTGATCTGCAGACTGCACTTATGTGCCAGGGGGATTAAACTGGGCTTTAGAATTAAAAATTCAGGTGGTATAGAATAAGATCAGACTTCACTTAGGTGCAGACTGATCTTTTTCCATACCTCTTGCTAAAGCAGGCATATTTAAGGTTCAGCATGACAAGGACAGCTAAATAAAATCATACTGGCTAAAGAGAATTCACTGTGGTAAAAGGAATTATGACCCAGGGTAGACCTCTATCTATTGATGCCAGATAACTTAGAAGACAGACAACCTAAATGTGAAAAATGTTTTTTTTTTTTTTGAAAATAGGTAGTCTTTAAGCCTCTGGCTCTACTTGCCATAGAAGAGACTAGATCTTTGTTTTGCCATTTATTATATGGTTATTTTGAGAATTTTTTAGCAATTATAAGCACTGTTATGTCTCAGGTAGAAGGACCATGTTTTAGCATGGATTCATAGCTGGAGTATTGATACAAAATTATGCAGCCTATTCTGGGTAGATGACGGAAAATACTGGCTGAAAGAAACAACAACAAAAGAACTATGTAGAAGCCTGGATTAATTTCCATATAATATCAAGGTTATTCATACTTTCCATGGAAAGACTGGAACTGATTGTTTGCACACATTCTTGACATTTGTTTCCCACCTATAGATTGATAATTTTAAACCTTTGTTGGAGGAGTAGCTGGAGGCTGGGAAATAGTGTCATGGTATAATGGGTGAGAGAATCACTATCTATGGTTTGGTGCTCCAGCAATGGCAATATGATTATTAAAAGCAGTGTTATGTGATATTCAAATAAACAAAGCAGACAGACCTATGCCTATTTCCTGCAATAATGCAGGAATGTTTTGGGTTCAGCATTACCAGTCTTGGTGTTAATTGAATGGAATAGTATAGATAAATGCATTGGATGAAGTCAAAGTCCCAATTAGAATGAAATTGAACATTTAAATGTTTTCTAAACGGTATATATTCTTCCATTTGTCAGTTTAAAGTAACAGACAATATAGATTTTTATGCATCGATAGATCGGGGGCATATTGTTTTACTCGTGTCCGTCTGTCTGTCTGTCCGTCTGTCTGTCTGTCCGTCCGTCTGTCCGAAAACTTAACCTTGCCAATATCTTCACGCCTATTCAAGATACAAAGCTAATATTTGGCATGATGATAGATCTCAATGATCCGCATCCGCTGGTACCAAAGTCAAGGTCATGTGACAAGGTCAAGGTCATCTGTCAAGGTCAAACATCCGAAAACTTAACCCGAAAACTTAACCTTGCCAATATCTTCAAGCCTATTCAAGATACAAAGCTAATATTTGGCATGATGATAGATCTCAATGATCTGCATCCGCTGGTACCAAAGTTAAGGTCATGTGACAAGGTCAAGGTCATCTGTCAAGGTCAAACTTTAACCCAAAAACTTAACCTTGCCAATATCTTCAAGCCTATTCAAGATACAAAGCTAATATTTGGCATGATGATAGATCTCAATGATCTGCATCCGCTGGTACCAAAGTCAAGGTCATGTGACAAGGTCAAGGTCATCTGTCAAGGTCAAACTTTGAAAAAAAATGCCGTTACGGGGGCATTTGTGTTTCACAAACACATCTTGTTTTTATTCACAAACATTAGAATAGGGTTTAGCCTGGCTGTTTTGGGTAAAAAAAATGAGCTATTGCCATTATAGGCAGTGTGTGCTATATGTTTGTGTTGGCATTGTTGGTTTGACAAATTTTAACTTTGGTCATAACTGTTATTTTTGAATATATTTTCTTGAAGCTTGTCATTCATATTTTCCTTCCCAAGAGCAATCCATACATATCCAAGGTATAGCTATAGCCTTGTCGTAGTGATTGTCATTGTCTTATGAAAAATGACATATTGTACATTACATTAAACCTATTTATTTTACATTGATTGGGAAACAAGTTCTTACAACTTAGATCCCTCTTGATTCTGCTTCATGGAAAATTCACTAGTACTCGCACAGAATGTGTGGGCCAATGAAAGAACGGAGATCGATAGCCTCTCCTGGGAATTGAACTCAGGACCTTTGGTTCAAGAGGCCTACGCTCTACCTCTAAGCCACGGACACCACACATGACATATTGTGATATCTCTGATCCTACTAGAGGCATACACTTCATCTTGGCACATATGTTCACTATCAAAAGAGCAACCTATACTATCAATGAGGATAACTCAAGATATATTTTGTTCAAATTATACCCCTTTTTCGACTTTTTTTGAATCCACTATAAAGCACCAACAGGTGAGCCTAGGCATCCATATTTGGTACTCTTGTTTGAATTAGATGTTATCACTAGGAACTTATCATTTTCCAGCACCAGAAGGGTAGAGTTGGCATCCTCATGCAGTGCTCTAGTCTAATGAAAAATTACATTGAACTCTTTCTTGTTACAGAAACACTGGTTCCAATACGAGATTATTGTCAACAGGTGACTGTCAATGACTGACTAGTACAAGGTTATTGCCAACAGCTAACCATCTTGAGATGACTGTGAACAACTAAGCATTTTGGGATGGCTGTCAATGGCTATCCAATCTGAGATAACTGAACAGTTAACCATTGTGGGATGACTGTCGAAGGCTGACTAGTTTGAGAAATCTAAAAGCTGACCAGTTTGTGCTGACAGTCTATGTGTGAGGTTGTTATTTATCAGGTATGTAACCAAGTTTCTATTCTGTTGAGCCCACTTGCAGTTAGCCAGACATAGTTGTCAACATGACAAGTTGGTGAAGTTCTCAATAGACGGATGTCACTGTCAACTATCATAATAGCGTTACCATATTTCTCCCAATAAACACTCCCATTACATGGTCGGGGAACCTTTATTTAGTATGCATTTTCTGATTTATAAAAATATTGAAATTGATGTCTTTTATGCCAATTTCCCTATAATTTGAGATGAATTCCTCTATACAGTCATATAAATGATTGTTTAGAGGAAATAAATCTCAAATTATAGAACTTTCAACAAGGCCCCAAAAGTTTCTGAAATTTATGCACTTGAAGTGGGTTTTCTTAGTAAAAATGTAGGGGTGCTACTATTAGGGAGGGCACTATTATTAGAGGAAATACGGAACATACTGAAGCACTCAAAAGACAATCATTTGTGACAGTGTTTTGGTGATTACCTGTCAGCATTTTTGATAAACAACATTTGGACCAGTCTAATTGCTGAAGTGGGTCAGTCTGTTCCTTTATCTATGCTTGGATTTTAAAATAAATTGGCACAATTATTTTCCATTGTCAAAATGTACCATTTGAAAGATTTTTTAGCTCAATTGGCAGAATGGCCAGTGGGCTATTGTCATGGCAGGGTGTCAGTGGTCCATGTGTCTGTCCGTAAACTTTTACTTTAACTTTGTGGATTCTAATCAAATTTCCCTGTAATGTTCCTCGGGTGACCCTCTATCAGATTCCTTTAAAAGAATTTTGATTGGTTGAAAATCATAGCTATAGTGGGCGTGGCTAATTTCAACATATGGTAATAGGTGACTTTTCTCAAAAACAGACTGATTGATGGATATCAATCAAATTTTACATGAATGATAATTGAGTGACCCTTTATCAGTCTGAAAAAAAAATTGTGATCTGATGAAAAATATGCATTTTATGGGTGGAGGTCGTTTCTCTAAATGTTGTTTAGTGGAAACTTTGAAAATCTTTTTCTCAATGAATCTAACTGATAGATATCAATCAAATTTTACATGAATGATACTAGAGTGACCCTTTATCAGTCTGAAAAAAAAATTGTGATCGGTTGAATAATATGCATTTTATGGGTGGAGGTCATTTCTCTAAATGTTATTTAGTGGAAACTTTGAAAATCATTTTCTCAGAATGTAATTGATGGATACCAACCAAATTTTACATGCATGATACTTTAGTGACCCTTTATCAGTCTACCAAAAATTATTGTGATAGGATGAAAAATATGTATTTTATGGACGGAGGTCATTTCTCTAAATGTTATATAGTGGAAACTTTCAAAATCATTATCTCAGAATTTAACCAATAGTTATCAACAAAATTTCACTGCAATGATCCTTGAGTGACCCTTTATCAGTCTACCAAAAATCATTGTAATCAGATGAAGAATATGTATTTTATGGGCGGAGGTCATTTCTCAATATTTTATATAGTGTAAACTTTGAAAAAACCTTTTCTCAGAATGTACCTGATGGATATCAATTTAACATCATTGGTATGTTCCTTGAGTGACACATTATCATGCAGCCAAAAATTATTGTGATTTGATGAAAAATATGTTTTTATGGGCTGAGGTCATTTCTCTATATATTATATAGTGGGAACTTTGAATATCATTTTCAACATCAGTAGAACCCAAAATATTAAAAAAATCTAGTCAAAACTTTGATTTGCTATACAAGAAATTCAAGCCTATGGAGCCACTCAAGCCATTCATGGCTTTCTAGTTTCTCTGTAGAAATATTTCAGCATATGACACTTTAACAGTGCTCCAGATAATTTCAAAGACCATCAGTACAGTACTGATTAAAATAATTTTCAATCAGTACCTGATATGGGGGATCAGTACAACTTTCGGTAAAGAGCAAATGGAAGAAAGTAAATTTTCATTTCTTTCTTAATTATAACCTAAAAAACAAGTTTTTGTACCTGAACTGCTTTAACAACAATACAGAGACCCTTTCATTAAATGTAGTTTTCTTTTCTTTTAATCATTGAACATTCTTCAAAAATATTTTTTTTTTGTTTTAAATTCAATTATTGAGACAGTTAAAAACAGAAAAAATATTCCCCCCCCCCCCCCCCATGGATCAGTTAAATGTATTATATGTTATTGTATTGAATTTTCTTAAATTGTTTTAAATATCTTCCATTTTTTCTATTTTTTTTTTTTTTTTTCAGCAAAATTTTCATCTTAATATTTCATAAAATATGCGTATCTACTTGAACCAGCGTAATCATCAGAAAGCAAAGTCTACTTTCACTTTACCTTCTCACGGTCGGAACACAGATTATAACATAGCACTAGAACTGATGAATTAGGACGAATAATTAATTTTGAACAGCAGATTCCAGATCAATAGTCATTTTTACTCAGACTCTTGATTTCTCTTGTCAAAGCAGACATTCAAACCGCCCAGAACAAATCTGCTTGCAGCGAACCTTCGTCTTACTGTCTGAACTTTTTTCAGTGATTGAGTATGTTATTTCGTCCATGAACGATTTGATAACTGATCTGGGATTTAGTGAGTTTTTGAGTAATCCATTCAAAAAAAGATTTCCATGACGTTTTATGTTTATCTGCCAATTAGTGTAATTTTGCTGTAATTTTTGCTGTCAGCAGATCAGCTGGTCTCGTAAGCGCCTCAATGCTGCGTAGGGCAATGTTTACAAATTATTTTCCCACGGTCCGCATTCCATTGTCACGGGAATAGTCGAAAACGATCGGTAACTTCCGAGTGCGTATTTACAACGTTGACTGGGTTACTGCCCCTAGATCTATCGATACAGACATCGGAGTACCAGTTCATTTACAACGTTACTAACAATCGGGAAACTTCGGCGATGCTATTTTCCAGTTTACAAAAAAAGTCCGAGCGGGTAACTTAGATGCTCGTCAATATCGGGAATAGCCAAAATGATGATCTTAAATTCTACAAAGTGTCTTCCCTTTGATTTACGCGTTCGTACCCAAAAAATATCCGTACACGCCAAAAACATTCCGTATCTTTTACGGAGTTTTGCTAAAAATGATCCGTAACCAGTAATTTTACATCCGTAAATTACGGAAAAACGGAGCTTATCTAGAGCGCTGCTTTAAAATACTTATTTACTTGAAATAAGCATTCACTCATTCACTCACTTCAATTCTTGTTTAAACAGCCTTATAATCCTTTTATAATCATTATCAGGATATTCAGGCCTGTGGAGCGAATCAGGCGATCAAGCGCCTCTAGTTGTCTGTTATTACTAGTCTGCTGTATACCACCTCGGTACTTAAATCAATTTTCAAAATCTTTGGCATAACTGTTATCAACACTTACCTGTCCAAGTAAACTATTTTTGATCTTTCACAATGTGCACCAAGGTTTTCTAATGAAATCATCAGGAAACCTTGATTAACACTTTTAGTTTATGATGTCCAAAACATTGCTTAAATATTAGAGGATTACTACTGTTAACAGGGTAATTTTGGCGTTGGTTTTATTTTGGCTCTATTGGCAGTCAAGTAAGATGTGCCAACAATCTGTCACCAATATCTATCATTAGCAAATGAAAAATTCCTTAATTATGATGGAAATGTAACTTTAGGTGATGTATATTTTTGTCAATGATAATTAACTTGATGTCAGAGATATGCAGACCATCCTTATTCGAATTTGAATATAAAAAAATCTGCTGACAACGTTTACTTTCTGAGGGGCAGCGCAATAGGGGAAAACCGGGTAAATTCGGACGCTTTTTACCAACCTTATTCCAGGCTTGATTCTGAAGCTATAGGTGGAAACCCGGACACTAGCCGTATTCACATCACTCGAGCGGTCATTAAACTTGCACTTAATCCAAAAAATATTAAGCAAATAATGGCCAAAACGTTGTGAAAACGAGGAGTGTGAGAGTACTGTGAAACGGGTAAATTCGGACGGGGTTGGAAAATTTCGGACATGCAAGTGGTTAAACTCGGACGTGTTTATCGTCAAAGGGTGAAATTCGGACAATTAAGGAATATCAATAATTACGGGAATAAAGACAGGGATTTTGTTAGTTTAAACGAAGAATGTTAATACGAAGCCTTAAAACTTCAATTCAGGAATGTTTTGACTATAGATACTATATTTATTCACCAACTTTGATGTTGAAAATTGGCAAATATTTCGAATAAAACAGAGACAAATCAGTATATTAACAGACGCCAACATGAAATGTCTAAACATGTAATTAAGTTCGGAAGTATTCAAAGAAAAAATAGATAAAAGGGGGTAAATTGATATTACTTGGTTTTCAAAGCATACAATTTGTATAGTCCGAATTTTTACTTCTGTTGAAAATTGAAAGTGGAAATTCGGACACTTCGAAAAAAGCTATATATAACGATTCTGAGCAAATATTTGTTGATTATTTTATTAAAATCATTTACCTCTTTGACATTTTAATCGAATTATAACCGTTTTACAATTAATGCTCGCCAATCTATACCTATTTCTTAACCGTTGACCGAGCCTATATTCGTCAGCAATGTATGAATGTCAGCTCAATTCGCAAGGTAGCCAAGGGGTTGTGACTTCAAATACTTTTATTGGCACCAACATATCTATCATTTTATCACAAATTAAACTGACTTATGCGAGATGTATTTCAGAATATATAGAAATATTTGATAGCAACGCTTTTGTCATTGCTTTTTCAAAATATTATCTTAAAAAGTATGTCCGAATTTATACGTCTGTCCGAACTTCTACAGTTTTCCCCTACTATTGTTAGTGCCTATTAGCTTTTACAATAGTATGCACTGACCCTTTGATTTGTAAATGTCTAAAACGGATTTCAAGATTCAAGATCCAAGTTGGTGAAATCTTGAAAAACTTGTACATGAGTTATAACTCTTACGAAAGGTGTGAAAAAAACTATTGTTTAGTTTGTAGAAAGTTGACATTACTCAAGAAAATTGCCTTTCTTATACTTTTCTCATTTTGAACAAAGAAAAATGAAATATAGATAAGCCGTTTTATTTTGGCATTACATGTGAGATGCTCTAAAATAAATCGCTGCCAATCATTTCCAAAAACCAGCCAAATGTGGACACTGCCAATATAAAGTCATTTACAGTTCCTTTATAGTTAATACAATACAATCTGTTTCAGGATGCTGGTTAAAGAGTTCATTGTTGTGACAAGTTCTAATATGGTGATACCTTTTGTCCCTTATCAGAAGGTAACTAGTTTGTATGCTTTTATGCTTTCTTATAACATACATTTAAAAATATCTCATCTTGTCAAGCAGAATTATTTGAGAGTGGTCCATTTTGAAACTTTTTAACCCTTTGCTGTTTAATCCCTGCTTTTTACGTGCCTGTGATTTTATGATTGAGAAAACATTGTGAAAAAAGAAGAAATTGCTTCTGACAAGCAATTTCTTCTTTTTCCACACTATTTTCTACTCTATTGAATGATTGTTTTTCAAATTAAATCCACTTTAAATTTTCGTCTGCAAAACCTTTGAATTTGGACAGGTCCAAATTTTGTAAAACAGGAAAGGGTTAAACAAATATTGAAAAAGACACTGAAGCTAGTAGAGGTTAATTAGATGTCACATTTGATTGTATATGTAGGTAGAATGATAGTTTAAGATGAAGATAGAAAATAAAACACCTACAATTTTGTTCGAAGTCAGTCTCCAAAGTCAGACCTTGTTGTTTGCACTTACCTAACCAGGCATCTAAAGATAGTGAGAAAAATGATTTACATGTATCCATCTGTTAGTCTGTTCTTCATTGAAGCAGTGAGCTTGACATTTCTCTGACCCTGTCATAGTGCAGTTGTTTGAGCGTCGGACTACCATTCAAAAGGATGAAGGTTTCAATTCCACCAATGGGTCGATAATCATAGAGATGTCATAGGGTAGATCCCTGGTGGCAGCAAATATCCTTTCTAACGTTTGTCTCCTAACAATGGATGGATAAACGTAAATCTAAGTAGGATAGCAGCTGGAGGCTTAGAGAGGATTTAATTGTAGTGCTGGGGTGAGAAATACCAGGAATCTCTATATTTAAAAGATAGCACGCCTATATCAACTTAATTTTGTTCATCAGTCTATGTGGGTAATCCATTTAGTATTCTATGTGAAGTAATTAGCCCAGTGGCCTTTACATGACATAAAATTGGCTTTTAGAAAATTAAAGGATCAATTTGTTATATTTCTCTTATTGAAATCTGGCTATGTCTGATGGTCTATTGAGAAAAAAATGAAAAAACTTAAATAAATAGGATAAATAATTCTGTAAAAGAAGTAACGGCAAGCAATGAAATACATGTATATAGAGAAAAAAGTAATATTAGCATCAAGGAGAAGTGCAGTGCATAAGAACTGTAACCCTACCTAGCTTATTTTTGGAGTTATTGCCCTATGTTGATTTCAAACTTGAAGTTTGTCTGGAGCAAATCTCAGAAATTATGATGATTACAATCATGAAACTTTATGGGTTGATAGGCCTCATTGAGGAGAAGAGCAGTATATAAAAACTGTAACTCTAGTTTGCTTATTTTTGAGTAATTGTCCATGTTACATTTATAAGTTGAGTTTTGACTGGTCATATCTCAAAAAGTATGCAAGCTAGAATCATGCAACTTCACAGGTGGATAGATCCCATTACCTGTGAGTGCAGTGCATAAGAACTGTTACTCTAATCTTCATATTTTTTGAGTTACTGGCCTTCATTAAATGACAAAGAATATGCCAACAATCTGCTTTAAAGGGGAGGGGAGACAAAAATGTTTTACAAACATCTCTTGTTTATTTTGGTTTTGATTGCAACAAAAGCTTAAGCTCTTGGAAAACACTCTATCCTAATGTTCACTGCTACCCAATTTTACAGTTTGGTGAACTTGGTCAGGCTATTAAGTGTTTTTCCTATTAACACACCCCGGCAACAGTGGGGCTTGAACCATGTACCTCCAGGTCAAGGGTTGAGTGCACTTACCACAAAGCCGCCAAAGCAGTCAGTCCATTTCTTTTTATTGAAATTGCCTAAATTCAAAAAGAATTGAGAGTTTTTTTTTCTTATTTGAAGGTTACTAAGCGGAAAATTACCTTAAATTAAGGAGAAAAAAAGCAAAGTAGTCAATTTGCAAGAGTTTTTGCAAAAGAAAATAAGTTTTTAATGAGAACTTCCTATTCATGTTTTGTAAAACACAATTGAATGTTTATTACAAGAAATATTGCATGTCTGTCTACACACTTTCACTCCTGTCCTTAGTTTACTTTTGGATTTTAAGGGACACAGGTTTTGCAGGTCTGAGACTCTTAAATAAGTGGCCAGGACTCTTTAAACTTTCTAATTCAAGTCATTAGGACCCTCTGGGGATCAACTTTAGAGATGCATTGAAAACTGTTTTGGAACAGTATTCAATTCTCTGAAGTGGATACTGAAAAGTACATATCTATAAAATACCTTGTGTAGCTTATTCCGGAGAAAATATAACATTCATACAAAAATATTGGATAGCTGTAAAGAAAAAAGTTCATATTTAAAGCAGGTTCTCCCAATACTGAAGCAAGTACCCCAATGAGCATAACTTTGAGTCCTTTGGACCCCATTTTGTTTATGTGATACTTAAACTAAGAAAGTTTACCCTTTATGGCTTTTTAGCTCACCTGAGCACGAAGTGCTCAAGGAAGCTATTGTGATCGATCGTTGTCCGGCGTCCGTCTGTCCATCTGTCAGTCACGGCGTCAACCTTTTCTTTAAACGACATCTCCTCCTAAACTTATGGGTCAAAATCAACCAAACTTGGCAGAAATATTCCTTTGGTGGTCCCTTATGAAAATTGCTCAAATGGAAAGGATCCATGCCATATCACAGGAAAAGGGGCCTTAATGACAAATTTCTTGTTTACACTCTAGAAGACACAAATATGGTCCAATCTTCATGAAACTTGGTCAAAATGTTTGTTAGGTCATGAGGATGAAGTCTATTGAAAATGGGAAGGATTAAGGGGCCTTAATGACAATTTTTTTGTTTACTCTCTCGAAGCCACAAATATGGTCCAATCATCATGAAACTTTGTCAGAATGTTTGTTAGGTCATGAGGATGAACTCATTTGAAAATGGGAAGTATCCATGCCATATCACGGGAAAAGGGGCCTTAATGACAATTTTCTCGTAAGAGCTCCAAACGCCACAAATATAGTCCAATCTTCATGAAACTTGATCAAAATGTTTGCCAGGTCACAAGAATGAACTTTGTTGAAAATGGGAAGGTTCATGCCATATCATAGGAAATGGAGTCTTAATGATAATTTACTTGAAATATCAGGTGAGCAATTTAGGGTCTCAGGGTCCTCTTGTTGAATTATTAAGACTACTCCAAATTGAAATAGGACACAGATGATGATAAAAAATGGGTGCATTTTGTGATAAAACAATCTCACATGGAAGAATATATTGTGGAAAAGGAGAACTTGACAGGGTACAAATTTGAAAAATAAAAAAAAGCCTTGTCAGGGGCACTTCTTTGTCATTAACATCTTATTTGCGTTTGTTCTATCTTCAGGTTCACTTTGTTTGTGAAGACATTTTGATGATTGCTTCGAGGAAGTCCACGAGTTGTAGCACGATTTAAAAAACAATTGAGACAATCAATGATAATGTGAAGGAATTTGACATATTTTAGTGTAATGTGTAGTCACACTAGTGTCATACATGGTTTAACATTATGATTTAAAACATTCTACTACACCAAAATATATATTGAGTGGGCTTTTGTCCTATAGGGGTGGGGTTATGTCCCAGTGGGCTTTTGTCCGCTGGGGTTTTGTCCCAGTTGGCTTTTTGACCTAGTGGGCTTTTGTCCTACACTCATGTTTGGCAATTGTCCAGATATGACAGAAATGCTTCTACTCTAAACCTTTTTATTTTACATTATAACATAATGGCGTAAAAGGCATATATGAAATAATTAATTGCATAGAACTTTATTCACACTAAAATTTGTATGCCATGTGTTTGAATGTGAACATATAGCTCTGCCCATTTATTGTACTAAACATCATCTTTAGCAGGATAGATCAAGTTGATGCTTTTGACGTCCTGTAACTTACGGTTTATTCCCACTTCGTCTAATCCAATTTTGTCTACACTATAAAATTATTGGTTTGGACCAAAATTCCCATTTGGTCTAAAACCTTTGGACACCTTATTGTTTCAAATTCCCATTTCGTCTACAAATTGTTCTGACATGTTATGAGTGTCATAGAGGTGTTATATACAGCCCCCTCCCCCCCACACACATATAAAGTATATTTTTGATAAATAAATAAAAAGAAATAAATTCATGATCGAACAAATTCTTATTTAGGATTAAAAGTATATGTTATTTTCAATAAATGTTTTATTGGTTGTAACAAAATTATGTCAAGAAATAAGTTAAGGCATTATTCAAAACCTTTTTACTACGCATTAGCCCATAAAGGTAACCTCTTCTTTTCATGATATAAGAAAATATATAATACACATAAATAAGGCATAATTTTTTTATACATATGAGTAAAAGGTCTAAAATTATACATATGAGTAAAAGAACTTCTAGACCAAAATGGGAATTTATGAAAATATGGGTTTAAAACCAAATGGGAATTTGACTTTTAGACTAAATGGGATTAGACGAAGTGGGAACAACCCGTAATTTACAAGCTAAGTGATGCACTACAGTTTTCTGTTAATATCATTACTTGTCTGTTATGTATACATCCAGAAAAATGTTTTAAAACTAGTTAACATCTAGAAAAAGGGTAAAAAAAGTCAATTGTGATCGTGTTAAATTTGAAATAATTCCATTTTCATGTTGATGTTTTAGATGAATAAAGTCTGGGGTATGAGTTACACCATTGGATTTTACCTTTTGCATTTAACTCCTCCTCCATCAGATTTTTCATGGACACATCAATGCAACAAAATATATTTTTCGATATTTATATAACCAGTCTGTAGATAATCGTAAATAATGAGATGAGCAGTTGAAGGCTCAGGTGGGATGTACTGGAAGTTGTACTAGGCAAGAATTACTTTGGAATCCACCGTAAAGTGCAGTTGAGATATAGCTAGAGTAATGTTAGAAGTGGTATTAAACCCCATTTTTAACGAGGTCTCAATAGATATTTGAAAGTGACTTTCATAATAAACCTCATCTACGAGAGGTTGATGTATAAATCCTTGTTGTGTCTAAGCAGGAATATTCTTCTAATGACATGAGGTGTAGACAAAGATCAACCTTCGCATATTATGTGCAATCTGATCTTAATCATGACACCTAATTTTTATCCCCCCCCAATCAAACAATCTGGGGCATGTTGTTTTATTGTGGTCCGTCTGTTGGTCTGTCTGTCTGACTAAAACTTAACAAAAGACTTGACCAAAGTTCAGGTCATGTGACAAGGTTAAGGTCTGTCAAGGTATAAAAACCCCACAAGATTACCAAAAAAACTAAAAATTGCCAAGATTTAAAAGCCTATACGGGATACAAGCCTCATATTTGGCATGATAGCATGATGATAATTCTCAATGATGGACATCTGATTATACTAACGTCAAGTTCATGTGACAATTTTAAGTTCATATGTCAAGGTCAAATAACACAAAAACTTAAAAAAACTTATAATTACCAATATCTTCAAGCCTTTTTAAGGGCACAAGCCTCATATTTGGCATGATGATATAGATCTGATATTGTGCATCTGTAGATATCAAGGTCAAGGTTATCTATCAATGTTAAACTTCTTAAAAACTTTACATCAAAACTTACTTGTTTCGATCATTGAAGCCTATTTCAGATACCTTTCTCATAATTTGCATGATGAAAGATCTCAGTTATGTTCATCTGTAGTTACCAAGGTCAAGGTTATGTTTCAAGGTTTCAGGTCATCTGTCAAAGTCTACATTTTGAAAAAAATGCTGTTACTAAAGAATTGTCATTGTTCTAAAAATATCTATGTGATATAAAAAATATCATATGGGATGTTATGACACAGATATTTGTATAGTTATAAGATAATATGATTTATGTCAGCCTCCTAGGCATATATGAATATTACTTATTTGTTACATTAGATCAAATAGAAGCTTCATCACATAAATACAATTTTAGTTAGTTTTACTTTTCATTCCTAATGATATCTTATGCCATAGTATGAAATGGAGTCCTGTTGATTAATGTAGGCCTTACAGGGTTCGATGCTAATACTTTCTGATACGAGCCTGAAGGATCTATAAGCCATAAATCTTGCAGGTCCTCCCTGTTAATAAGAGGTCCTTATTGAAAACTATTTTTATTTTTTAACAATTTCAAGAGAATATTTTAAGATAAATGAGAAGTAAAAGAAAAAAAATGGCTTGTGATAAGCTATTTCTTTTCCACAATATTTTCAATAGAGTAATGAAAGAGTTTCGTATTTTAAGGGAAACTTTTTTTTAGCTCACCTGAGCACGAAGTGCTCAAGGTGAGCTATTGTGATCGTAGAATGTCCGTCGTCCACAATTTCTTTAAACATCTTCTCCTCCTAAACCAGTGGGCCAATCTTGATGAAACTTGGTAGTGATGTTCCTTGGGTCAAGCTCTACCAAAGTTGTTCAAATAAATGAAATCCACCCTTAACTTTCCCTTTTACCTTAACAAAAAGGGTGAAAATATGAAAATCTTCATCTTTGAAACCAGAAGGCAGACAGCTTTCATATTTGGTATGTAGCATCATCTAGTTGACCTCTACTAAGTTTGTTCATATCAAGACCTGGGTTCATTTTTGGGCTTTGCCCGGGCCCAACCCTTTTTACATAGAGTCAAAGAGCGAAAATCTTTAAAAATCTTCTCTGAACCAGATGGCAGACAGCTTTCATATTTGGTATGTAGCATCACCTAGTGGGCCACTACCAAGATTCTTCATATCAAGACCCTTGGGTCATATTTGGGCTTTGCACGGGTGCATCCCTTTATCTCTTATGAGCACGAAGGGTTAAAAAATGAAAATCTTCAAAAATCTTCTTCTCTGAAACCAGAAGGCAGACAGCTTTCATATTTGGTATGTAGCACCATCTAGTAGACCTCTACCAAGTTTGTTCATATCAAGACCCTAGGATCATATTTGGGCTCCAACCGGGCGCAACCCTTTTTACATAGAATCAAAGAGCGAAAATCTTTTAAAATCTTCTTTAATCGAAACAATAGGGCACACTGCTTTCATTTTTAGCTCCACTGGCCGAAAGGCCAGCGGGCTATTGTCATGGCGGGGTGTCCGTCGTCTGTGCGTCCGTCCGTCCGTAAACTTTTACTTTAAAAATTTTCTCCTCATAAAGTACTGGATGGATTCCAATCAAATTTCACAGGAATGTTCCTTGGGTGACCCTCTATCAGATTCCTTCAAAGATTTTCAATCGGTTGAAAATCATGGCTCTAGTGGGCATGGCTAATTTCCATATATGGTAATAGGTGGCTTTTCTCAGAAACTAATTGATGGATATAAACCAAACTTCACATGAATTATCCTTGAGTGGCCCTCTATCAGCCTACAAAAAATCATTGTGATCAGAAGAAAAATATGTATTTTATGGGCGGAGGTCATTTCTCTATATGTTATATAGTGAAAACTTTAAAAGTCATTTTCTCAGATTCTAACCAATAGATATCAACCAAATTTCCCTAGAATGATTCTTTAGTGACCATCAACAATTCTATAGAAAAATATTGTGATCAGATGGGAAATGTGTACTTTATGGGTGGAGGTCATTTCTCTATATGTTATATAGTGAAAACTTTGAAAATCACTTTCTGAGAATCTAATTGATAGATATCAATCAAATTTTACATGAATGATACTTGAGTGACCCTTTATCAGTCTATAAAACATTATTGTGATCGGATGAAAAATATATATTTTATGGGCGGAGGTCATTTCCCTATATGTTATATAGTGTAAACTTTGAAAATCATTTTCTCAGAATCTTATCAATGGATTTCAACCAAATTTTACTAGAATGATTCTTTGGTGATACTTTATCAGTCTATGAAAAAATATTGTGACCAGATCAAAACTATCTCTTTTATGGGCAGAGGTCATTTCTTCGGATGGGGTTATATGTCGGAATATCCAATATAGGGTAAAACAAACTATCGTGAAAGGTTAAACGGATGGATTAGATATCATGGAAATTTTATTTCTGTGAAGTTGTATCAGACTGCAAAAAAATATTTTGATTAGATGAACAGCATATTTTTTTATTGGCAGAGGGTATTATAACATATAAAGTGAATATTTGATCACCCTTTTGGTATCATCTCAATGATGAATTTTTCTAGACTTGTTCAATTTATAGGTGTAATGATTATAGATTAGAAGGAACAAAACCTTCCTTGAAATTCAAATGTATTGAAACATTAGTTGAAATAAGTAGCCTGAGAATACCCCCTCAGAATTGGTGAGTTTAGTTGAACGAAGGGTGAATCTGCATAGAGTGTAAAATGATGTTCTGACCTCCTGACATTATGAGTTGGGTAGAAAGAGTTGAGTTGACTGCACTCTAAGGCATTGGGCAGAATAAAATAAATATATTGGATTGAATATTTTACTTCTTACTATCATTAGTTAGATTTTTGTTTTGATGACAAACAATTGTTGTGAAGTAACATCTTTTAGTAGTGTTTAACTAAAAGTGGAAAGATCTACAATAAAAATTTTGCAGACAAAGTACCAGTATATTGTGCAATAACATTCTGTTAGTGTTGAAATTCTCATATTTGGATTTTAACAAAATTTCACTAGAATGATTCTTGGGTGACCCATTATCAGACTGCACAAAATTATTGTAATTAAATGAAAAATATTTGTGTAACAGGTAGAGGTCAATTTATTCACTGATCATGAGTTTTTTATGCAGAAATATTTCAGCATACGACCCTTATTTACTTGAAATAAACATTCACTCATTCATTCACTTCAATTCTCATTTAAACAGCTTCATCATCCTATGATAGTCATTATCAGGATATTCAGGCCTGTGGAGCGAATCAGGCGCTCAAGCGCCTCTAGTTGGTATGTAGCATCATCTAGTGGGCCCCTACCAAATTTGTTCATATCATGACCCTTGGGTCATATTTGGGCTCCACCCGGGCGCATCCCTTTCAGCTCATCTGAGCACAAAGGGTGAAAATAGGAAAACCTTCAAAAATCTTCTTCTATAAAACCAGAAGGCAGACAGCTTTCATATTTAGTATGTAGCATCATCTTATGGACCTCTTCCAAGTTTGTACATATCAAGACCCTGGGGTCACATTCGGGGTCCAACAGGGTGCATCCCTTTTTACATAGAATCAAAGAGCAAAAAGGCATATCTGTCTTGCTCTTCGCTGAAAACGTTCCATGGTATTGATCTAAGGGAATTATCTTCTTTTTGACACCTGCCTATCTAATTAATGTGATGTCCCAGGGGTCAAAGAGACTCAGGTGAGCGATCTAGGACCATCTTGGTCCTCTTGTTTAAAAGGATTTGGCTGATTCGAAATAATATGACAATTAACAGAGGCCTGAAGGACCTACATCATGACATCTTCTACCAGTCCTCCCTGAATTTCACTTGTTTTTAAATCATTATTTTTTGTGTAAAATCATTTTTAGCTCGACTATTCGAAGAATAGGGGGGCTATTCCAGTCATCCGGGCGTCGGCGTCGGCGTCTGCGTCATGCTTTAGTTAAGTTTTTACGTGCAAGTGTTTAAAATCTCTGTTTCTATTAAAGCTATTGCTTTGAAACTTTGCACATGCTTCTGTGACCATGATATCAGCATCTAGACAAAGATTCATTACTCTGATATTGAATTTAGTGGAATTTCAACCCTTTTCGGACTTAGAAATCTTGGTTAAGTTTTTACGTGCAAATGTTGTTTATCTGTAATATTTCTGTTTCTATTAAAGCTATTGCTTTGCAACTTTACACATGCTTCTGTGACCATAATATCAGCCTCTTGACAAAGATTCATAACTCTGATATTGAATTTAATGGAATTTTAACCCTTTTCGGACTTAGAAAATCTTGGTTAAGTTTTTACATGCAAATGTGGTATTTCTGTAATATCTCTATTTCTACTAAAGCTATTGCTTTGAAACTTTGCACATGCTTCTGTGACCATAATATCAGCCTCTAGACAAAGATTCAATACTCTGATTTTGAATTAAGTGGAATTTTAACCCTTTTCGGACTTAGAATTCTTGGTTAAGTTTTTACGTGCAAATGTTGTACATCATTTATAGCTCTATTTCTACATAAGCTTTTGCTTGGAAACTCTACACATGCTTCTGTTACCATGATATCACCCTCTTGACAAAGATTTATTACTCTGATATTGAATTTAGTGGAATTTTAACCTTTTTCAGACTCAGAAATTCTTGGTTAAGTTTTTACGTGCAAATGTTGTACATCAGTTATATCTCTAATTCTATTAAAGCTATTGCTTTCAAACTTTGCACATGCTTCAATGTTCATAACAACAGCCTCTTAATAAAGATTCAATTCTCTGGTATAAAATTTAGTGGATTGATAACCCTTTATGGACTTAGAAATTCTTGGTTAAGTTTTTACGTGCAAATGTTGTATTTGTGTAATATCTCTATTTCTACTACATCTGTTGCTTGGAAACTTTACACATGCTTCTTTGACCATAATATTAGCCCACCGAAAAAGATTCATTACTCTGATATTTAATTTAGTGGAATTTTAACCCTTTTTGGCCTTAGAAAATCTTGGTTAAGTTTTTACATGCAAATGTTTTATGTTAGTTGTATATCTGTTCCTACTAAAGCTATTGCTTTGAAACTCTGCACATGCTTCTGTGACCATAATATCAGCCTCTAGACAAAGATTCTTTTCTCTTGACTTTCATTTTATTGAATTTCCAATGTCGATATTGATTTGCTGTAACTATCCAGCACTAGGAATAGTCGAGCTTCGCTGTCCTCCGACAGCTCTTGTTAATCAGGGCCCGAGGTTATAAAACTTTTCTCAGGCTCAACTGAGAATTTTCTCAAATTTTAAGTTTAAATAAATGTATGAAATAAAAGAAAATAATAATAAGTTGTTATTAACAACTTATTAGTTTTATCTTTTATGTTTAATACATTACAATGAGTATTAAAACAGAACTAGAGGCGCTTGAGCGCCTGATTCTCTCCACAGGCCTGAATATCCTGATAATGATTAGTAGAGGATGATAAGGCGGTTTAAAACAAGGATCAATCCAGTGTAAATTGAAATCCAAAAATAAAAATTTCAACACTAACAGAATTTACTGCACAATATACGGGTCATTTATCTACTAAATTTTTATTGTAGATCTTTCTGCTTTTCATTAAACACCACTATAAGGGTGTTACTTCACAATAATTGTTTGTCATCAAACAAAATTCTAACCAATGATAATAAGAAGTATAATATTAAATCTAAAACATTTATTCTGTTCAATGTCTTAGAGTGCAGTCAACTTGGCTCTTTTTTCCCCACTCTGAACCGCAGTGGGCCAATTTACACCACTTGTATGTCCTCTTTGTGCAGTCACCCTTCTTTCAACTTAACTGACCAATTCTCAGGGGGTATTCTCAGGCTTATTCAACAAATGTTTCTACACATTTGGATTCCAACAAAGCTTATGTTCCTTCTAACCTACAATCTTTACACCTATTAAATTTAATGAGTCTAAAAAAAAAAATATCATTTAGGTGATACCAAAAGTGATAAAATATACATTTTATATGTTGAAAAGTCCTCTGCCAATAAAAAGCATGCTGTTCATCTAATTAAATATTTTTTGCAGCATGATACAACTTCACAGATTTAATTGGTTGAAATCTGTCTGCTTAAACTTTGAAAAAAGTTTGTTTTACCCTATATTGAATATTACACCATATAACATATCAAAAGAAATGACCTCTGAAAATAAAATACATATTTTGCATCTGATCACAATACTTTTTTGCAGACTGATTAAGGATCACTATAGAATCATTCCAGTGAAATTCGGTTGATATCCATCACTTAGATTCTAAGAAAATGATTTTCAAAGTTTTCACTATATAACATATAGAGAAATGAACTCCGCCCATAAAACACACATTTTTCATCTGATCACAAGGTATATTTACAGACTTGTAAAGGATCAGTAAAGAATCATTCAAATGAAATTTAGTTGTTATCAGATTCTATTAGTTAGGTTCTAAGAAAATGATTTTCCACTATATAACATATAGAGAAATGACCTCCGCCCATAACATACACATTTTGCATCTGATCACAATAATTTTTTGTAGACTGATAGAGGGTCACTCAAGGATAATTCATGTGAAGTTTGGTTTATATCCATCTATTAGTTTCTGAGAAAAGCAACCTATTACCTTATATGGAAATTAGCCGTGCCCACTACAGCCATGATTTTCAACGGATTAAAATTCTTTGAAGGAACCTGATAGAGGGTCACCCAAGGAACATTCCTGTGAAATTCGATTGAAATCCTTCCAATACTTTATGAGGAGAAGATTTTTAGCTCGACTTTTCGAAGAATAGGGGGGCTATTCCAGTCACCTGTGTGTTGGCGTCAGTGTAATGCTTTGGTTAAGTATTTACGTGCAAGTGTTTAAAATCTCTGTTTCTACTTAAGCTATTGCTCTGAAACTTTGCACATGCTTCTGTGACCATAATATCAGCATCTAGACAAAGATTCATAACTCTGATATTGAATTTAGTGAAATTTTAACCCTTTTCGGACTTAGAAATCTTGGTTAAGTTTTTACATGCAAATGTTGTATTTCTGTAATATCTCTATTTCTACTAAAGCTATTGCTTTGAAACTTTGCACATACTTCTGTGACCATAATATCAGCCTCTTCACAAAGATTCATTACTCTGATATTGAATTTAGTGGAATTTTAACCCTTTTCGGACTTAGAAAATCTTGGTTAAGTTTTTAAGTGCAGATGTTGTATATCAGTTATAGCTCTATTTCTACCTAGGCTTTTGCTTGGAAACTCTACACATGCTTCTGTTACCATGATGTCAGCCTCTTGACAAAGATTTTTAACTCTGATTATGAATTTAGTGGAATTTTAACCTTTTTCAGACTTAGAAATTCTTTTAAAGTTTTTACGTGCAAATGTTGAACATCAATTATATCTCTAATTCTATTAAAGCTATTGCTTTCAAACTTTGCACATGCTTCAATGATCATAACAACAGCCTCTTGATAGATTCAATTCTCTGGTATAGAATTTAGTGGATTTTTAACCCTTTTTGGACTTAGAAATTCTTGGTTAAGTTTTTACGTGCAAATGTTGTATTTCTGTAATATCTCTATTTCTACTATAGCTGTTGTTAGGAAATTTTACACATGCTTCTTTGACCATGATATTAGCCCACAGAAAAAGATTCATTACTCTGATATTGAATTTAGTGGAATTTTAACCCTGTTTAGCCTTAAAAATATTGGTTATGTTTTTATGTGCAACTGTTTTATGTTAGTTGTATCTCTGTTCCTACTAAAGCTAATGCTTTGAAACTCTGCACATGCTTCTGTGACCATAATATCAGCCTCTAGACAAAGATTCTTTTCTCTTGACTTTCATTTTATTGAATTTCCAATGTCGATATTGATTTGCTGTTACTATCCAGCGCTAGGAATAGTCGAGCTTCGCTGTCCTCCGACAGCTCTTGTTAAAGTAAAAGTTTACGCACGGACGCACACACGGACACCCCACCATGACAAAGGCCCGCTGGCCTTTCGGCTAGTGGAGCTAGAAATGGCTTTAATCTCAAATAGAAATTTGAGAAAATTTTGAATTAAGAATGGAAAGGGTTTTTCTAACCTCGGTCCCAAGGAGTATAGACTTAAATTAGACTGAGCATATGTGCGGGCTGATCTTTGTCTTTATCTCCTGCTGAAGCAGAAATATTTTGGGTTCAGCATGATAAGGGTTGAAATCATACAGAATACAAGTCTTATTGAAATGGCCATGTTCATATGTTACAAACTTCAATCTTTATATTCCCCCCCTCCCCCCCCCCCCCCCCCCCCACACACACACACACACACCATTGGTAGATCAGGTTCGTATTGTTTTAGTACTGTCCATTTGTCCCCCCAAAAAGACACTACTTTTGATTGGTAAGGGATAGTGATGGGCAGATTAATCAATTATAATCAATGATCAGTTGGTTTGGGATTCCGATTGTGATAATCATCTAAGAATTTTCATAAACGATCGATCAGTTCCTACACATAAATGAAAGCTATTATAAATTGTTTTTTGAAACTGACATCAGTTAGATGGCTCAGCTTGAAACAGTTGTAACTGCCTATATGATTACCATATTTGGAAATTAACCATGCCTATTAAATTCATGTTTTTCGTTGGATCCTAATATCTTGAACAACTTTGAAAGAGGGTAACCCAAGGATCATTCCTGTGAAGTTTGGTTGAAATTCATCAAGTAGTTTCTGAGGAGAAGATTTTTAAAGAAAAAGTTTACGACTGGTCGCACTGACTGATGCACAACGGACAGAGGGCCATGACAATAGCCCCAGTTGAGTTAAAAATTATTTAAAGTGTGTTATACCCTGATAAAAGAGGGTTCCTTAAATCCTTTTAGGAAATGGGAGGAAGAACAAGATTTGCATGTAAAAACAAATATTATTTATACCTCAAATACAGCAATTTTCAAGGATTGACCTTCATAATTTACATTGACCTTGTTAGATGACCTCGAAAGATGTGGAATGTTGAGGGTAACCTTTAAATGCCAAGTATGAGCATTGTCACTTCAAAAGTGTCAAATTTGAGATTCTTTGACTGATTTTCAAAGTTTCCATTGTATAGTATATAGAGAAATGACCTCTGCCCATAAGACCTCTTTGTCATCTAACTACAATAATTTTTGCCGACTGATAAAGGGCCACTCATTAGCCACACCAATTAAAGCCTTATTTTCATTGGACAAAAAAACCTTGAACAACTTTGAACAAGGTGCCAAATTGTCACAAGATACGCCCGTCACACTGCTTAGTATTAACTGGGGGTTTGAATAGAACTGAGGTTATTTTGAATGAATATTTTTTTTGCACCCATGAAGTTTCATGATCCTGGCTATTATACTTTTAGAGATATACTCCGGACAAGATTCTAGTATGAAAAACAACAATGGGCAATAACTCTAAAAATAGGCCAGGAAGAGTTATGGTTCTTGTGCACTGCACTGCCCCTTGGTGAGATCTATACACCCATGAAGTTTCATAATCCTAGCTATTATACTTTGACAGATATACTCCGGACAAAATTCAAGTCTGAAAAACAACAAAGGGCAATTACTCAAAAAATAGGTCAGGTAGAATTATGGTTATTGTACACTGCACTCCCCCTTGTCGAAATCTATACACCCATGCAGTTTCATGATCCTAGCTATTATACTTTTAGAGATATACTCCGGAGAAGATTAAAGTCTGAAAAACAACAAAGGGCAATTACTCAAAAAAAATAGGCCAGGTAGAATTATGGTTCTTGTACACTGCACTCCCCCTTGATGACATCTATACACTCATGAAGTTTCATGATCCTAGCTATTATACTTTTACAGATATACTCTGGACAAGATTCAAGTCTGAAAAACAACAAAGGGCAATTACTCAAAAAATAGGTCAGGTAGAATTATGGTTATTGTACACTGCACTCCCCCTTGTCGAGATCTATACACCCATGCAGTTTCATGATCCTAGCTATTATACTTTTAGAGATATACTCCGGAGAAGATTAAAGTCTGAAAACCAACAAAGGGCAATAACTCAAAAAATAGGCCAGGTAGAGTTATGGTTCTTGTGCACTGCACTCCCCCTTGGTGAGAGCTATACACCCATGGAATTTCATGATCCTAGCTATTATACTTTTAGAGATATACCCCGGACAAGATCCTAGTCTGAAAAACAACAAAGGGCAATTACTCAAAAAATAGGCCAGGTAGTATTATGGTTCTTGTGCACTGCACCCCCCCTTGGTGAGATCTATACACCCATAAAGTTTTATGATCCTAGCTATTATACTTTAAGAGATATACTCCGGACAAGATTCAAGTCTAAAAAACAACAAAGGGCAATTACTCAAAAAATAGGCCAGGAAGAGTTATGGTTCTTGTGCACTGCACTCCCCCTTGGTGAGATCTATACACCCATGAAGTTTCATGATCCTAGCTTTTATACTTTAAGAGATATACTCCGGACAAGATTCAAGTCTGAAAAACAACAAAGGGCAATAACTCAAAAAATAGGCCAGGTAGAGTTATGGTTCTTGTGCACTGCACTCCCCCTTGGTGAGATCTATACACCCATGAAGTTTCATGATCCTAGCTATTATACTTTTGGAGATATACTCCAGACAAGATTCTAGTATGAAAAACAACAATGGGCAATAACTCAAACAAGAGGGCCATAGTGGCCCTTTATCGCTCAACTGAATGATCTGTCTAAAATTTTCAAAAGAAGAATGAGAAATAGAATGATGAATAACTGAGCTAAACAAAGCTGTTGCTTCTATACAACTTGAGAATCCATTTTTTTACAATTTTAAGGTTGACTAACAAGGATTTCTATAATTGATTTCGTGACCTATTTTTTAACCCCAGATGACCCAATTTTAATCTCATCCGAGATTTCATCTAGACAATCATTCTGACCAAATTTCAGGTTGATTGGCCAAAAATTGTGGCCTCTAGAGTGTAAATAAGGTTTTTCTTAGATTTGACCCTGTGACCTAGTTTTTGACCCAAGATGACCCAATTTCAAACTTGACCCGAGATTTCATCAAGACAACATTCTGACCAAAATTCAGGTTGATCTGGCAAAAAATGTGGCCTCTAGAGTGCCTACAAGGTTTTTCTTAGATTTGACCCTGTGACCTAGTTTTTGACCCCAGTTGACCCAATTTCAAAACTTGTCCGAAATTTCATCAAGACAATCATTCTGACAAAAATTCAGGTTGATCGGGCAAAAATTGTGGCCTCTAGAGTGCATACAAGGTTTTTCTTAGATTTGACCCTGTGACCTAGTTTTTGAC